>CM045738.1:12644796-12852296 GCA_024760905.1 Plotosus lineatus
CAAACCTTCACCCTTCTTTTAATAAATCTAGAAGCTTAACTTTCTCACTAACTGTCATCATATTCCATTTCTTTTTCGATTCACTAGAGGATCTTCCTGTGATGACGGGAGCATATCAGTTGGACTAAGTGCCAAGTATGATGAAACAAAGGCTTTTATTGAGCTCAGGGGAAGCACTGGGGTGTGGGAAAATTGTGTTCACCGTAGTGGTGAGGGAAAAACACAACCAAATCAGTGTCGAGCACGAAGCTCCTCTAGTGCGCTGATGGCTGAGTGAATTCAGGTGCGCTCTCTGGATTTTGCCTGCGGGTAACAGCAACGCCCCTCACCAGCACATGTGGAGGGGGAGAGAGAGAGAGAGAGAGAGAGAGAGAGAGAAGAGTTACAGTTACAGCCTCGCCAGTGTATGCAGAGAAAGTAAACGCCGCGAACTAGCACAGACCATAACACTTCCTGGGCATTTTGGTACCATTTCCAAGGCCTTAGTAATACTGTACACAACAGTACTTAGGAGCACAAAGAGAGAAAAACTTAGGCACTTGGCTGAAGCACTGCTGATACGTAGCGTAGACGAACTAACAATGCGGCTCGAACACAAAGACAGGAAGCCCCATGTGTTGGATGCTGGAAAATATAATCTCGACCAATCAGCTTGCTGGATTCACAGCCAATCAGAGAACACTCAAGTGAAGCAGGAGAACAGAGTATGTTGGGTAGCGTAGTTGAATGTAGTGCGAGTGAATTTTGAATACTGTGCTGTATTCTTTAATTTCCCGATGGGAAATCCGCGATATTGCTGGACGCGAAGTACCAGGTGATTACTGTGTGTGTGTGTGTGTGTGTGTGTGTGTGTGTGTGTGTGTGTGTGTGTGTGCGTATTCTTTTCTTTTCGGCTTTTCCCTTTTTTCAGGAGTCGCCACAGCGAATCATCTGATTGGCATGTTTGATTTGGCATAGGTTTTTACGTCGGATGCCCTTCCCGACAACCCTTTTTAGCAAGGGGCAGAAACACGCTAACGGCTTTGCAGCTACTCTTTACAAAAGTCAGCAATGGTTCTTTTACACGAAGCTCACCATAGACACTGAGAGACATGGCCGGCCTTTGATAACTCCGTTAGCTGCACTGGGGGATATATACATATACATACATATACACACATAGTGTTCACTATAGTTTTCACTGCCCATCCTGACACCAATACAGCAGAAGTAAGATGACGGCGATATCAGACACACAGACTGGGGATGAATGGAGGCAATAAGTTGATGCTAGTGGTTCGTGCTGATTTCTATTCATTTCTATTTGATTCTTTCAAAGTGTTATTACATTGAAAGTAAAGCAAATTTACCTGCATCTTTTAAACAACCTGGGTTAAATTCTGACTGTGTAATATTTGCAATTTCAACTGCAAAGTCATTAAAATATGCTTGTAATTATAATAATAATACCTGACTGGATGAATGCATAAACAATATCAAGCATGTGTAACAAAAAACACTCCTCACACGTACAAAGATATATAAAAACATTACCAGGATACAATGACTAAAAATACCATTTTTATTGATTTTTGATGAAGCTATGAACAAAACTCAACGTTTCCTCTGAGAAAACTGAAAGTATCTGAAGATTCTACTGATATGTGGCTTATTTTTCAAGTTCTCCTGCTGAAAGCGTCAGACTGGACTCTAGAGAACATCGGTAAAACCAAGGAAGGCTAGAAGGAAAATAGTTTGTATGGGTCCCAAGTTTGAACAACTTCCCTGGAATGTGAATTTTAAAGTTGGTCTATATTGTCCTTAAACCAAAATCAAAACTGTCGTGTGAAACAAAAAGTTCAGCTGGCCACATACCAAATTTTATCAAAATCCCCGCAAGCATTCCTAATTTATCATCCCGAAATCAAAGTGTGACAGACGGACTCCAATAGCTTCCCCGTCTATGTGGCAAGAGCTAGAAAAAAACAAAACAAAACAGGAAACGTCCCCCCAACTGTCCAGTTTTTGAGTCCATTCTGATGTAAACCTTATGTGACCTCTATCTCTGTATGATTGTGCTTCTAACAAATTGGACAGTGAGTATATTATAAACACCACAAAGTATCCTGAACGCTATTTTCACCACGTTGTAAAGCCCAAGCCACCTCACCTGAACAGAGCAGCTCAATCTTCGTAAGGTTCATCTGTAAAGACTCGTTGATCCATGCAAGCATATCATGGCGACTCAGGTTGTCGCTTGTCACTGAAGTGGAGTATACGTTTACAGCCATGTCCTGTGATTAGACAGAGAAACAGAAATATATATTAAGTGAAGCCAAACAGTGCAATACCTCATCAAATCCTGTACCACCAATACCCGCGACAGGAAATAAACAGGAGGCATGGCTCAGAGTTTAAAGGTTGCATTGTGTCTCTGACTATTTAAACTAAAACCATTGAATTCAATTCCTAATTCATTTGATTCTGAGACAGTTCCTATTGGCTGACATCTTCTGAGGCAGTTACAGGGATCCCTCACTTTCCGCGGTTAAAGGGGACCAAGACCCCCCACCGCCGATTTCCACGAAGGATCAACGGCCCTGACTCATGTATATCAATAAATACATTTTCAATGCTATAAATGCTTATTATAACAATTATACATTCAAAAATAATGCATAAGAAGTAACTAAAATATAAATACACACACATACAGACACGCACGCACACACACAGATGCGCACCTCACAAAAATGTAAGAACAATTTGTTTGGTTGTTGTTGTTTTTTTGCATAATTGGCCATGTTTTGCAGCATTTTCTTTAACCGTTCCCCCCCCCCTTTTTTTTTTTTAATTTTTCAATGAATATTTTATAAAAACTCGCGATGCACTGAAGCTGCAGAAACTGAAGCATGAAGTAGCGAGGGATCACTGTATATGAAACCTGGCTTACTGGGCAATGAAATGCATTGATACGAATGAAATAGCACAAGACAGCCCACTGCAGCTTTGCATATTTAGCCTCATATAGCACACACTTATAGCCACCTTAGGTTAGGCCCAGACCGTAAGCTTGTTTGCTGCTGGTAGCAGTGACAGAATTAAGTGCCCCATAAACGTGAGGTAAAAAGGCTGGCAATTAACAGGAGGCAGTAAAATAAGGCTGTCAAGAGAGAAATGAGCTTCTGGAAACAATGCCCTCTCTCACACAGAAACATGCCTCCCTATCTCCAAGTGTCTGCAGTTTGAGCAGCCAGCAGTGATTGTGCATGTTTGATGGAACTGAGAGCCAGACGCACGGCTACAGATTATTCAGAAATTTAGAAACATGAAATGCAAGAAGCTGCAGGACATCGACTGCCCAAACACACAGGATTCAGCAATTTACCCAGTTCAGGTTATTTACGGAAGAAGGAGAAAAGTGTTTCTGAGAGCAAGTTTTGCCTTACACTCTTTCCAGTGTCCCCTTTATCATGATGTAATATGAACATTCAGTTTTGTGCATGTTTGGGTGACGTATTCGAGGTGAAGACCTCTGGTATACTGATGTAAACGTGCTCTGTCGTCAGATATCCAAGATACATTTTTATTTAAATTTCATTCTGATAATTTTACTACTATTCCAAAATCCAGTCATACACACACAAATATGTACACATGTGTGTGTGTGCGTATATATGTGTATACACACACAGCTTTATATGATGTCCATTACAATTTAATTGCTACTGATTTATTATCTGGTGACCCGATAGTTTCCCCCACCACTGTGTCATGATTCTGTCTGTCTGTCTTCCTTTCAGTTTTTTCCCTTTTACTCGGGAGTCGCCACAGCAAATCATCTGATACGCACGTTTGATTTAGCAGAGGTTTTTACATCGGATGCCCTTCCTGTCACAACCCTATTTAGCAAAGGACAGAAACATGCTGACGACTTTGCAGCTACTCTTTACGAAAGTCAGAAATGGTTCTTTTACATGCCTCTCACCATAGCCAGTGAGAGACATGGCCCGCCTTTGATAACCCAGTTAGCTGCACTGGGGGGCAGTGACAACCTTGTGGAGAGTGGTACTCGAACCCCCAACCTTTGGATCAGCGATCCAGCGCCCTATACCACTGCCCCTGTGTCATGATTCTATAATGTTTTTTTTTTTGACTTATAAAAGCAAAAAAGTCACGAAAAATAAACATTACTCTCTAAATGTCCTTAACATAGGAAAAACAATTTTTGGTTGCCAATAATTCTGAACAGAATTCAATTAAACATTATTGAAATAAAACTGTGAATGAATTGAAGGTTCAGTTAATTAATAAGTGCAGCTAATTAAAAAAATACAATTCGTACTTTAACAGTAAATTAAAAATACAAAATAATTATTTAAAAATAAAGGGTAGTGGTGGCCTAGTGGTAGTGGTATAGGGCGCTGGATCGCTGATTCTCAGGTTAGGGGTTCGAGTCCCCCCCCAGTGCAGCTAACTGGGTTATCAAAGGCCGGCCATGGCTCTCACTGTCTATGGCAGGGGTCGGAAACCCGTGGCTCTTTCACCTCTCTGATGCGGCTCCGTGGCTTTTCAAAATAATGAATGTGTACTTTATAGTTGCTGACGGGTGATTCATAAGACCACTACATCACCAAAAACAACTGTGAAAAGAAAATGCCGTTTATTTACTCACATCGGAAGCACTCCAGGCTCAGAGGGGTAGAGAGATAAACCAGATTTCATTTGAATGATGGGAGAATCTGCCTACGGCAGAGTCTTGCAATGGTTGGATACCCACAGGTACCCAGTGAGTAACCTTAAGAAGATGCTCTTTTAGGGTTGAAAATGACATAGATGAAAATTAACAGTCACGGGTGCGGGCGGATATTTATTTTGTGTGGGCGGGGTGATTTTGTGTTTGTGTTCTTGTGGACATGCCTATTATTATATTAATCAGCTATATTGAGAGTCTCATTGTTTTTGATCTGCTGTGTTGGTGAAATTCTAAACCCTTCTGCTCATGGCAAGGAGTGCTCCCGCCATCTCAGCACAGCGCAGCGAGCAAGAGATTTTTCTGCTGATGGGGTTTGTAATCCAGGAATGGAAATCACAGCTGAAGTAAGAGGTGGGGGATGATATTTGGTTTATGGACAGCAATCTCCGAATTAAATAACTGTCCTCCCAGTGACAAAATAAAAGACTGGTTGTGGTTCAGTCTCACTCAGAATGGGTCGGTCAGTGCAGCATTAAGCATTAGTATTATTAAAAAGAATGTTGAGCAGGCTTCTTCTTAAAATAAGTCTTCGTGTACTTTTTTCTGTGTTGCTGTCATTTTTATAAATTAAAACTATGACAAAACAACATTAATATAACGAATAAAGAAAAAGAAGATTCCATGAAAGGAGTTATGGTGAGGTCGGCTACCCAACCTGTTGACACATCTGACTGCAGCCCATCCCTCACTTCATGGGATAGATATTCTTTTTCTTTATAAAAATGCAAGAAGGACTCAAACACATTCATTCATTTTCTGAACTGCATAATCCTAATTATGGTCACAGGGAGGCTGGTGATTTATTTTTAATCTAAATGATTTTGTTGCAAGCAGAATTGTAATTTAATTGTCTCTGCAGTTGTTTAAATCCATGCAACACATTGTTGTTTTATACTAACATGAAGGAAAAAGGGGAAAACATTATATGCAGTGTTATTTGATTTTAAATGTCAAAAAAAGGATTTGTGGCTCCCAGTGGTTTTTTTACTCTGGAAAACGGGTCCAAGTGGCTCTTTGAATGGCAAAGGTTTCCGACCCCTGGTCTATGGTGAGAGGTTCATGTAAAAGAACCATTTCTGACTTTCGTAAAGAGGAGCTGCAAAGCCCTCAGTCTGTTTCTGTCCCTTGCTAAAGGGTTGTGTCAGGAAGGGCATCCGACGTAAAAACCTATACCAAATCAGATGATTTATTGTGGCAACCCCGGAAAAAACGAAAAAGCCGAAAGGAAAAGAAAGAAGAATTACTTAAAAATAATTTTTGAAAATGGTCTTATCCAATCGGTTGCATTTAATAAAATACATTTTAGCCCACTGTATAAGAAGTACATGTACAAAGTAATAGGTATTTCTTCCATAATGATGATCCATACAGGGATTTAACCTTTACACCGAAATCAGGGAAACAAACCTCACACCTTTAGGCGACTTCTGCCTTCAACCGCTGATTAAACCGGTACAGTACTGCAGACAAGTCTGGGAGATGTTCTGCATCTTTTCAGAATAAAATATGTATATTTTACTTATTTTAATCGTATTTGATCAGTCCTATTGGATTGATATCATTGTACCACTATCATTATCACCAGTCACGCAGCACGGATTTCATGGTGAAAATTGTATTCCTTCTTGATTGGTACGAATTCTGGATGTTAACATTTCCTGTTTCCCAGCAGCACATCACACCTCAAGCAGCGGGACAAAAAGCTATAAATTTAGACCTGACTGAGAATATAACCACGATTATCATCAGGCTAATCAATTAGGGAGAAATTATATATATGTGTATTTAAAAAGCACCCAATTAAACAGCACTATACCGACCAGAGACCTGACACACCTACCCTCAACAAGAAAAGGAAGTAATATTAGCATCGAGCTTAGCAAAGCCGCCTACAACTGTCGAACTGAAACCACCAAGCTAGCTGGCTAATCCTCTGTGAATAACGGAGCTACCGGTTAGCTTATCCCGTGCAGGCGTCATATCTGCTGACTCGTTCACCTATCGTACAGCAAGATAAGCTAACTATGCTAATCATTGACAACTTAACAGAGAAATATTTAAATAAGAATAGCAATATAACTAGAAAATATAATTCAAGCGCGATTATTATTATAATTCAGACTTCATATAAACTCTTTGTCTCAGTGCACCGACCAGCTAGCAACAAGCTAGCAATACCAACATCCAGCCACAACTTCCTACCCCGAGCCATCTACATTCCCACTTCCATTTTCACTCAGATTCTCAAGCGGTCGAAAGGATACATGTTTTTTTAAACCATCTATAATACTGTCGATAAAAATTAAAACAAATATCTTAATAAACCAGTTTTCAAATATAAATGCTGTATTTATTACCTCCTCTTTGCCGGCGCTCCCTTTTCTGTGAATCTGTGTCGGTTTGTTCAGACAGATGTTGACGTCATGGCGTACCAGCGTGAACCGGAAGTAAAGCAAACAAGGTTGCGTGGAGAAAAGTTTAAGTGCCAAATTAAAAGTCATTACTAATTCAGAGGTTGTCCTTGTTGCATCCAGCTGTTTTCATGCAATTTTTTGTGACTTTCGTAATAACAATAGATATTAAGGACTCTGTTGCACACACACACACACACACACTATATATATATATGGGGCAGTGGTGGTCGAGTGGATAGGGCGCAGGATCCTAAGGTTGGCGGTTCGAGTCCCCACAAGGTTGTCACTGTCCCCCCAGTGCAGCTAACTGGGTTATCAAAGGCGGACCATGTCTCTCACTGTCTATGGTGAGAGGCATGTAAAAGAACCATTGCTGACTTTCGTAAAATGTAGGCTGCAAAGCTGTCAATGTGTTTCTGTCCCGTGCTAAAAGGGTTGTGACAGGAAGGGCATCCGATGTAAAAACCCATGCCAAATCAAACGTGCGAATCAGATGATTCGCTGTGGCGACTCCCGAGAAAGGGAAAAAAACAGAACAGAAGAAGAAGAATACTTGAAGAATACTATATATATATATATATATATATATATATATATATATATAGTTTCGGAATGGCTGTTATAGCTGAGAAGTGGGTTGCAATGTTGAGCTCTCACAGTATCTCGAAGTGCTCCTCATGGTGTGTGTCTCTCATAGCCTCTGACAACCAAGCCTGACTCCGGCCTCCACACGGCGAAACTGGTATTACAGACAGGAGCAGGGACGAAGGCAAGTCACTGGTTCCTCAAAACCAGTTGCCTAGAGAAGATGTGGCTCTTCAGCCAGGGAAGGCAGCTCATCTAGGGGAAGGAAAACCCCGATGCCAAACCTCCACTGCCTTGTGGCTTGACGTGATCTCAGGAAAGGCTTCAGGAAGGTCACCTTGAGGATAAAGACCCAGAGTGGAGCCTCGGATGGTTATAGCTGTACTGCATCTACATCCAGCAGCTCCTGCAGTTGGCCTCGCACCAAGTCGTATTGGTTCATCCTTTCCCTTAGATCCTACCAGTGACACCAAGATGGGGACACTGCAGTCTGGGCAGCACAGCGTCTCCATATTACCCTCTCAGGCCTTTGGAGTATGGCGTAATGTTGGAGCTCCAGGGGCCTTGTCTGTTGGTGGGAGAAGTCTTCAGGCCTCATTGGGTAGCTACCACCTGTCTCAAGCTCTGCAGCCCCCGAACAGTCACCTGCCTTAAATGCTTTGCCCAACCTACCAGTTATGGAAGAGCTCGACAATCTGCCCACACTGGTGGAGCTTGGCAAAGCCATTAACTCTCTTGTTTGCAGAAAGGTGCCGGGGAAGGGTGGTATTCCATCATAAGTCCTGAAGAAAGGGAAGCAAACTGTCCTGCAGTCACTGCATAACCTCCTGTGTCTGCACTGGGAGCAAGACCACATTCCTCAGGACATGAAAGATGCCAAGATCGTCACCCTGTATAAAAGCAAGGGAGATCGTACCGATTGTAATAACTATTGAGGCATCTCCATACGGAGCATCATCGGCAAGATTTTCACCCGAGTCGCCCTCCATCGCCTTCAGAGCCTCGTCTCGCGTGTCTATCCCAAGTCGCAATGTGGCTTCAGAGCTGGGAGATCCACAGTGGATATGATCTCTCTCCGTCAGTTGCAGGAGAAGTGCCATGAACAGCAGCAGCCATTGTTCCTTGCTATTGTGGAGCTGACCAAAGCCTTTGATTTGGTGAGCAGAAGTGGGCTTTTCCAAATTCTTCAAAAGATTGGCTGTACTCCCAAACTCCTTGCAGTCATTGTCTCCTTCCATGCAGAGCACGGTTTGCTTCAGTGGAGCTAACTCTGACCCCTTCCCAGTCAGCAGTGGAATAAAGCAAGGCTGTGTCCTAGCACCAACCCTATTTGGGGTCTTTTTCTCGATGCTCCTACATTACGCCTTCACCGAATGTGATGATGGAGTTTACGTCTGCATGAGGCAAGATGGTAAACTCTTTAACATTACCAGACTCCGTGCCAAGACCAAGTCCTACAAGGTACTGATCTGTGAGATGCTGTTTGCTGCTCTAATATCTCACAGCAGAGATGGCCTTCAGCGCCTGGTCAGCAAGCTGTCCACTGCCAGCAGGGAGTTTGAGCTGACAATCAGCCTCGAGAAGACTAACATCATGGCGCAGGGTGTCGAGTCATATCATCCATCACAATTGGGGTTTCACAGCTTAAAGTCATGGATGCCTTTATTTATCTGGGCTCCACTGTGACCAGCTCAACATCTCTTGACATTGAGATCAGTTCAAGAATTGCCAAAGCTGTCGGGGTCATGGCCAAACTCAAAAAGCAAGTGTGGAACAACAGCCTGCTGAGCGAAAGGACTAAGGTCTGTATGTATCAAGCTTGTGTCCTGTCTGCTCTACTTTATGGCAGCAAGTCAGGAGAGAGGCCTCAATGTGTTCCATCTGCGCTTGCATCGCAGATTGCTGCATATCAGATGGCAGGACAAAGTCCTAAATACCGAGGTTCTTCACCTTCTTCTTCTTCTTCTTCTTGTCCTTTCGGCTTTTCCCTTCAGGGGTCGCCACAGCAAATCATCTGCCTCCATCTCATCCTATCCTCTGCATCTTTTTCTCTTACACCAACTGCCTTCATGTCCTCCTTCACCACATCCATGAATTGTCTCTTTGGTCTTCCTCTAGGCCTTCTGCCTGGTAGTTCCAACCTCAACATCTTACTACCAATATACTCACTATCCTTCCTCTGTCCATGTCCAAACCATCTCAATCTAGCCTCTCTGACTTTGTCTCCAAAACGTCTTACATGTGCTGTCCCTCTGATGTGCTCATTCCTGATCCTATCCATTGTGATGTGCTCATTCCTGATCCCATCCATATCCTACTGAGGCTCTTCACCGCGCTGGTCTTATGATCATACCCTCTATGTTCATACAGAGACATCTCTGTTGGCTCGGCCATGTGCACCACATGGAGCCTCAGCGCTGTCACAAGAAATTCTCTATGGTGAGCTGCGTTATGGCACTCGTCAAGTTGGTCGACTTTTGCTGCGCTTCAAAGACACCATCAAGCGAGACTTCAAAGCAGCCAACATCAAGAAAATCAGCTGGGAGGACACTGCTGTAAACCGTGACTACTGACGGTAAAGGGTAAATGCTGGGGCGTCGAAAGCTGAGGAAGATGGGAGAACTTGGGATGCATCAAAGATAACAGTGAGAAGGAGGTATGCAGCCTCCATGCACACCCAATCCATATACATCTTTGACAACTGCAAGCGGGACTGCCACTCCAGGATCGCCCTTTACAGTCATGGAAGATCCTATCATGTCCCCCATGTGTGCTAACCATCGCCCCTACGAGACAACGATGCTGACAAGATATATATATATATATATATATCTCAGATATTTTAATGATTTAGATCTGTCCTATCCCTCATGTTCATGCAACAAATGTAAAAAATGTGGTTGTTTTTTTCCTGCTTTGTTTTGCTGTTTATATCTGATGCATGTCATGTATGCTACCAATAGTGATACCTTTGTTTGTTTTAAACTGGTAATCAATTAAAAAAAGGCCTTGATAATAAGTCTCGAGGCCTCAAATTACACTGTAGATTCCCAACAGACCCAGCTAGAAAAAAATGCTTTATGCTCAAATCAATAACTAACAACTGAAAGTTCGCATCCAGGTTAATGCCACAAACATCTGTGATTGGGAGTCCAGGGGGGCTAATTGGTCACGATCACCCTGGAGGAATGGATACACTCGCAGCGATTGTCAGCCAATCATGGGCATCTGCGAGTTAATTCGTATGAGATACGTACGGATAACGCTTTTCCTCTGAGTGTACTAGACCACCCCAAATATGTTTGTGCCACAATTCGAAAAAAGAGGCTGGTGGTTAACATTACATCTTATAGAGGGGGTGTTTGCATGTTTTGGCCCTTCCCTGGTCGGTGATGGTCATGTGATAGGAAAGGCAATACTTATGGATGAGAATCGGATATGACTGAATTAGGGAGAATATGGAGGGGCGGTCCAAAAAAAACCAAAGAAACATGTGCACACCACTGTTTAATCATCTCCTGATGGTGGACTCAAGAACATTATTATTAGAAAATTTGAGAGAGGCCTTTAGTGGATTAGATTAGAGTTATATTGAATACTCCTGGTTGAATACTCCTGAAGATGGTGAGAGAGCTCTTGAAAATTCTTTTAGTCCAAACCCTTTAGAGCTGGTTTTGTCACCTTTTCTAGTCATTTTTTGTAAACTTTTCTAGTCTAATGAGCAATAATATTTCATTTTCTGATTTTTTCATAAATTTATTTTTTGGGGGAAATTATATATTCAAATACATATTCTGTGAAGATCAGGCTTTAATAGATCCCTGTTCTTTAAATAATGATTGTCATCTATTTGATTGAAAACATCTGACTCCATTTGTATCCTCTACTAATCCTGGAGCTTTATATAACTCTGCCACTCACAGATATGGAATAATTGATTATTTTCCTCAATAAATAAATAACCAAGTGTAATATGTTTGTCTTATTTTCAGTATTTAGTTTTGTTCTCTTTACCTACTTCAATGACTTGAGTGAAAATATACAAAATTCACAAAATTTCAAGCACCACTGTATGTTTAACCACTAGATGCCGCTATCGTGCTATTAAAATGTTAGCAACATGAAATGAAGACATGCCTTTCTCAGGGATAGTTACAATAATTGTATGGGAAGTGGTACACAGTGGTCAAGGCTCTTATTTATCAGAAGGTTGGTGGTTACAGCACCAGTACCACCAAACTTCCACCACTGGGCTCTTCAGCGAGGCCCTTAACCCTCAACTGATCAGCTGTATAAATAAGATAAAAAATTGTCACTCTGGATAAGAGTGTCTTCCAAATGCTGTAAATGTAAAATATAATAGAAAAAAGTCTAAAACTTTTTATTGTATTCAGCATGACTGTAAATAAAATGAGCACTCAACCTTCAAAAGTTTCAATAATAGTGTTTTTAGTTTATCCAGTTGTCACCAAATGTGAGCAGAGGGAGCTATAAAAAAGGGTTCCATATACTCAATTTGTAAATATGATCAAGTTTGGTGTATAACCCCCCCACACACACACACTGGGGCAAGTAGGATACGTTTATATACTAATTATATATATATATATATATATATATATATATATATACATATATATATATATACATATATATATATATATACACACACACACACACACACACATATATATATATATATATATATATATATATATATATGAGTCACTTTGGCTTTGTTTTAAGATCACTTTTTATATTGAACTTGTCAAATGGTTCAGCTGGCAGGAGCCTCTGGATCACTATGGTCTATTTTTAAGTCTTTATTTAATGCGGCATGATGCTATAGTGGTTAGCACATCTTTATCACAGCAAAAAGATCTTGGGTTTGAGTCCCGGGCAAGGTGAGGGCTTTTCTATGTGGAGTTGTGTGCATGTTCTCCAAGTGTTTGGGTAAATTTCTTCTGGGTTTTCAGGTTTCTTTCCACAGTCCAAATGCTACACTTTAGGCTAATTGGCCATTTCAAATTGTCCCTAGGTGTGAGTGAGAGTCTGAAGGGTTGTGCAAGTTGGCCCTGCGATGGACTTATGAGCTGTTCAGGGTAAATCCAACCGCTGCTCAAATTCAGCCAAGATAGGCTCAACCTTCCCTGCAACACTAGTAGGATTAAGTGGTTCAACAGATGGATGTTTGCATTTGCTGACTTATTTCTAACTTTCAGAAAGGATTAGGGAAATGAATAGCAACTTGTGATTTTGCTTTCAGAAAGGAGTTAATTTTATTCTTTTCTCATAGATAGTTGGCTCCTTTAAAGTCTTTAATTATTTACAGTCTGTAAACAATGAAAACCTGAAGTTAAATACAAATACATCCTTGATCACTGCTGTTGTCAGCTTTAAATCAAGTAATATCTACAGGATGAATGATCTCAGTAAGATGGTACAAATGAATGTCTTTGATAGGTGATGTAGTGAAAACCAAACTTTTATAAGTTATGAATTAATATATCCCACCCCACAATGTTTCCAAAGAAATACCATCTAAAAAATGTTAGTCTGGAGGTACTGCCAAGTGTCCCAGATACATTACATTTACTGAGCTGAAAAATCCATTAATTCTGCGTTGTATAAAACTCAGAGGTGTGTGTAAAAAAACAGTATTACATTACTTTATGAAAGCTTCAGCCTTTGTACAAATCCATTAAATGTAAAACTAAAAACATGAAATGTAAATAAAAAAATAACCACTTTCTTACATCCTCAGGCATAGTGAGCTGGGCAGGAGAGGAGTGAAAGTTTAATGTTTTTGATTTGAGAAGAAGAAAGAAAAGAAGAAGAAAAAAATCCCAATTTGCAGAACCGCAGTTCAAAAGCATTCAGGTTGGTAACCGTGGAGATATGATGGGAATGTTCTGGTTAGGACACAGAGACTGTAGTGCTTGCTTTAAGGCTGTCTGCTGTGGGTGAGGGTGTTTTTTGTGTTGGTGAACTTCTGTTGGCTGGAGATGAATGCTGGGTTTTAGGTGATTGTCCTGATGTTTTTGGTACTTGAACAGCAGAGGAATCCCCCTCTGGCTCCTGCTGAGAAGCTGTGGCTGGTGAAAAAAACCCAACCATAATTAATACTCATTATTTGTTGACAGTGGATTGCCTTACATCAAAAGGTTGCCCTCATGTCTGTATTCCTTGTGGTTCTCGGTTTTTAGTTATGCTGCCATAATCAGTCATGTAAGAGTCCCTGCTTGCATTCAGCAATAATAATTAAACTCTCTTTATCCACTACACTGTTATGATCATTTCAAACCTCTCTCTCTCTTTATATACCTTTATATAAATACACATATACACAAATACACTCTTGTTGTGATTTTGTTGAGGTACATACGCTACTTCCAAGACACCAGTGATCCTGTGGAGATCCTGTGGACTTGTTGGCGTCCCCTAGCTGCTACTGATGAGCCATATGGATTGAAATATCCATTCAAAATCTGTGCTGAAGACTTTCCAGTGCAAGTGACAAACTGTTTTACTGAAATGATTTAAGTCTTCAATTCCCATTACAGTTATACGATAGATAGTTGACTTCATGTTAATTTATGACTTCATGTTAATTTACTTCATGCCCTATCTACTAGACCACCACTGCCCACACACACATACACACATATATATATATATATATATATATATATATATATATATATATATACACACACACACACACACACATACATACACTACTACTACTACTTCAGCATATATATATCAGTGATTCTCAAATAGTGCCCCCCCTTCCCCCGGGATGCCAGGGGGGCGCATTTGACCCCAGGGAACATGCTTTTGTTTTGTTTTTTTGCCGTATTAGGATAATGTGTACATCCACTATAGCAGGTGGCAGTGGCTTCCTCACTGTCAGAGTGTGCACAGAAGTGAAATAAGAAGTGAAGTTAATAAACCCACCATGGAAATTTTTAACAGTGAGGGAAAGAGAGGCAGAGAGAGATGGAGACAGTGAAAGAAACGAAAGTCTCCCGGAAGTTAAGTTGAGGAGGTATGATGAAGCGAATGTAGCACTCGGCTTCACTGTGCTGCGGTGAGAAACGAGGAAAGACCGCCGTGTTTACTGTATCTGAAAACATTGGCAGCGGGCAGCATGAACCCAAATAAATTCAGGCATCACTTAAAGACGTCACACCCCGATCACTTGATGAACCGTGTGAGTTTTTTCAGCAAAAACGTGCCGAGTATTGCCAACAACCATCCCGCTTTGTGAATGGTACTTCAGCAAACCAGCGAGCTCTGTTAGCATCATATAAGGTGGAGTACCAAACTGCTCATGGGAAAAAACTCCACAGCACTGCAGAGGAACTGATCCTACCTGCAGCAGACATGGTCTCTGTCATGCTGGATGACGTCACTGCTGTCAAAATAAGTGCAGGTCCCAGTTCAGCATTGAGCAGTAGCTGAGAGTTCAGTATCGAGCTTTAAACCCTGCTTTGAAAAGCTGTGCACTGGAAATGTGCTCATTACGCCATTAATCTGGACTTAATCATTTGGACAATAATAATAATAATAATAATAATAATAATAATTGTTTTATTCATTTTTGTTTTGTAGGTTAAAGTATTTTATATATTGTGCTCCTGAGTTAATAGTGCTAATCCAATCAATTTGAATGTATTATTATTTATTGTTTTTATTTAATTTTGGTCAAAATGTTTACAGTTTAAATAAGGATACTGTTTTATTTAAGGCAGATTGATGCAATTTAAATCTTTTTGTTTAAAGACTAAAAGATTGTTAATAAAGGTATAGATCAACTTCCAACAAAGAATATTTCTTCATTATTTGTATTCCATAATGATAATAAGGATTTATTATGTTAATAAGGATAGAGTGTTATGCAGAGTATTACTTCTAACAATTTTTAGACAAATAACACTACGTATTTCAATGGGTAGGGCGAAATGTGTTCCTCTTCCTGGGGGGGGGGGTAATTGAGAATCACTGATACATACATACTATATTTTTTATATATATATATATATATATATAAATAAATATATACACACACACACACAATCCAGAGCAATGGAGAGTGTGGAAAAGAGGTGAAGAAGTGCGTGCAGGCTGGTTGGAATGGATGGAGAAACGTGTCCGGTGTGATGTGTGATAGGAGAGTATCGGCAAGAATGAAGGGAAAAGTGTACAAGACGGTGATGAGGCCAGCAATGTTGTATGGTTTAGAGACAGTGGCCCTGGGGAAAAGACAGGAGTCAGAGTTGGAGGTAGCAGAGATGAAAATGTTGAGGTTCTCTTTGGGAGTAACGAGGATGGATAGGATCAGAAATGAGTACATCAGAGGGATAGCACATGTTAGATGTTTTGGAGACAAAGTCACAGAGGCTAGATTGAGATGGTTTGGACATGTACAGAGGAGGGATAGTGAGTATATTGGTCGTAGGATGCTGACGTTGGAACTACCAGGCAAAAGGCCCAGAGGAAGACCAAAGAGAAGATTTATGGATGCGGTGAAGGCGGACATGAAGGTCGTTGGAGTAAGAGTAGAAGATGCAGAGGATAGGGAGAGATGGAGGCAGATCATTTGCTGTGGCGACTCCTGAAGGGAACAGCCGAAAGGAAAAGAAGAAGATATTATATATATATATATATATATATATATATATATATATATATATATATATATATATAGGATTTTCTGAGTAGATCCTTCCGTAGGAGAGTGCTCAATACTTTTTGGTAGAGCAAATAAACAAACAAAAGGACAGGACAAAGGCTTTCTATTGAAACTCCATTTATCACTACAGATCTGTTTCGAGGGGTGGTGAAACCATCCCCTCTCTTCAGGTGATTACAGAAGAATGATTCATTCTTCAAGATGATTCAAGAATTCTTCAAGAATGATTCAAGAATCATTCTTCTGTAATCACCTGAAGAGAGGGGATGGTTTCACCACCCCTCGAAACAGATCTGTAGTGATAAATGGAGTTTCAATAGAAAGCCTTTGTCCTGTCCTTTTGTTTGTATGTATATATATATATATATACACACACACACACACACATATATATATATATATTCTTCTATAATCACCTGAAGAGAGAGGATGGTTTCACCACCCCTCGAAACAGATCTGGAGTGATTAAATGGAGTTTCAATAGAAAGTCTTTGTCCTGTCCTTTTATTTTTATTGTTATTTGCTCTACCAAAAAGTATTGAGCACTCTCCTACGGAAGGATCTCCTCAGAAAATCCTCTCTCTCTCTCTCTCTCTCTCTATATATATATATATATATATGTGTGTGTGTGTGTGTGTGTGTGTGTGTGTGTGTGTGTGTGTGGACATAACAACAAAAACATGTGGACATCTGGTCTGAATTATAATTTGTAATATCCTATTCCAGATATTGTTCACATTATTATACATTTATTCTAACCGTGGCTTTCCCCAAGACTGTAGGGATTTGTGAGGTCACCTTGCAAACTCTGCTATTACACATGAACATATATGTTTTCATTCTTCTTCTTTTCCCTTTTTTTCCCAGGGGTTGCTACAGTGAATCATCTGATTCGCATGCTTGATATGGCATAGGTTTTTACGTTCAGTGCCATTCCTGACACAACCCTTTAGCAAGGAGCAGAAATACGCTGACGGCTATGCGGCTACTCTTTACAAAAGTCAGCAATGGTTCTTTTACATGCCTCTCACCATAGACAGTGAGAGACATGGCCGGCCTTTGATAACCCAGTTAGCTGCACTGGGGGAACAGTGACAACCTTGTGGAGAGTGGGACTCGGACCCACAACCTTAGGGTCTACGATCCAGTGCCCTTTACCACCAGGCCACCACTGCTCCTAACATGTATGTTTTCATTAACAGGTGATTTTTACTGGTATTTTTTCAAAGTAAAATCCATTCAAGAGCCTGCACTGAACAGTATAAAAAGACTGATATTTCCCTCTTGCAAGAGCACAAAATAGGAAAACTAGGGTGTGAATCCCAAGTTCATACAAGTCAAGATATAACAGTACAGATGCTCCCCAGCTTACGAACGAGTTAGGTTCCAGACAGCCGTTCGATAGATGAATTTGTTCGTAAGTTGTTACAGGGCATTCTTTAGAGGGGAACGTATGTTTAAACCTTGCATAAGTAACCTATACGAGTTTGTACTGTATACAATCTCTCTCTCGCTCTCTCTCTCTCTCTCTCTCTCTCTTACACACACACACACACACACACACACACACACACACACACACACACACGTGACACTACAACTGGACAATTGAACTGATCAGCTTCCGGTTGCCCCTGGAAGGAACACCAGAGAACTATAATCGAACTTCGACATGAAGATAATCTGATTTATTTATTTATTTACCCAAAGTGTGTGTAATGCTTCCTAGATAATTCTGTTTGATTGGTGGATTATTTGTGAATCATTTCCCGATATGATTCATGGTTTGTGCTCACTCAGCCCCACGTTGACCTGACTCGACTCAACCTGCTGCCCATGTGCCCGAAGCTTTAAAGTCTTTATGGTGTTAAATCATGACCATCACAAATCATTGTTAATGACACCATTCCTCCCATGACACCGCAGTAAACGTTATCCTGCACATCAAAACCACTCAGCATTGCCAAGGCACACCATTTAACCCACCGATCCCAGTCCCCAGTCCCTGATAATGAAGTTATCTGTGTAGGATGTGGAAGTGTGCGGCGGCCACGGTGCGCTTCAGGCTGCTGGAACGGTGCAAGACGTGCTGACTTCTGAAAGCAGCGCGCGCACATTACTGGCTCACAGGTGGAAAGTTCATACTAGTGGGGGCCAAGAAATTAAACACTTAGAAAACTTTTAACCTCTCTCTCTCTCTCTCTCTCTCTCTCTCCATAATCATTACATTATCCATATCATTATGTCCCGTGTTTAAACTCCTGGTTCCTCTCAAGCACAGCACAGCGGATCTGATCAGATTTACAGAGAGTTTCACTCTTATCCAGTTCATTATAATACTTTCTTCTTTGAAGGCAGGAGTTCAGAAATGTATTGTTCTGCTTCTCTTCCCGGACCATGTCAGCCACCCACCCCCCCCGACAGAGCCTAGTATTAAGTGTACCTCAGGATAATGTTTAATCATATTACATACTTATATTTATGATATATCTTTCTATAGACTTTATTCCATTTCTATTACTACTTGTTCTTCAATTTCATTTAACTTTCACTCTCAACCTCGGACCGGATGTACGTATCGGATGTTCATAAAGCGAATGTTCGTAAGTGGGGGAGCATCTGTATACACATTTCAAAATAACTAATCTGAATAAATAATACAAGGCATATTTACACATATTATGAGTTCCCGTTCAAACACGTTATATGAACACTGGCTCATTTATAGTAACGAATATAATTTTATTATCTGTCGTTAGCACACAAGCATAATATAACCCATATTTACCATTGCATACACGTGAATCATGTGTCACATTTCGCAGTACAATGGTGCCCCCTGTGTATGGATTTATTGAGTCTATAATGACTGTAGAGCGTTTTGATGTATAATGCAATGTATGCAAGTTTTGGGTTAAATGTCCATTTAAGGTTACCATTTTAAACAAAGCCACACTAAAGGATATACCTTTTACCAGAACGTCTTCTTTTCCTTACGGCTTTTCCCTTTTTCATGGGTCACCACAGCAAATCAGCTGATTTGCATGTTTGATTTGGCAGAGGTTGTTACGTCGGATGCCCTTCCTGACACAACCCTTTAGCAAGGGGCAGAAACACGCTGATGGCTACGAAAGTCAGCAATGGTTCTTTTACATGCCTTTCACCATAGACAGTGAGAGACATGGCCGGCCTTTGATAACCCAGTTAACTGCACTGGTGGACCTTTTACAAGAATGTATTTTCATTAAATACCATAATTTTTTAATAATATGCTGTTCTGTTAAGAATTTACAGAGATCATTTTCTCCAGTACGCACCAGTGTATTTCTTACCTGACTGTGTACAGGATTTCATGTGCTCAGGCCAATGCGCTTGCTGGCAGGGATAATCACAGTAGCTGGTGTTCCAACAGCAGTAGAAAATGGCCTCCTTCTTACAGTTGGCACACCACTGCTTCTTCTTTGTTTCATCCACAGCCTGCTGTTTCTCTAACTCCATCTGTTTCTTCACCTCTGACACAAGCCTCTCCCTCTCTTGCTCCAAACTCTGCCTCATCTCTGCCATGGTCAGTTCTAATGCAGTGACATAGCACAATCATGTACAGTAACTACCAAGAAAGAGTAATCAATATATGATCAAATTACAGACTGTTGTAAAGTTAAACATGTCTGCAAGAAGAATGTACCCAGATTATGTTTCATCTCTGAAAGTTCTTGCTGATGCAGCCACTGGAGCTTTTCAATCTCAATCCTCAATCTTCGTATCTGCATCATTTATGAAGAACAACAAGGATTAATTGATTATATGATAGACAAAGCTGTATTCTGCATTATTCAGTAAAGTAAAATTCATAATTCTGTAAATGCAGAAACCTCAGCGATAGTGTTTCCTGTTGTGCTTTTAGAAAGGTCATTGCATAGCTCTGTTACTGTTCCCTTGATAGCATCCATTATCTACATAAAAAAAAAAAAAAAAAAAAAAAAAAAAAGCATGACTTAAGCTTTTATTTAGGCATGTCAGTAACTGATGAAGAATGTACTGCTGGTCATGTATTACGTCTGTGGAATTTATGCTTAATTACATACTTTAGAAGTGTACTTGGCAATGTCAGCAGCGACATCAGCAGAGGCAGGTGGGGTAAGGAAGTCCCCAGATAGGACTGAACTAGAAGACCCAGACAGTGGCTCCTTTTGCTGGACAGCTAAAAAAGATACAAATTAAATAAAAAAAAAAAAAAACATTTATATTTACAAGGAGTGAGGAATGACATGGAGAATGTTAAGTCTCATGGAAAGTAGCATTTCTGACTATGGGGTTGCATTCACAAACAATCTTAAGCCCCGGTCACACAGCATTCCACGTCTAAATCATGCACAAAAAGTTCTGAAAATCTGGTGGACGTGGTCGTAAGTGATAACTTTAGGTCAATTTTGGCTTGGCCGTGCTTTGTACGTGCTTTTTACATGGCAAGGCTGTTGACGGCTGTTCCACTGCTAAAACACTGCCTGAGCACGGCTAACCACGTCCAGCAACGTATAAGGCAACTTAGGCAAAACACGTGTTCGAACGTGGGGAAAAAAAACTGCAAGTTACCATGGCTAATCACGGTCTCATCACGTCTGTATCACTGCCAATCATGTCTTGAGAGCAGACGTAAAATGGGCACTCCACTGCCATAGCACTGCCTAATCACAGGAGGCATCCTCATAAAGTTCTGAAAGGCTCTTGGACCTTCGTTACGCAGCTCATCTGGAATTCCGATCCCTCAAGGAATCAAATTAAAGTTGAGTTTGTCAAGCAGGGAATGCGCTTTGAATTCACGTCTTGTGGGCATGGCCCGCAGCGCGTGCGTGCGCGACAGAGAGAGAGAAAAGGAATAACGCTTTAGTTTTTTAAGTTGTTTTAATTCATTAGACGGTCATAAAGCCCCAGCTTAGGTCTCCTCTCAATCCAGTCACGCACCCAGATGTTCCGTACCACCCCCTCCTTCTTCTTCTTCTTCTCTTATATGTTGGGCCTGTATCAGTTGGTTCTGTTGGTGTTGGAGCATGAAGATGAGGACATCACGGCATTGAGGGTTCATGTTCACCCCTTGACATATAGACTGCAAGTGCCGAGGTCTCAGAAAATTACGGTATTTTATATGCCATGAATCAGAAGTGATACAGAAGTAATGAGGCAGTGATCAGTCGTATTTAGAACGTGATCAAGACGTTGTTTAACGGGTTTAGGTAGTGCTGTGTACGTGCTATGTACATGGAAAAATCCATTTGTCAGTGATAAGCCGTTATTTCTCGTGATACCAACGTGTAACACCCACCCAATGGCCGTGTTCTGGCCCTGACAGACCGTGACAGACCCCTAAAGTTTTGCGTCTTATCACGTCTCCCCAAGATTTTATCACTGCCAGAACATGGATCATAACGTGTGTTGCACGTCTTTACCACGTGGTTGTCCGCAGTCTAAAATTTTGATCAGTTCAAAACTTTTTTTCAGGTCCAGCGCCGTTCAAATTTTTCCCCACGTCCTGCCACGTCTACAAATCGACAGTAGCATGTCTTAAACTCGACATCAAGACGAACAACACCGTTTGTTTCACGGGAAACCATTTTTGGACGGGTTGTGGAACATTTAAGAAACCAATTAAATTTTTTTTTTCTGAATCCAGAATTTGATTCAAATCTTCTCCTCGCAGTCTTGCTTGTTCAAAGCCCCCCCCCCCCCCCCCCATTTGTTAGACATTTTAGGATTTTAGGCAAGGTGTAGTATAACCAAAAAAGTATAACCAAAAAACAACCTAAAAATGGTCCTTCAGCATGTTGACAAAGTCTGACTAAATCTGGAATTTAAAAATAAATGTAAACACTAAACCAACTTTCTCAAAGTCAAAACCCAGCTAGATAGCTCGATCACAGTCAAGATTTTTGACTCGACCTGGATTCGACTCTCTGCGCACAGTCTGCACATTCATTGTCGGACTGATGAAGAGACAAAGCTCGTCTTCACTTGAATGATAAAGGTAAATATCTTGAAATAAGTAAATGATAAGAAAGCACAGTACGTTCCCAAGTGGCACATTGACCAATGTGTGTGTCCGCCTCTGATAACTTTTCAAGAAAAGCTATACTGGATTTTTGGAAAAAATGGAAAACATAACCCTATTGATTGAGATATAAAAAAGTGGCCTCGGTAAATCCTGATGCTAAGAATGTCAAAGCATGTGTTTCAAAATAATAAAAATCACAAATGGTTAATGTGGTAGTAGTCTGTGCAGTCAACAAAATCCCAATGTGTGTACTCATGAAAAAAGAAAAGAAAATGGACACAAAACATGAACACAACACACCCATGCCAACCACAGTCAGTATTATGCTATGACATCATAGTCAGCTTCTGAAAGGCACAAACAACTTTTTGAAGTTCAGTGACATTAAAAACAAAAAATGTGTGTACAAGATTTTCTTTTTGAACATAATCACCAACACTGACCTCAACTTCATCTTCTAGCAATTTTTATAAACATGAAGGGTGTAAGTTAGGGTTTATTCTGAACATTTTTCTTTGGTCTCCAGTGGGAGTGGACGTTACCTTTCATAGACTGCCGAGTCTGGTAACGAGTGCTGGAATTGCTGGAAGCTGAGCTTTGAGAATTTGAGCCATGTTGCTGCTTCTGAACCTTCTGCAGGTGCAACTTTGGAGAGGATGTCTGCAATTTATTCCCAGTCTGGCTAAAAACCAAGGATGCCTGACCAGACTGTGCTGTCTCCTTGGGCAGCAGAGGGCGCTGTTTCTTTACCACAGTGGACACCGAGGAATTTGCAGGTAGTGGTGCAGGGACGTTGCTGGTTGAGGTGAAAGGTGGCGCAGGGGTGGTGTTTGGCGGCTTTAAAACTGGATGGATTAAATCTCTTGTGCTGGGGTTGGCGGATGAAGCAGAGGATACTGTAGATGGAGAGACTGATGGACTGGCAGCAGCCAGAGCCTTTGCTGAGTAAAGATATAAAAATAAAATGATGTTCTTTCTAATATTATTACACCAAATTTTAAGTACATTTTAAAAATGTAAATTGTACACACAGTGCATCATTATTAAATTTCTACGACACAACACCCTTATATCAGCTTTTTTCTTTTTTTTAGAAACTGCAGTACAACTTTAAAATTAAAAAAAAAGTGCTGTTTCTAAGCAGGCCAGCACGGTAGTGTAGATCTGCCTAACTGCATGAAGGTCCTGGGTTCGAGGTGTTTGTGTGTGGAGATTGCATGCGTTTCCCATGAACTGAATGGGTTTGGCTGGTTACCTACCTCAGTTCAAAGACATTCACATTAGGATAATTGGCTGTTCCAAATCGACCCTACATGTGAGTGTGTAGGCTCTGCAATGGTCTGATGAGCTGTTCGGGGTGTACCCTACATTTATACAGTGTAATGGGTGAGATAGGCTTCAGCCTTCCTGCAGCCCTAGTAAGATTAAGTAGCTTGTCAAATGAGTGACCGAATGAGCAAGTGTTTCCACGCAGGAATATGAATCAGTTACAACACACACACACACACACACACTATAAGCCATAACATTAAAACTACTGAAAGGTAGGCTCTAAAATTGGTGTGTTAGAAGTGACACAAATGGGCAAGAGTAATGATCTCAGCAATTGTTGAAAAAAAAGTCTAATTGTAATGGCTAGATGACAGCAGCAAAGCAAAAGCTGCAGGTCGTGTGGGTTGTTCCAAGTGTGCAATGCTTTATTCCAAAAGTGGTCTAAGGAGGACAAACTGCAAACCAGCAGAAAACCTGCAAAAGCCATTTTCACTCAAGACACACCAAGCAAAAGTGAACCCTTGTGGTCTGATCTTACACAAGAGCTACTGTAGAACAATGGTTTAATTAATAAATATGTTAAAAAAATGGATTAATATGTCATTAAAATGGTTTAATAAATAATTTTTTTTACTTTTAACACATATTTCATACAAAATTGGTGTACTTTTATCATTTTTAAAGGGTTTATGGGGTTTATCCAGTCCAAGGACTGGAGCCTTGAAACGAATTAGACGTTTAACATGTAAGATGCGACCCCTACTTACGAAATCCCCGCAATGCGAAACGGGCTCTGGAACGGATTACTTTCGTAAATTGGGGGCCGACTGTCCATTGGATTGCACAATACAATTGTTAAATATAAATACACACACACACACACACACACACACACACACACACACACACACACACACACACACACAAGCCAGAATATTTTAATCACCTGCCATTTCTTTTGTGATTCCTCCTTGTGTGGTGAAAAACAGCATTAACCCATTAAAGGTATGAATTCCCCAAGGGTGTCAGAATTAGAATCAGAATACTTTATTGATCCAGGAGGAAATTGTATGCACACATACCAAATAAAGCACAAGATAAAGATGAAAGTCTCAATATAAGAAAAATTACAAATACACACACACACACACACACACACACACACACACACACACACCCAAATCAGGAAAAAGTTGGGACAGTGTGGAAAATGCGAATAAAAAAGTGTTTTGTCTGTTGAACATTATTTGATTTGTAAATGAACATCCATTCTTTCCATTCAGGCTTGCAACACTTTCCATAAAAGTTTGGATGGGGCGCGTTAGGGGGTATAATGAGGTATAATTACTAAATAATTTTGTGTTTTGAAACTAGTGATGTCAGCTGGTGATTGCACTCATGATTTGGTACAAAAACTGAACTGCATCCAGGAAAGGTCTAGTCCTTTAGGAGCCCAGATGTTTGAGCAGTTTGCCACCAAATGTGTGGAGAAAAAAAAAAAAAAAAAAAAAAAAAAAAAAAAAAAACACTGAAATGATGAAGACAAACACCGGCCAATCTGTCACCTCAAAGCAATCCTAATGGTCCTCCAAGGTCTCTGTATAGCTCCTAACGGTCCTTTAAGTTGCAGACTGCATCTTCGCCACACATATATAGCATGGGGAAAGATAAATGAGGTTGTGGTCTGATTTCCCCAGTAAGGAGAGGAAATGTATGCATCCTTAATATTTGCAAACAGCAGTCCCAAGTTCTCTCCTCTCTGGTATGACAGTCTCCATACTGCACAAAGTTTGACAGTGTAGTGTCCATGGTGACGTGGTTACAATTATCCGAGATCACAAGGAAAGCACTAGGGTACTTAGTCTGTAACTGCTATGGTAGCATGAACAGTGTCACATGCAGGTGTAGGGTTGGCAGAACGAGGAACATAAACAGCCACTAAGAAGACATGGGAACATTTCCTTCGCAAAATAATGCTCCGAGTCCAACAGCACACAGTTCAATGTGCTGTGGTATCTGCCACCAAGTGGTTGGCCACACCGTCTTTATTTCCTCCAAGCTGCAAGGTATGGCCTCTATGGGCTTGGACTTGTTTGTACTGCATGTCCCACAGCTAGGGAACCGTTCCTGAACAGTTTTTGTACTATGGTAGGGTGCTAAAGAAGGCTAATACTGTTGGGGAACACCATTCCATAGTGGTGGTGTTGTATGGCTACACCTCCAGATTATGTTTTTCTATCCAGGCCGTCAGTCTGATTTCTGAACCGATGCATAGCCGCCTTCCAATATTTTCATTGGACAATTTAGAATGATATGGTCTGTTGCTCCAGGAGCGTAGTTACACCGAGGGCATATAGGGGAGTTCTTTAGTTTCCATTTGTGAATCGTGTGGGCAGTCTTTGCATGTCTTGTTCTGAGTTTGTTGGTTACTCCCCAGTGTTTTCGTTTAAGAGTTTTGAAGCCAGGAAGGGATTGAGTCAGTTCATCCATCTCATTCCCACCTGTTGGAACATTTCCTTCCCATTCTGTTCTCCGTGCTTCTATTGGATCAAAGTCTTCAAGCTCTGCTTTGTAGACAGGGTTTCTTGACTTGAGTCTTGAGATTATTGGGGCATTCATGTATATAGTACTTGTTTCAGAGGTATATCATCTGACATGCCTTTAAGCCTTTTAAGCATTTTTCTGAGTTGCATCTTCCCTTCTGATGTGGGGTGGTCCAATTGAACTCACAACTGGAAGCCACTGGGTCGGTATTGACTTGAGGCACCCTCCGATGGTTCGCATTGACTCCCTCAGCTTAGTATCGATAAGTTCTGTGTGTGAACTTCTGGTCCACACATGGGCGCAATATTCAGCAGCACTGATGCTTAAGGCCAAGGATGATGTTCGCAGAACGGTTTGAGATGCACCCCATGTGGTTCTTGTTAGCTTTCTTAGAATGCAGTTTCTTTTTGCTATCTTGTTGGCGCATCCTCCAAGATGTTTCCAGTAGGTGAGCTGTCTGTCGAGAGTAATGCTTATTTGGGGGTACATTGGGGTTTATATCTGCTGGCAAAACCTTGTCTTTGACATAGATGTTAAATGTTTTTGATGCCTCGTTATTGTTGCAATGGAAATACAATAGAAACTGACTTTATTGTGTTCATTTTGAGGGACCACGTGTCAAAGTAATCTTTAAGAGCAGATGTGACTTTGCGGAGTGTTTCCTTGATCTTCCATTCCATAAAAGGGTGTACTTAAACTGCAATAATGTTTTGGTAGATATTATGTGTCAAAGTAAGACTCGTATGAATTCTAGGACCCAAAGTTTCCCAGCAGACCATTGCCCAGAGCATCACGCTGTTTCCAGTGACTTGCCTATTTTCTATCATATTACCATCCCTTCCCTACAGAAGCAATGCACATGTACCCAGCTGTCTATGTGATGTAACTGAAAATGTGGCATTTTCAGTGGTGAAGAGAAGTTAAGCATGTGTATCCTGCAGCTATGCAGTCTCATGCGAAACAATCTGCAATATACTGAATGTTTTGACACCTTCCTAAAATAGCCAGAATTAGGTTTCTTAATCATTTGTGCTCCTTTTTTGTGTGGAATCAGACCATATAGGGTAACTGAAAGGGGTTTTCAGAGTTGCAGTAAATTCTATTTTTGTGTTTGATTTCCTTTAACTATGTATTCACATTTGTTTCCCGATGGAAAAGCACAGAAGTGTTCTCATAAGTATTATAACCAAGATGTTGTTCCTCTTTTCCTGAGAAACTGTTACCAAACTTCAAGAATTATTTGTTCTTGTAATCAGCTCCTTGCATCTACTTTGTGTCCTGTTTAGCCAACTGTTCTTTTATCTTTAGAGCTCAGGGCTCACACCTTGGGCAGTACAATGGTTTTATATATTTATGACCCCACCCATAAATACTGTATCCTAGTCATCCCTGAACCTTTTTATCGCTGCTGGCCAGTCATCGCTTGACAATTTTACCACGAACTGAGGGTGGGGGTGTCTGTGTTTTAGATTGTTTATATTGTAAATACAGACGTTCCCCGACTTACGTTCATCCGTTTTACGTTTGTTTTTTTTTTCCCCAAAAAAAAAGTTAAATTTTGAGTTTAGATGTGCCTACGTAGTACGCTGACGTAATGATGGTGCATTCATTCTTAACAAACTATAGACTGAGTATATATCTCAGTTATATAGTGTGTTACCCTTGTTTTAAAACGTCGTCTTTGTGATCTTTGTGTTTTAAACTGTTTTGCGGACTTTTGTAACCCTAAGCAAATATGGTTGGTCAGAAGTATAAGCCTACTAGCATGGGTGTAAGTCTCATACACAAGAGATGAATTAACTACCTGCTCGGATCGGCACAATCTACCATGCATATTCAGTTAAGCAAAGAGTTGTAAAATGAATGAAAACCCGAATCCACAAATTACAGAACAATTACAGATATTTATTATCTTTTAGCAGAATTCTAAGAGTGTATACTTATTTTTTATATTAATATTCATTAGGATTTGTAGGGCAGTGGTGGTCTAGTGGTATAGGGTGCTGGATCGCTGATCCAAAGGTTGGGGGTTCGAGTCCCACTCTCCACAAGGTTGTCACTGTCCCCCCAGTGCAGCTAACTGGGTTATCAAAGGTGGGCCATGTCTCTCACTGTATATGGTGAGAGGCATATAAAAGAACCATTGCCGACTTTCATAAAGAGTAGCTGCAAAGTCGTCAGCGTGTTTCTGTCCCTTGCTAAAAAGGGTTGTGACAGGAAGGGCATCCGACGTAAAAACCTCTGCCAAATCAAACGTGCGAATCAGATGATTCGCTGTGGCGACTCCCGAGTAAAAAAGGGAAAAAGCCGAAAGGAAGACAGACAGACAGACAATTCATTATGATTTGTACTTGTTCTTTGTATGCATCTCTTGAATAAAGTTTACTTACTTTCTTACACAAAAGAAAGAACTCTGCACTTTGCTGGGATTCACATCAGTGCAGGCTGTGTTCTAAATGAGTTCAACGGCACCCCTGTGCATTTGAAATACCGGAAGTCTGTATAACCCACGGCAAGTACACTACTTTTGCAAGTACACAACTTTCGATATTGAGCACCTCACATATTGTAAGCATTGATTTAAGCTTCATGTAAAGTAACTCGGTATAAATAAGTGACTTATTTGAAATTAATGTTGATATTATTTGATATTATTTTACAATGTTATGTTTTATGAGATACGGTAATGGTATTTATGGCTGTATAGTACAGTATGAGTGTCATATGTCATGTCATACGTCATACGTCACTGTAACAACTTACGTTTACTTTCAACTTACGTTCGGCTGTCCGGAACCAATTAAAAATGTAAGTCGGGGAGCGAACGCTCTAGAGTCCGAACAAATTGGAATCCAAACAAAAAAAATCTGTGAGTTCTTCTGTCGGGAAACCGAACAAAAACCGGAAGTCGAACTCGAGAAACACGTGAGAAAAAAAGGACACCGAGAGGGAGGAAAAGTGCATGACTTCTGGAAGTCTGGAAGTTGTTGATACTGTGTATGTTCTGGGGAAGTCCGGACGTTGTTGATACTATGTATCCCCCTAATAAAGCTGTCCTGGAGAAGTCCGGAAGTTGTTCATACAGTACTATGTACGTATCACAAGCACAAAAGCTAAGCTAAAGCGCTAGAAGTGCTGTGAACACCTTTAGCGATAAGGTCATGAGCCACTTCCGTAAGGTTTTGAAAAGAAGACAGAAAGAAGACAAGTTAGAAATGTGCTTCAAGAAAGGAAAGGAACATCCTGAAGAAGAGTCATCAATGCAAAGCGGTAGCAAGAGAAAAAAAAAACACCATTGGCTGATTTACCTGAAGCTGTTATGGAGGGGAATCCGCTGATTCTCTTCCTCTCCAACATTCACGTATGCCAACTGCTCACCACCACAAAGGTTAAAATTCTTATCTTTATTGTTCTTATGCTTTAACTTTTCTGTGGTTTTTATTTTAGTGTGTTATGGTCTCTCACAAAAGAGTTGCGCGTTGGAGAGGGCTCTCAAACGCCGGTGGAGTGCTCAACACACACACACACCTAATTCCATTTAATCATTGGCTATAAAGACTAGCAGTGCTCTTCCCCATGCTAGAAGACTGTCCCTCTTCCCTGTGATCTCTCTGGCTCTCAGCTCTGTGCTCCACCAGTTCCCGCTTCAGTTTGATTTCCGTGTTTCTCGTGCTCTAGATGCGGATAAACACGAAACACGGCTGTGGGCGACACAGATGACTGATCTGCGAGGCAACTAGACCTCGCTCAGAACCAGCAAGAGAAAAAACTAGACAATGAAGAGAAATCCCAACAGTAACCTTCACTCTCCATGCATATCAGTGAGGCCTTGGTACCCATAAATATATTCTTGGTTCACTGATTGTCCTTTTTTGCCCCTCAGTAGTTTTAAAATTATGGCTGATCAATGCATAAGTACACACACACACACACACACACACACACACACACACACACACACACACACACACACAAGATGGTACCTTCAGCTTTGATGGATGCATTTTCTTTGGTTATATAGTTAGAGGTTGCTGAAGCTTCTCTCTTTGGTTTCTTCCTCTCTTTTCCTCCCTGCTCTTCACCAAGGTCGATGACGAGTTCTCTGTCAGAGTCTGAGTCTGCATCCACAGCTCCTGTCTTTCCCTCATGTCCAGTTGAAAGTCTTTCCCGCTGTTGGTTTGCCCTGGGCTTTTCCTGAGCTTCCTTCTTAGAAGCACCACTGGTTTTCTTTTTTGGTGAAGGCTCCAAGGAAACCGTCTCCGTCACATTTTGTGATTTGTTCTTATTGTTTTGCAGTTCTGATGGTGTAGATCTGGGTCTTTTTTTGTTTTTAAAGATGGCATCCTCATGATCTTCTTTCTTTGTTGTGTTTTTTAACTCCTGCTCCTCTTCACTTGCATACTCACTTTCAGTCGTGTCAGATTTGTCAGAATCAGAGTCACTGTGGTCCACACCATGGTACACATCATCAGAGATCTCATCAATGCCTAAATGCAATATAAGGAAACAGTTAATTAGATACCTACAAGAATGAATGTGTGTGCTATAATATGAAATGGTATGATGTGATATGCTATGTGCAGCATACCAAGCTGTGCCTTGCAGCTTTCTATAGTCTTATCTAGACTTCTGGTGGGCTTCTTTGGGGAGGTGAGGAGTACAGACGGGCCTTGCTGCTGCTGTACAGACTCACTCAGTTCCTTAAGGTCCATTTCTGCCTTAATGCGGTCTGAAAGCAAAGCCAATAATCATCCCCACTTTACAACAACAGGCCTTTATTAAAATGGCTAGAGAGCACTGATGACCTTTTGGCCAATCCGGTTATATTTTATTAATGTGGAGCCTTTTAAAACACACATTACCACAAACAGTCTTCAAGGAAATTAAATTGTCTTTGAGATGATTGGTGTTATAAAACCATATTTATCAAACTTACCAAGATTTAAATTGAGGATGCTGGCTGTATTCGGTGTTCTTTCCTGTTTAAGAGGGGTTGATAGGATGGGTTTTGGGCTGCCTGTGGCCTTAAGACATGCTGGTGATGCTGAGGTTCAAAAAAACCCAAATAAATTCTTTTAACATATTACATAATAAAAGTATAGTAAGCAGATCATAATGACATAAATCTATAAAGTATAGATGCATGTACTGTAGTTTTCTTTTCTGGACATTTTTTACTTCCAGTGTGATCTAAGGATTTTGGACGATTCCGAATTCCTTTTAACCAATTAAAGTTGACAGCATTACAGGCAGTGTTATAGACAAACATTTGTATAACTTTTAATAGGTTCCCGCTTTACAACTCAGAAAAATAGCTTTGAGGAAATGTCTGCTAGTCTATCCGTGAAAGTCCAGTGCTTTCGCCAGATGTTGAAAACCAGAAAGGCTTTTGAAAATAGGCAGAAACACAAATAAATGGAGAATAAGGTAATGTGTAGGCGACTCTCAAAAAGGGAGCACAACAAATAGAGCAAGACAATGTTTTTTATATTAAAAATGGTTCCTGGAGCCCTAAAACATGAGCAAGTGTCCAGTTTTTTCCCCATTTTGCAATGTTTTCTGCCTTTTTTCATCTAGTATCTACTTTAGAGTCTAGTCCAAATTGATCCGAGCTCCCAAAAGACTATAACCCACATTATAATGACGAGCGTGCTCTGTATGCAGCTGCTGTGGAGCTTGATAACCAAGCAAGAAAGGGCTGTGTGCTTATTATTTCACATTTTTGAGACAGAATGTTAAACTAACACGACACTCCAGTCTCAAGTGAGCATGTCCCCCTGGTGACACATTGCCTTGAAGCAGAAACAGCTGTAAACTAATATTGAATCATTGTTGTTTTCAATAAAAAGAAAACACCTTTAAAAGTTTCATAAACAAAAACTGATTTTTTTTATGTTATGATTTGTCTCCTATTATAGTATCCATGACCATCATCATCATGGAACTCAGCGTGGCATAACAGCTAACCAGCCTCATGATGCATATGAGCCAATCAGTGCTTTGATGCATATGGACAACCAGATGGAAGTTATTCAGTCACAAAAAACTCAACTCCATAGTTTCTAAAGTGCGGAGCTCCTTTAGGAACACTGTAGGGATGGTTACCTGTACAATCCATGGAGTCCTCCCCTGTACTGTAGTGGCTAGATGGGATTCTTGTTCCTTTCTCTGATGCATCCTGCTCAATGTCTGACCCTGTATGGACTGAGGAATTTGTACTTATAGGAGACCTGGGCATGTCACTCATCCTCTGGCCCAGACTCTTGCCAACTGGTGCCCTGGGAGATGCAGTCATGTCAAAGTTAAACTTGATCTTGTCCTGTTTCTCAGGCATGACTGTACCTTTCTTGGGGTTGTTTGGATCCAGCAGCATCTGAAACAGGTTGTTGGGTGTGTATGGTGTTCTGAATGGGGCATAATTAAACACGCCGTGTTTCTTGCGGACATTTTCCACATAGACCTCCATTTCTTGCATTGCACTGTTGAAAATGCTTTTGGTCTTCTTTACAGAGAAGGGAATCTCTTTTGACATGAGGTAGCAGTTGTTAATGGGCACCCAAGCTCTGAAGAAAAAGATCACTCAATGTGGTCACAATATATAAACTTAATCCTAGGATCAATCCTTTTAATAGACTGAAAATTTATTTTTTAAGAGGTATTTGAGATCAAAATCTCTACCACTGCCTTAGATTTCGAAACTATGTTTACTAAAGTGGACATTCAAGTAAAGTTCTGTCTGGTCAAGTCAGTTGAAACAATGCAGGCTCACCTGTCATGTTGGCCAAAGAAGCGAGTGTCTACCTGGCCATCTTTTTCCCTCAGAGCTTTAGCAGGCCAGAAGGGAAAACCTTTCAACTTAGCCCACACCAGTGGATGTGGCTGGGACTACATACAACAGAACAAATAATCATATCTTATTACACTTTTCTGCAAATTATTTCAAGTTCAAGAATGCATTCAATTCTGATCTACCCACACATGGTTCACAGAACCAGTTGTCCCGTTTTTGGCAAGCTGACAGGTAGCACTCTGGACAAACTTCAATTTCATTCATCTGGAGATAGAAGCCAGGCAAGATATTTGACCGAGTGTATAGTGATGCACCCTTAAAATCTACACTTTTGATAATGTTTTTGTAAACCACTCCCAAATTATAAAACCTCACCTCATGTTCACAGATCTTGACAATAACCTTTGCCGTTGCAGTAAGTTTATGATTCCCTGCAGAGGACCCATAAATAGTCAAATATGAACCCTATAATGTCTTCAATCAAAATATTGTAAATGAGAACTAACCTCCATTATAAATAATACAGTTGTGTAAGATCCATTTCACATCTGCCAAAAATGCCTCGGTACAGCCATATACCTTCTTTTTGATATTCTGTGGAAAAGAACTGTTCAGTCTTCCAGCATCATCTCACATACATTTTTACATTTTTCTGCCTACGGTATGATTTCTAATCAAAAGGAATGACACAGTTAAGACTTACCTTTTCTAAGGTGCACAGGTCCATTGGGTTGAAGATGTATTCTGCATAGTCAGGATGCTGGTCCAGAGAGACTGGTTTCTGAAATGGCTCCGTCTACACAGCAGAGAAGTTACGAGGGATTATTAACCACATATGATATGGGAAGTTCTAGTTATTCCAGAATGACAACAATCATATTGATGGAGTACAACAATTTAATAACAATGAACACCGACAAGCAGCAAAAAGTTTTATTAAAGCCTAGCACAGATAAATATCATCCTCATCATTCTCATCTTCTTCCACTTCTTCTGGGGTCAGGTCACAGGGCAGCAGCCTAAGCAATGAGGTTCAGACGGCCCTCTCCTTAGCGACTTCCTCCAGCTCTTTCGGGCAGACACCGAGGCGTTCCCAGAGAAGCCGAGAGACATAGTCCCTCCAGCGTGTTCTAGGTCGACCCCGGAGTCTCTTCCAGGTTGGACATGCCCGAAACACCACACCAGGGAGGTGTTCGGAAGGCATTCTGACCAGATGCCCAAGCCACCTCAACTGGCCCCTCTCAATGCGGAGGAGCAGCGGTTCTACTCCGAGCTCTCTCCGGATGGTAGAGCTTCTCACCTTATCTCTATGGAAAAGCCCCGTCACCTGGTGAAGGAAGCTAATTTCAGCTGCTTGTATCCATGATCTTGTTCTTTCGGTCACTACCCAAAGCTTGTGACCATAGGTGAGGGTTGAAACGTAGATCGACTGGTAAATTGAGAGCTTTGCCTTGCGGCTCAGCTCTCACTTCACCACGACAGACCGGTACAGGCTCCGCTTTACACCATCTCCCACTTCATCCTTCCCTCACTCATGAACAAGACCCAGAGATACTTGAACTCCTCCACTTGGGGCAGGACCTCATTCCCAACCTGGAGGGTGCATTCTACCCTTGTTCAACTGAGAACCATGGCCTCAGATTTGGAGGGGCTGATTTTCATCCCGGCCGCTTCGCATTCGACTGTGAATCGCTCCAATGAGAGTTGGACGCTCCGGCTTGATGAAGCCAAAAGAACAACGTCATCTGCAAAAAGCAGAGACGAGATCCGATGGCCACCAAACCAGAACCCCTCAACGCTGCAGCTGTGCCTAGAAATTCTGTCCATAAAAATTATGAACAGAATTGGTGACAAAGGACAGCCTTGATGAACTCCAACCCTCACTGGAAATGAATCTGACCTGTTGTTCCCAATACAGACCAAACTAATAAATATTAAAAAAAATCCATGTAACACCAAAACAAATGTTATATTATTCAAAAGTAACTATGATGAAAGATATGATGCCATTTTAAATCAAGTGAAAAACAAGAGGTAGTAGTCTTACTCCTGGCTGTTTCATTTTCTGCAGAGCAAACTTCAACAGGTAGGATAGCTGTTCAAGATTCAGCATGGTCATGGCTTTGCTTTGGGTCTCAATGCATTCAGCGACTGTTATTTTCTAAAAAAAACAAGAATATGTCATCCAGTAACACAATAACTAACCCTGGGTTTGCACTAGGGCATGACATCCATGATCTCTGCGATTCAAAAAAGCTTGGAGCTCCAGGATTTATAACTATGCTTGGAGCACAATTGGGTATAAAACGGAGGCAAGATGTTTCCAATAGATGAAACTCGAAGAAATCGTATTTCAAAGTTCATGAAGATGGAAGAGAACGAAGATTCAATCCAACAATGACCCCCCACCCCACGCTCATCATGATTATCTCAAACCACGGCGATTGTGGACATCATGCCCCTGTGTAAACCCATTGAAAACTTTCCTCAATTCAAGAAGATAAACTCATTTACACCATTCAAAAAAAAAAAAAAGTATGTAATATGAACTAATATAAAGTTTTAGTCCTAACAGATTTCTCTATGGATTGGCGGTCTGGAGACAACGAGGAAAAGGTCGACAGTGACTTTTCTTTTCCGTAGCTGATTTCTGTATTCATTAGCATCATCTGCCTTGTTAGTTTAATTATCTGTGCAACAAGTTCATGTTCTATGTTCATGCCAATATGAAGATAAGATAAGAAATAAAATAATACTTTATTATCCCGGGGGAAATTTTGGTAAAACACATAGTACACAACAAAACACTGAATCACAACGTACATTTCAACAAACACTAAAAATCATACACAAATAAATAAATAAATATTATTCAAAGAGCACTAAAAGATTGCAGTAAGATATGAATAAAGCTGAGATTAAAAAAGCGAAACACAGTTTGTAAAAAGAAGCTACACAGGGATAAGACAGCAAACAAGTAATAAAAATGATTAACTATCATTAAAACAACAAATACCAGCTGGTACAAAAGAATGACGGAACCGGTTTGTTCTGGCTATCGGCATGCACAGACGGCGTCCTGATGGAAGAAATTCAAAGAAATTGTGTGTTGTTTTGCTCAATGAAAATTTGACTGCCTACTTAAGATATCATTCATCCATTCATTTACTTTCTGAACCTCTTAATCCTTTTAGGGTCACAGGGAGACTGATGCCCAGCTCAGCCAACTATGGGTGAGCCCAACTGAGTTAGATTGTGTATGTTTTTATGGTTCTGTGAGAGTCTGCGTGGTGGTTTACGAGTCTGTATTGCTTGGGTTTTAGTTTAATTATTGCACGAACTATACATAACATACATCAGGTCATCAATGGGGTATGGACACAGGACAGCCATCAAAGTCATGTACCTTGACTATTCATCTTTGTTATAAATATGTTTAATAACATACTGTAGGATGGTATGATGGTGTAGTGGTTAGCATGTGTGCCACACAGCAAGCAAGTCCCGGGTTTGAGTCCCAGGCTCGGCTACCATGGCATATCTGTGTGGAGTTTGGATATTCTCCCTGTGCTAGTGTGGTTTTAGTTGAGGTGCCCTGGTGGTTCTAGGACACTTACCCCCCGGACTTTTACCCCCCCCCCTCCCACCGACAATTACTCCCCCAGACAACCACTCCCATAGGACAATTACCCCTAGGACAACCACCCCTGTCAAATTTACTTTGATGGGGATAGTCAATGAACGGGCAGTGGTGGTCTAGTGGTATAGGGTGCTGGATCGCTGATCCAAAGGTTGGGGGTTCGAGTCCCACTCTCCACAAGCTTGTCACTGTCCCCCCCAGTGCAGCTAACTGGGTTATCAAAGGCGGGCCATGTCTCTCACAGTCTATGGTGAGCGGCATGTCAAAGAACCATTGCTGACTTTTGTAAAGAGTAGCTGCAAAGTCTTTCTCCGTGTTTCTGTCCCTTGTTAAAAAGGGTTGTGACAGGAAGAGCATCTGACGTAAAAAAACCTCTGCCAAATCAAACATGCGAATCAGATGATTCGCTGTGGCGACTCCCGAGTAAAAGGGAAAAAGTCTAAAGGAAGACAGACAGACAAACAGTCAATGAATGTATGTGTATGTAAGATGATAATACAAGATAATAGTGTAAGATGATAATAAGAAATATCTTTAATTGAGATTTAATGTTTTATTTATAAACACGATCAATGTACAAATTAAACAATTAGATAATCTACTAAAGGTCTGTTCTCGTCGTCAGCAGCAATTTTAGTCAGGCGTTGCGTGATGGCTTTGTACTTCTTTTTTCTCTTCTCTGAGGTAGAGCTGCACACCTACTGACAGCTGAGCCATTACAACCTCATTTAATGATCGTTCCCTTCGTAACACTCCTAAGAATGTTCAGAAGTAGGGGTGGTAAGCTCCAACATTAGACTGCATGTGGCGGTGCCATCCCTCAATGTGGTTGTTGGTACGTGGAAGTCCTTCTTCAACTCGATTCTTCACTTTCCACATTGCATGGGGGAATGCGGGCAATCGACGACCACGGCGGTGAGGACGGCCAATGAAGGTATCTTCGAAGTGGTCAGCTACTGGTTGGGCAGCTTCTGCCATAAGCTCTGACAGTGTTTAGAATGCATCATTGATGTCATCTAGTGGAATAAATGCTAATTCACCGAGCTGTGACACACATTTTCAGTGTATGATTGGCCCATTTAAAATATTTGACACAGACTAGCGGTATTGTTTGTGGCGCAGAGGCCAGACTAATTAACATGCCACTTAGCTGAAACTGAAGCTCGGCATATTAGTTACGGTTTGCCCAAAGGAGAGAAAACATTTAGAAAAATTAAGACAAAAGGCATAAGATTAAAGTACTTAACTGAGCCTTTATCCACAGATTAAACGTAAAGATCTTGAGATGATTGTCTTAGGGGGTAGTTGTCCTAGGGGGTGGTTGTCTTGGGGGGGGGGGGGGGGGAAGTGTCCTGATATCACCCTGGTTTCCTCTTATAGTCCCAAGATATGCATGTTAGGTTAAATGGCTGTTACAAATACAAAATGCTTGAATGTGAGTGTGAATGATTATGTGTATGTTGCATTGCAATGAATTGGTCAGCTGTGCTCTGGGCTGAGATGGGCACCATCTCCCAGCAATGCTAGTAGGAAAAAGCGGATTGGAAAAATCAATGAATGAATGAACATACTGTAGAGATGACATTTTTTTAAAATCTTCACTGTTCCAAGAAAAACTATTTTTCTGATGCAGAGTAGGAGTAGAAATGCAAGTTTGTGGTTTTTAATAATCTCTCAAGAAAATGTCTCCCAAATTTAAAAGCCTAAGAAAAAAAAATGGCTACCTCCTCCTACAAGACCTGGTTGATTGGGTGTGGTTCATTGCTGTTTCATGATAGTGACCCTTCCCCATACCTTCCACCTCACTTTATTATTTACCTCACACTCTGGACAGAACCAGTCACCTTCAGGCTCGGCAGCCAGTTTGAGGCACTTGGCATGGTACACGCGTGGGCAGAGCTCACAGCAGAGCACCTGGCCCTCACGGTGGCACATCCAGCAGTAAAAGTCATTCCTCCCATCCTGTGGTACAACATCAACAGGGTCTGCGGTGAGTGCAGGCTGCTTGACATAGTAAAATGGGCCATGTCTTAGCTCACACTGAAATGCAGGCAAGAGAGACAGAAGCTACGGTCAAAAACACACACCACAGCACTACAGGCAAGAGGAGCAGCAAGTCAACACAGCACAACCACAAAACCTCACTAAATGTCGTGGCCAAAAGCAAGTAGAGGTAACCCTCATGCTGGAGAGATGTAAGAAGTATTTTGCTCAAGCCCTTGAAGATTAACGGGTATACAATATCAGAATACTCTCCAGGAGGAGGGGTGATAACTAATTCAGAAAGCCACAGATACCCAGCGTAGATAATGACTGCCAAGCACTACCGGGCCAGATAAACGCAACCACAAAAAAGATGCGAACTCAAAAATGTTGATTATTAATTGTGACCCTCCAACACCAGTTGACACATGTGACTTTTTGCTCCCACAATATCACAATTTAGTTAATGATTATCAAAATAATTTGAATATTGTAAAATTTATTATTCAGAAATTAATCCTGCATATTTAAAAGCATTCAATTTTCACATTTAGGCAATTTAAAAGTAACAACATTTCTTACAGTAGACTGTATGTGGTTGTTGGTGGTGGTGGGGGGAGTGCATACATACAACTGAATTTCAAAAATAAATAGACTCTCCTCCTTACTGAGTTTCATCTAATTACAATCTTGTTGTTGCGGGGTGACCCCACATTTTAAAACGTAAAATCTTTAAAAGGCAATTAAATTATTATTTTCGCACATGAAATTTTATAATCGACACCACAGTTTTTATACACTCTTGGAGATGAACCAGCAGCAATCTCCTGCTGAATAGCAACCTTAAAGGCCTCAAAGGTTTGAGGTTGATGAGTACAGACGCTCATCCGTTTTTCACTTTTTTTTTTTTTCAAGAAAAAAAAAAAAGTCAAATTTTGAGTATAGACGTACCTACGTAGTACGTTGACATAATGACGCTGCGTCCATTGTTTACAAACGTGCCCCTCCTTCTTCCCAGTTCAGTTATATATATATATATATATATATATATATATATATATACACACACACATACATACACACACACACATATAGTATGTATATATATATATATATATATATATATACACACACAATATATACACACAATATATATATATATATATATATATATATATACACACACACACACACACACGTATACATACACACACTATTTTATATATATATATATACATATAATATATATACACACACACACATACACATACTATTTTATATATATATATATATATATATATATACACACACACACACACACACACACAGATGAATTAACTATCTGCTCAGATCAGCACAATCTACCATGCATACTCAGTTAAGCAAAGAGAGTTGTAAAATGAATCAAAATCCAAGAAAGAGAACTCTCTGCTCTGCTGATTCACATCAGTGATTCACCTCAGTGCAGGCTGAGTACTAAACGAGTTCAACGGTGCCCTTGCGCACTTAAAAGACCGGAAGTCCGTATAACCCGCGCTTTGTTTCACGCAAGTAAACTACATTCAGCAAGTGCACTACTTTCGGTATTGAGCGCCTCACATATTGTAAGTGTTGATTGGCTGTTTTAAGCTTCATGTAAAGTGAGTCGGCTCAGCTTCATGTCATGTGACCATCCGTTGACCATTGGAACCATTTACAAGCAGAAAAATCGCGTCATAGAGAATGTTAAAGGTTATATTTGACACTGTATTTGATATTTGTTAAGTGAATTTGATTAAAATGTATCTATTTGAAATTATTTTGCTTGAATCTCATTTATTTGAAATTAATGTTGATATTATTTGATATTATTTTACAATGTTATGTTTATAATAATTGATTTAGGGGTGTTTTATGAGATACGGTAATGGTATTTATGGATGTACAGTACAGTATGAGCGTCATACGTCACACGTCATTGTAACAACTTACGTTCACTTTCAACTTACATTTGGCCGTCCGGAACCAATTAAAAACGTAAGTCGGGGAGTGTTTGTATGTGCTCGTGATTTAAGGTAGCAGCACACAAAAAAAAGATTCTCAAGAGGCGGGATCAAGGGAACGAGTCACCACCCATCCTAACTCGATGAGATCACTCGATTAAAAACACTTCCCTTAGCACTTCCGATGATCTTCAAGTTGTGTGAGCTGTAGCTCCAGCTTCCTGAAATGTCGTGCATCACTAAGTTTCTTGTGTGTATGTAAATACCAGTAACATTATACATATTTTTATTTATTGTTAAAATGCGGGAGGGTTTTTGCGCACACACACACACACACACACACAACCAATTTGATTATTATAGTTTGGATCGCAAGAGGTTTAATAGGTAAACCCAGAAATCCCTTTCCCTAGTGAAGCTCTCCAGCTCCTGTTGTGGGATCCCAAGGTGTTACTAGGCCAGTTGTGATATATAGTCCCAACTGTGAGTTCTGGGTCAGACTCAGAGCCTCCTTCTATTTGACAGATCAAAATTAAATACACCCCTCATCACAGCGTTTCATCTGTGGAACTCATTTCATCAAACTTGTTCATATATATTTTAATTTAAATGATAGGAATATAATTGTTTATACTATCCAGCTCTGCTGCAAATACCTCGAGTAAAAGAGTTGGTCTTGTTCTCAAAGAGGGTGTATTGTGGGGCGGTTTAAATGTGAACCAGCACCAAAACCTTAGGATTCCTCTTCCACAGTCAACAAAGTGACCGTACAAGAACGCTGAGAAAAACTGACTATCTACACCTACGTATGCTCAAATCAGGCTCAACAAAGGCCATCACATTTAGTCATGGAGGACTAGAGTTCTGTACAGTTTGGTGATTTAACAGTTCGAAAACACACACACAGGATGTACAACAAATTTTTATTCCGACATAGTAGTCCATAATGATAAAGAAGTAGGTCCCACCTGACTGGATTTAATAGGATGCTATGGAGTGTGAATCTCTGTGAGACGAGTAAAACACGTAAGACTGGATTCTACGTGTTTCCAGTAGTATTTGTCAGTAGTTCATTTCCTGCTTCTTTGAAATTTGTTGGCTTTACAGTGAGGCAGGAGGAGTAATCAAACTAGGTCAGTGGTTCCACTGCGATATCAGCCTCTTTACAGGCTGCATCCAAATACTCATAGTGTCTGTATTGTCCAAATGCTCACGAGGTATTTATAGGAGCTCAAATATTCCTTGATGAGTTACGACATCCATACAGTGCAAATACAGCAGAATCAGTGTTAACGCAAACAGAATATTTTTGAGCCAGACAGCCATTAATGTTACTTCTTTGCAAATTCCAAAAAAAAACCCCAAAAAACAAACAAACTGTAAATGATCCGAGCTAATTTAAAATCAACTCCAGATTTGAGTGCAGTCCAAAATTTCATGTTGTCCACCCTTTCTGGTGGAAGGTAATGCTTTCCTGTTAGTCATGGCATATTCATCCCATGGTTCATATTTCCGATGAAACTGGGGTAAAGGATTACTGTCAATGATACTCCAAGAGATGGATTAAAGTTTTGCTTATTTGCTCCCTGCTGGCATGGTGGTTTAGTAGTTAGCACTTCTGTCACAAAACAAAAAAAAGGTCCTGGGTTTGCATTCGGGGCTCAGCGGAGTTAGTATGTTCTACCCATGGTTGTGTGGGTTCTCTCCAGATATTCGAGTTTTTTTCCCACAGTCCAAAGACATACACTTGAAGCTAATTTGGATGTTCCAAATATCCCCAGATGTCACTATGAGTGTGTGTTGGCCCTGTGATGGACTAGTGAGCTGTTCTGGGTGTAACCAGCCTTTGCCCAGTGTCGTCTAAGCTCGGCTCCAGCCTCCCTGTGAGCCCAGTAGAATTAAGCATTTTGGCAAATGACCGCTATAGTACAATAACAGTAAATGTCTTTCAGTGTCGCTGGAAATGAAGTATTGGACTTCAAGCACCCCATGCAGATTATATGATGACCTTTGATATCAAAGTGTGAAAGAGCTAAATTCTACATCATGTCCTTAGGAACTGGCCATGGCTTTAAAAAGGAACCGCTTTTACAATAATAAAATAAAATTAGCACAACTATTATAAATGGAGTGTTAAATTAAAAAAAAAAAAAACGACTGCAAGAGTACATGCAAGAGATTTGCATACACACGCTGAGCGCAAGAGTTGCTTCTCAAGATGCATAAACAAAGTCAAACAAACTATCCTTTAAACTTAAATAATATTTTGACATTTATAATCGTTAAAAATGGAGAGTGTGAAAAAGAGGTGAAGAAGCGTGTGCAGGCTGGTTGGAATGGTTGGAGAAAAGTGTCCGCTGTGATGTGTGATAGGAAGGTATCGGCAAGAACGAAAGGAAAAGTGTACAAGACGGTGATGAGGCCAGCGATGTTGTATGGTTTAGAAACAGTGGCGCTGGGGAAAAGACAGGAGGCAGAGCTGGAGGTAGCAGAGATGAAAATGTTGAGGTTCTCTTTGGGAGTAACGAGGATGGATAGGATCAGGAATGAGCACATCAGAGGGACAGCACATGTTAGAGGTTTTGGAGACAAAGTTAGAGAGGCTAGACGGTGATGGTTTGGACATGTAGAGGAGGGATAGTGAGTATATTGGTAGTAGGATGCTGAGGTTGGAACTACCAGGCAGAAGGCTGAGAGGAAGACCAAAGAGAAGATTCATGGGTGTGGTGAAGGAGGACATGAAGGTAGTTGGTGTAAGAGAAGAAGATACAGAGGATAGGGTGAGATGGAGGCAGATGATTTGCTGTGGTGACCCCTGAAGGGAACAGCCAAAAAGAAGAAGAAGATCATCGTTAAAATGAATAAATTAGTATTTGGGATAAAATAGGGTCTTACCTGATCTTTATTGTTGCTGGTGATTAAGCCGGGTTTCTTTTTTTTCTTGACACCACTTGGAGATGTGTCAGATGGTGAATGACCATTCGAGGACTGAGGGGGACTGGGTGCTTTCCTTTTTAGACTAGACAATGCCACTTCTGTTGATTCCAGGTCAGGAGCTGTGCATAAAATATCACAGGAATGTTGAATAATGATGACAGTTGACAAGGTGGATACACACATCTCTCACTCATTCATTTATCAAGCCACTTAATCCAACTAGGGTTGCAGAGAGGCTGGAGCCGAGCTCAGGAGACTTGCAGTGAAGGTAGGGTACATCCTGAACAGCTTGCCAGTACAGTACAGTGCCAACACACACACACACAACCATTCTGTTACACCTAGGAGCAGTTTGGACCAGCCAATTAGCCCTAGTGTGAATATATTTGGACTCCAGGAGGAAATTGGAGTACCTGGCGGAAACCCATACATTTTACATTTATGGCGTCTTATCCAGAAGAACTTATGATTAACATTTTTCCACAACCGAGCAATATAAAGTTAAGGGTCTTGCTCAAGGATAGTGATGGTACTGGGAGTTGAACCCCCAACCTTTGGATCAGTAACCCATTACCTTAACCACTGAGCCACCACTAGCATTAGCACATGGAGAGCATGGAAACTCCACATAGAAACACCTTCACTGAGCCTATAACCTTCTTGAGGTGAAGTGGACATGCTAACCACGATACCAACGTGCTGCCCTCTGCAGATTCCCTCAGTTCGCCATCTCAGTGTGATCTTATAGCTTATTAGACTGAAACTGAACCAATCTTTAGTGCTGCAAAACATGCATGTGTTTACATCTGTCAGCAGTATTAGCATGTCCCTATCATGAACTAGAGCATTATACAATGTGATACATCTGTCTTTCATTTAAAAAAAAAAAAAAAAATCAAACCAATGTAAATAGTAAACCTGACCCACCATTATCACTAAACCTTTGATATATCATACAGTAACCGAGCTCACCTTTTGGTGGCGTTGATACCTCCATCTCTTTAACCACATCAGATACTGTCTTGATCTCCTCCTCAGCCAAGCTGGTGTAAGAAAAGATTGAAACATGGGAGAAGAAAGAAAGAAAGACAGAAAGAAAGAAAGGTCAGAGTGTCATAATGTTTGCTTCTGAGATAGAAACCTGAGCTGATGCAATCAAATCCCAAGAGTTTCATTGTTGTTAAGTGCAGCATAGCCAGTCCATCTCAGACTAGACCTCAAAGTGGTACATCTGCACACAGCTGGGTATGAAACCCACAGTGTAGGTGAGCGTCTCCTTCACTTGTGTCTGTTTTCCTAAATTATGCAAAGACATTGAGTTAATGCTATTATATCCTCTGGAGAACAGCAGAGGCCTACTTGTCTCCTCTGGGCCAGAGGTTTTCAGGAGGATTCCACCTGGCCCAATGGTCGAAAGATTTCCTAGCCAACTAATTATAACAGCTCCTATCAGCCCTTCCATCAGTCCTCAGTAATCCTCACATTGGCTGAAGTCATTACTGTTTGATTCATTTGCATAAACTTTACTCTCGCCATCTTCAGCCTTGTTCAGTCTCTACAGGAAAATCCACTGAAGATAGATCAGATCAACAAATACCAGCTTAACCACATAGAGAGAGAAAGCAGATGGCAGAAGGTAAAGAAATAATAAATATATTACATTTTTACTTCACCCCCATTATTAACATTTACTGATCAGAAAAGGTAGAACCTGAACATGGCAGTAGCAGTAGAGGCCAAAGACAATCGGAAGTGTCTGTAGGCATCTCATTCTAGTACAATACTCACTCACTGACTCACTCATTCACTCGTTCACTTGCTCCTCAAACCACTTAATCTATCAGGATCAAAGCTGGAGCCTATGTCAACAAACACCAGCCAAAAGTGGGATACACCCTGAACAGTTTGGCAGACCATCCCAAGACAACACACACACACACACACACACACACACACCTGTTCATGCTCACACTCACCTAGGGGCGACCAATTAGGCTAATGTGCATGTCTTTGTACTGTGGGAGGAAACCAGAGTACCCAGAGGAAATGATGCAAGCACTGGCAGAACATGCAAACTCCACACATTAACAGTAGACAACAGACTAATGAATGCATATCAATTTTGTGTGTGTAATATATAATACTGTATAAGTCAAGTTGACAAGGCAAATGCATCACCCATACCAAGGAGTAAAACTCACCTGATCACTAGCAGACCTCACCTGTCCAGCTTGTATAATGTGTTCTGCCAGTTAATATTACTACCAACAAAGATGGATTTTGTTGGTGTAGGGTGTGTTTATCACAAAATATCACACTGAAATGTCTGAGTGTAAAAAAAAATATGTCTTTTCAAATCCTGAAGTCTAGTCTACACTGAGGCTGGTTGGAGTGCCATCAACATTTCACATGTGATCAATCTTTTTGCAGCCCAAAGCTTTTCTCCATCAAGATTTTCAGTCTCTTCTTGAGAAAAGTGTGGCGTGGTCAGAAAGTCCACCGATTGCACCACCAGGACGGCTAACAGAAGCACTAAGATGAAGATTTTTGTCAAACAGGAAACCCAGTCCTGGAACTGATCCATGGGCTTGTTAAGGACATACTCATAGTCGAGAATCGAACCACAACATGGCCTTCATTCACTGACCTCCACACACACAAAAAAAAGGCCAAGATCTTCTAGAATGTTCTATGGAGCAAAAACGTCTACTCTCAAGTCAATTAAGGCTATCCGATCTGCGAGCCCACCAGATAGAAGAAAAGGGGAGAAAGGCGGCTATGGATATGGAGATAACTGGTCAGAGAATGAGTGAGCCAAGGTTTCTTCTCTCTCTCTCTCTCTCTCTCTCTCTCTCTCAGTTTCTCTCTCTGTCTGCACACAGGAAATGAGAACAACTGCTGGTTCCCTTCCCCCAGCACTGCACTGAACATCCCCTCCCCCTTCCCTCAAGGCCTGATCCTGCACGTCCACACACACACACACACACACACACACTTTACAGTAAACAGAAGTCAATACAGGCTTATATTCAAGAGTGATATCGACAAAATGATATCAAACAGCTGAAAAGCAAATCTTTTGGAGGTTTGTCCGCCAAACCTGAAAGCACAAGAGCTTTTCCGTAATGTGAAACAAAGTTAATACATGATCTAAACAAACAGAACCTTGATATAAAAGCTTATCCAAGAATGCAGCTCCCACATTATTTCAATATTTTATTTATAACCATTTCCCTTTTACCTTGAAAAACATTACAACCCGAATGTGGTTAGTTTCCACTGCGCATGCAACCACAACAACAACAAAATCAGTTTCCTTCCGAAAGGCACACATGGTGTCCCAGGCGACATAGGAGACAAATCTAAAACTACACTTTGCCTTTATTTACACTTCATCAGATCGTGAAGCACAAACAGCACAAAAGTGATCAGAGAATTTATGTACACTCATACCTCCTTCTTCTTTTCTTTCATAAACTAAATCAACATTGTCTTCATTCGATGACTTTGCAATGATGGGTGTAAAATTTCCCCCAGCTTCCTTTTCTATGTGCTGCTCAGGTTGTGTCGCCCACTTGCACTGGCTGAGACACTTGCATGAGACTGGCTGATTGGTCAGTGAGGTAAATACCATTCGATTACCTAGTTATGGCTCATGTTTTCATATAACAACAGCCCCATTTCATAGAACACCATCAATTCACTCACATATTTCGCCAAACTGCGTACGTAATCCTGTTAGGGTTGTAGGCAGGCTGGAGTCAGACAATCAAAAGGCCAACACACACACACACACACACACACACACCTAGGAATGATCTGGAACAGCCAATTAATCTAATGTGCATGTCTTTGGACTGTGTAAGGAAACCGGGGTACCAGGATGAAACCCACACAAACATGGCATGGCAAACAAACATGCAAAGTCCACATAGAAATGGCCTTATTGAGTCCATGATTTGAACCCAGGACCACCTTGCTGTGAGGTAGACGGCTAATCACTTCATCACCGTGCCGCCTTAAAGTTATTATCCGATGGTATAATCAGAGAGAGTCTATACAAACACAAACTCATTAACTCAACACACATAGGGGAGATTTGTTACTATTCTTCTATAAAAGAGTAACAGAGTAGTTCCTGTAGATTTTCCCCATCAAAATAAAGGCTTTAAAAAGATCTCACTGATCAGGGAGATTCTGTCAACCTCTACGGACATGAAGGTGAAGTCCTCATGAATCATGAAGGGTAGATTTTCTATGGAACGCCAACTTCTGTTTGCTGTGGTCTGTATCCACATATCAAGCCAGAAAGCCATATAATGTTGAATTGCTGCTCTATGCATACAGACCCAACAACGACATGCTTTATTTTGACTTCTAAAGTGTCGTTTTTTTGCTGCTCCACCCATCTGGCTGGTTGTCACAGTTGCCCAACATTGGGGATATGGATCATTATGTGCGCTGGGAGGAAAGACTAATACTCTATATACTCTCCTTATATATTTTTATACATTCATTATGCCGCGATCTAAATCCCGACGGTGGGAATCTCATGTACACTATTAGGACAGACCATATCAGAAGTGCATGCACATGATGGGTTCGAGTCCCTGTTAAGAACAGAAGAATTCTGCAGAACTGACGGTTAGGGAAATAGATCGTAGATATAAATTTATGTGCTAGATCTACAGAAGACGGCCACCATTTACAGGTTCTGGGTTAATGTGCCAACATTTTCTATGCCAGGCTCAGTGGGAGACATGCAGACAAAGGGCCAGAGAGTCAATTTACAAAAAAGGTTTCCACCATTCAGTCATCCCTCCTCCATCCTACACTCCCATTCTCTCCCTGTTACTGCAAAGGGGGGGGGGGGGGGGGGGGGAAGGAAATAGGGCCTTGCTTGCACTGCAGCCCAAACTCCACAACATTTGACTGCCATTTGTTTGCAATGTGAGCAATGAGTAATGGCTGCCTGAGTTTGCTTTACAGTCATGTGACATGCTCAGGCCAAAGCTCAGGACTCAGAAGAAAGAAAACCTGTTTTTCCTCCTTAGGCCACCTCCTCCTCCACCCCCTTTTCTCTCCCTCCCCCTTTCGCCTGTTTTCAGTGTGAGAGGCCTTGCCAGGCCTTTACTGTAGACTGAAAATAAGTGAAAATGAACAGTGTTAACAGTCAATTGAAGTAGTGAAAGGACAGTATAGAGAAGAATAAAACAGAAAGCTTACCTCTGTGGCTGCATGGCTGAAAAGTGTAATGTCAATACTTATGAAACATGGAGGACAGTCTCAGCCTTTAGACAAGGGAGGGCTCGCCTCTGAACACTCAGCGCTGGAGGCCTGTGTGTGATCAGAGCCGCGCTGTGACTGGCTACCCTCCCACTGACAGCATGTAAAGCCACAGCTGATTGGTTCGATCTCTTCCTGAGTAATTATCTTTGTTCAACACTGCCAGGAGCACGCCACAGGAGCAAGACTACAGGGAAGGCTACTACTAGGCCTTGTTTGTTAAAAAATACACACCGAAAAGGCCACCTATGATTTAGAGCTGACTGTAAATGCCAGAGACACAAAAGGCAAGGTTCTGGAACAGAAGCATTAAAGAGAAGTCTTGTAATTTTAGTGAGTACCATGATGAGCCGCACTTGTTTGGAAATCCCCCATAATAAACACGCCCAATTGTATTCGAAGGCTTTCATATGGTGAAATCGCGAACACGCAGGAGCTACAGTAGTTCATCAAATAGGAAGAGTGAAAACATAGAATAGAAAACAATTGTAATATCTATACAGATCTATATTAGCATCTGTGTAAACAAGTCAATAAACATTGACTGAAACAATTGACTCAAATTCGTGGTTTATGTGTATACAGCCCAGCAATTGAACCCAGGGTCTCGATGCTGTGAGGTGTGCTGTACATGCGAACCGCTACTCCAACGCGCCGCACACATATAGGATTTCAATTTGCACTTTTATTAAAGGGTTCATTTGCCTGTAAGAAAACATCAACCCTAAACAGGAAATGCACTTCATGTATACAGCGATCATAAGCTCGGAGATGGTTGGTGACAGGAAAACTGACCGCACGTCCGCATTGCTCCTGTCTGTCTATTCATGGGAATATAGAGGTCACCTTTTTTAGTGTGGGGCTGGTAGCATAGTGGTTAGGGTTATGCGCTCATGATCGGGAGGTTGTGAGTTCGAATCCCACTGAGACCCTCACTGTGCTAAGACCCTCTGTTCACCCAGCAGGATAAATGGGAACCAGTGGAAATATACTGGGAAGGTAACCTGCGATGGACTAGCGTCCCATCCAGGGGGGGGTTGATCTCCTGGTTGCTTCATGCTATGGAAACCGGGGATAAGCACTGGCCTGATGAGCCATGAGGCTCGGGTGTAGAAACCCAACAGACTTGCCTTACCTACCTCTTTTAGTGGTGTCCGAATGCATGGTGGGAATTCAAATTCACTTTATAATGCACTGTGTATCGTCTGACGCATCGTGAAGAGTAGGGTACAAATGATGGTCTCTAACCAAGCAATATGCACGTCATCATGAATTATGTTATTTTTTTTTAATTATGGGAGGCACAAGACAAATTCAAGGAAAATACAGTGCATAAAAAAATCATAAAGTAAGCCATAAAATGTGAAAAATAAAGTTACAGCACAGTGAAACTTAATTCTATTAGGGTCTCGGGGAGGCTGGAGCCTATCTCAGCTGACACTGGGTGCAGTCATCACACAACCATTCACACTCAGGGGCAATTTAAAACAGCAGCTCAGCCCCATGTGCATGTCATTGGACTGTAGGAGGAAATCGGTGCACCATACTAAACCTATGCAAACTCCACAGAGAACCACCCTTGCTGAACCTGGGACTCAAACCCAGGCGTTACACTGACCTACCGCCCAGCTTGACAACAATAAAAATCAGCTGCAGTGTTTCTTATGGATGAGCCTGACAGCATTATGTAATTAAAATATTTGAGGATTGCTGCCTGAAAGAGTTATAACTTTATGGTTGAGCTTGCTGTAGATTCCACTCTATTTAATTATAGGTGAATAGACGATTCACTGTGGTGACCCCTGAAAAAAAGGGGAAAGCCGAAAGAAGAATAAGAAGAGGAAGAAGAAGAAGAAGCAGCAGTGTAGTGATGAGTCAGCAATTTTGAACACAGAGATTGTCTTTGCAACCGGAGCCAAAAAATACAATCCCTTCTGAATGAAAACCGGTACATGATACCAACAAGTTTCAGAAATGCGCATGAGTGTCATGTAATTAACTGCAAGGTATTATTTTTAAACAAACAAACAATAAATCCTCCAAAGAACAACTTTTTAACTAGGCCTCAAAATGGAGGTACACAAAATACATATAACTTACCCAATGCTGACCCATAGTGGACGAGAAGGGAATGACATGCAGGATATTTGGTCAGAATTAAAAATGTCAATAAAATATGACTGCTCGTAGAATACGGAGTACCCTGGAATCCCATTAAGCATTTTAGATTTTATAAATATTTCCTTCATTTTTAAAAATGTATTTTTGCTGATCAAATGTTTATACATTTATATAAATCGTTACACATATTATGTTAGAATATTTGATGATTATAGTCAATCTTACCTGTCTTATCTTATTATATTTATATCTCTAAGTAATGCAATAATAAAAATATTCACATTTTGATTAATTCTATTCTGGTTAATTCTATATATGAATGTATTCCAAATTGGTTAAAAATCAGCCAGAGAGGACAAAGAGGTGGAGGTGCATGAGTTGATAAGGACTGGTGATGGGAAGAGTGCCTGTGTGATACGCTGTAAAGGTGAACATGCACTTATCTACAACTGTCTCTCAAACCAACACATAGAGGTAAGCTTTATATTATAATATTTAATTATTCTTAAACACCGTCTGTGTAGAAGATGAGTTCATGGAAAAAACACAGCAATAGTTGAATAACTGAGCTAACACTAAAAATTCTAAATGTTGAATATGTTATGGGGTAGCATGGCGATCTAGTGGTTAGCACTGTTGCCCCACAATAAGAAGGGTCTGGTTTTGGAATTTTCATCAGACTGCGATATTTCAGCAAGGAGTTTGCAGGTGTTCTCCATGCTTGTGTAGGTTTGTACTGGTTTCCTCTTTCAGTCCCAAAACATGCACTTTAAGTGAACTGGTTACTCTAAAATTGCCCATAGCCGCAAATGTAACTGTGATTGGTTGTTTGGGTCTGTGTTAACCCAGCAGTAGACTGGTGGCTACTTCAGGGTGTACACCGTTTCTTGCTTGAATCAGTTGGGTCCAACTTCTGCCTTGACTTTAATGAGTACACAGTATTATAATAATGATCAGTGGATGTTTTGCTTGGGGGTACAGTGGTGTGTAGTGGTTAGCACATCTGCCTCACACGAGAAAGGTCCTGGGTTCAAATCCCGGGTTCTGCTGAGATGTTCCTGAATGGAGTTTGCATGTTCTCCTTGTGCTTGTGAGGGTTTCCTCTGGGTACTCTGATGCCCTCCCAAAGTCCAAAAATATGCACCTTAAGCTAATTGGTTGTTCCAAATTGCCCATATATGTGAGTGGTTGGGTGTATCTGTTGCCCTGTGATGGTCTAATGAACTTTTCAGGTTGTATCCCACCTTCATCCAGTATCAACTGAGAGATAGTCTCCAGCCTCCCCATGACCCTGATAAAATTATGCAGTTTGGCAAATGAATGAATGAATTTGTTTAAATTGAAACTTAAGACCATATTTTATTTAATACCAAAATAAGAATGAAGTATTGATAATATTTCATCATTTCCACTTTTTCTCCCATTTTATTTTTGGTTTGTTTGGAAAGTCCCCACAATGCCCCCAGCAACTACTGCTGATCTTGGCGACACTCCTCCAGATGGCGGTTGGGGCTGGGCTGTCGTATTCGGATCGTTCCTGTCCATCGGCTTTTCATACGCCTTTCCAAAGTCCCTCACCATTTACTTCAAGGAAATTCAGGACTATTTTTCCATCTCCTACAGTGAAATTGCATGGGTGTCCTCCATCATGCTTGCTACTATGTATGCTGCAGGTAATCTTCTTTATTTAGAAGCAACAAAACCTCTGTATATAGACACCACGTATCCCCATGTGGTTCCGGGTATATTAAATAAAGATGAAATACAGCGGTATCTGTTCGAAATGGAGCCGGTGGTGTAGTGGTTAGAGTGTTGGGCTCATGATCGGGAGGTCGTGAGTTCAAATCCCACTGAGATCCTCACTGTGCTAAGACCCCTGGGCAAGGTCTCAACCACAAGTGTGCCTCTGTTCACCCAGCAGTATAAATGGGTACCAGTAAAAATATACTGGGAAGGTAACCTGCGATGGACTAGCGTCCCATCCAGGGCGAGTTCAACTCCTGGTCGCTCCACGCTATGGAAACCGGGGATAAGCACCGGCCTGATGGGTGTAAAAACCCAAACAGTTAATCAATCATCAAATCAATCTGATCGAAATAAAATGGAATCGGCCACTGTGTCTTTCTGAAACCATTTGTCCTGTCTGCTAATGTAACGGTAACAACCCCTGCGCTGGCCACCATGATATTAATAAACATCATCTTGAGGTGAGCAAAAGTGTAGAACGCTTGATCGCAGACATTTCCACTTTGTACAGCTAGCATGTTCAAGATTGTTCCTACAGTCGTGCAGTCTTCTTATGTAAACGGATATGGAACCAATACAAGAAGTAGTGCAGGTGAATAAGAGACACTAAGCCCATGGGCTGGAGTTGTTTCACCTGAAAACCTTTACATTCATCCAGAATGAACTGATAGCAGCAGATAAACACACATCGTACAGTTGAATGGGGGACTTTAAAGACAGAATAAAGCTTCATATATGATCAGCTTTTTTTAGACAGGGTTTTAAATTACAATAAAAAAATAATTTGTCTTTATAATGAATGTTGGTATGAAACAAAAACTAACCAAATAGCCTGTTGATCTTTGACTTGCACACACGGCTGCCACTGCTAAACAGAAAATAAAGAGGAAGGAAAGGATCCATGGGTGTTCCCACAGTTGCACAACTTGCCTTTGCTGATTTGCTGTTTGTTTATTCTTGCATCAGAAGACCAGTTGAATTCTCAGTATTAGTTTTATGTAGAAATGACATACTTTGTATGACCCCTAACCGATTACTTTCTATGCAGGACCAGTGAGCAGCATACTTGTCAATCATTATGGGAGCAGACCAGTGGTTATTATAGGTGGCCTAATGGCTGGGGTCTCCATGATTGCTGCTTCTTTTGGCACAACCATCATGCATCTATACATATGTGTTGGAGTCATTGGAGGTATTTATATCATCATTCAGAAGTGAAAATCTGAGTCACTTCTGAAGAATATTTCGGTCAGTAAGGCACAGATTTTTTTTTTTTTTTTTTTTTTTTTTTTTTTTGATAGCAAATGTTCAATGGGAGGACAGAACATGTTTACCAAATACTGAACACTTTGTATAATAACCATAATTTATTATCTCTAAGAAATAAAACGCTCACACACGTATTTGCAAAAAAACTTAATACGACTAGAGTCACTGAATACAACTGGCGAAGCTGGAGCCAACACTGGGCAAAATCAGAGTATACGCTAAGCAGCTTTCCAAACCATTGCAGACACAAGACACACACACACACACACACACACACACACACACACACACACACCCATCCGTCCGTCCGTCCGTCCATGTATTCTGGTTTGGGCTGCAAAGGCAACAGGTTTAGGAGGTAATCCCAGACAGCCCCAGGGTTACCTCCCAGTTGAACATTAATATCAAAAGTAAATAAAATCTCTCATTACAGAGTTTTATCTGTGAAACTCTCATCTGATCAAACTAGTTAAAATATAATTTTAAATTTTAGATCATATTATACCATCCAGCTCTACTGTGAAAACCAGAAGTAAAAGAGTTGTCTGGTTTTCAAACAGTACAAACAACCATCAACACTCAAACTTAGGGGATATTTGCAGCAGTCAATTAGCCTAATGTGCATGGCTTTGGCGTGTGGCGGGAAAGCTAAGTACCTGGAGGAAACCAACCCAACAAACTATACCGTTGTGCCTCCCAAATTCCGAAAACATGCTTTTTTTAAAAAATAAAGAAGGAGAACAACAACACCAACAACTCTGCAAAAGATCGTTATGGCCTCCACAAAACTAAGCCCTGCGTTATCATGGAGAATGTTTATTCAGCTCGGTGGCATAGTGGTTATCACGTCCTCCTCACAACAAGAGGGTCCTGGGTTTGAGTCTTGGTGAGGGCGTTCCTGTGTGGAGTTTACATGTACTACCTGCTGTTAAGTGGGGTTTCCTCTTGGTACCCCGACTTCTTCCCAAATTTAAAGACATGCACATTCGGCTAAGTTGGTATTCCAAATTGCCCCTAGGTGTAAGTGTAAGTGTGAATGGTTGTGAGTGTCTTTTCCCTGTGTTGGTTTGCCAAGTTATTCACGGTCCCTTTGCTCAGAGTAAGGTCCCAGCTTCCCATGACCCTAATAATGGATAAAGTGTTAGCCTTCCTGTTTACATGCCTGACAAGAATGACACGAAAACATGAATTAATAATATGATTCTCTTTCTTAGGTCTTGGCCTTGCTTTTAATCTGCAACCTGCCCTTACCATTATTGGGAAATACTTTCTCATCAAACGGCCCATAGCAAATGGTTTGGCCATGGCAGGAAGCCCAGTATTTTTGTCCACCCTGGCCCCACTCAACCAGTTTCTGTTTGACAATTTTGGCTGGCAAGGAAGTTTTCTTATCTTGGGAGCCATACTGCTCAATTGCTGTGTAGCAGGAGCATTGATGAGGCCTATAAATGTAAGAAAAAAGCCATTGAATAATCAAAGCAGTGCTGATAATGAAGCAGGGAAAGAGAAGAGTGATAATCAGGAGGTTCATTTACTGAATGGAACTCAACAGACAAAGCGGACAGGATGTGCATCAAGTGTGAACAAATTCATCGACCTCTCACTTTTCAAGCATCGTGGATATTTGATATACCTGGTGGGAAATTTTATAATGTTCTTTGGGTTCTTTGCTCCAGTTGTTTTCTTGGCACCCTATGCCAAGCACCAGGGGATTGATGAGTATTCTGCTGCCTTCCTACTGTCTATATTTGCCTTGGTAGACATGGTGGCTCGACCAGCTACAGGCCTGGTGGCCAACACAAGATGGATTCGGCCCAGGATTCAATACTTCTTTAGCTTTTCTGTGGTATATAATGGGTTGTGTCATCTGGCATGCCCTCTTTTGCCTGGATATGCAGGTCTGGTGACATATGCTGTTTTCTTTGGGGTGGCCTTTGGAATGTTGTGTGCACTGCTTTTTGAGGTGTTAATGGATTTGGTGGGAGCAGAACGGTTCTCCAGTGCAGTTGGACTTGCCACTATTATCGAATGTGGCCCTGTTCTTCTTGGACCCCCACTTTCTGGTAAGTCACACATATTTCCATCAGCTATTTTCTTACCTGAGGCAATAAAGACAAAAATATATTGTCTGGGAGGGTTAATAACGTGCTTAAAATAACTTAAAATGTACCTGTAAAATATATAAATGTGTGTGTGTGGACACAGTCAGCCCTCTACTTACAAAATTAATCAGTTCCAGAGCCTTTTTAGTAGACTGGAGTTTTCGAAGTAGAGGCGCTTTTGCATTTTACATGTAAAACGCGTGATTCGTTCCAAGGCTCCCAAGACTACCCCATAAACCCTTTAAAAATGATAAAAGTACACCAATTTTGTATGAAATGTGTGTTAAAAGTAAAAGAAAATTATTTATTAAACCATTTAACCATTTTATTAACATATTAAACCATTTTATTAACATATTAATTAAACCAGTATTAAACGTTTTTTATGAAAGCACATACACACACATACACAACACACATTTGTGGCGCCCTCCACCGAATGCGAGCTCCACCCACACGCAGCGCGCAGCTGACGCCGGAGCATTTTAAGACGGGGAATTCAAAGCCCACTCCCTGCTTGACAGATTAGAGGTCTGGACTCAACTTTAACTTGTTTCCTTGAGGGATCGGAGGTCCAGATGAGCCGCATTTTGCTCACATTCGGCGGCGCGCGCCACATTTATTAAACATTTACTGAATTAAACAACTTTTTATTAAAAAAAAAAACGAAAAATAAGCTGCAATGTGCTCTATCAAAAGAGAGTTAAAGAATGCCTCCTTTCATCTCTGACTGACTCTGTATGCAGTCTCTCTCTCTCTCTCTCTCTCTCTCTCTCTTTCTCTCTCACACACACAGACACACAAACACACAAAAACAACACACATTTATGGCGTGCTCCACCAAATGCGGGCTCTGCCCACACGCAACGTGCAGCCGACGCCGTACGCAGTCCTGTGTCTGTCAGGGCAAGTGCGCCACATCTCTGCTCAAATTGGTCATAGAAACAATAAGGAATGAAGACAGTTTTTATGACTTGTTTGTCACACGCTTGATGGGTACAGTACTATGGAAATTCAGCTCCCTCCTGGCCAATGGGAAATGAATGGGAGGCCAGCGGGGTGGGATGTTGGGAGCCAACCAATGAGAGAGCAACTCGCACATTGTTTGAATTTGTGAATGGCTCGTTTGAATTTTTTGAATGGCGTGTTTGGCCGAAAATTTAGGAAAATGTTTTTTGTAACCTGAATTTTTTGTTTTCAGAGGCTTTTGTAAGTAGAGGGCTGACTGTATGTATATATATATATGTGTGTGTGTGTGTATATATATATATATATATATATATATATATATATATATATATATATATACACACACATACATCAGACAAGCATCTGCTTGTTTACATGAACTCATAGTATGTCTACCAGTACATGTTGTGCACATTCTTACTGTTTTATGAGATGCTCTTTCACTCTTCCACATCAAAGGGGTTGACGTACAAGGCGTAAAAAAACATTTGGGTTGAGCAGAGAGTTTATACAGTACTGGTGTGTAAGTTTGTGATCTTCCTGCACAGTTTGATGGCATGCTATTCGTAGTAAACAACACGTTGGTGGCAACAGTTGCCTTGACGTCACTTCCGCCCCACTTTTGGCAGAACAATGGTTCCCTTCTACCCGTCTTTCCCTCAGCCTCAGTTTTTGTGCCATGAATAAAGTTCTAATAACAATTGTGTGTTTTGATGAGAATGGACATTTATCACATAACCTTGGGTTTACATTGGGGCACGAAGTCCATGACCTCCATAATTTGAGAGAATCGTTATCATCTTGAGAGAACTTAGTGGACTTTTGATAATTGTGCTGATCGTGACAAAATTTTTGACTGTCATAAATAATTTTGCCATTAGTAGTACAATGTATAATGATTTCATACCAAATGTTATGGAATGTGGGAATCATAGAAGTGTGCGGTGTAGCTTAACATAGCATAACAGAACTTGATGTGCCATTTTGATCTTGATGAACTTGACAACACAATTTCTTCAAGTCTTATCTTCTGGATGTGAGCTGTCTTCTTTTATTTCCCCAATCATGCTTCAAGTGTGATCATAAATAGTGTATCTCCATGTTTTTTTAAATAGTGCATATTGTGGACATTATACCTCCGGTGTAAACCCAGGGTAATCAAGCTTTTATTAAGTATGGATTTAATTCCACTTTTGTGTTTACAATTTTTTTTAAATTCTTTCTCCTTTAGGTAAATTGGTTGACATCTTCATGGACTATAAGTACATGTACTTCGCATGTGGATTGATGATGCTGGTCCCTGGACTTTTCCTCTTCATTATGAATTTTTTTAACTATAGATGGTTGGAGCAGGAACAGAAGCAGCAGAAGACTGATCTGCAGATTGGTTCTGCCAACGAACTTGCTGCTATAGGGCACGCTAATGATATTGAACAAGATATTAAATCCAACCAGGGAAAAGAAATTCTGGATTAAGCAAGCATATAATCCAGGGGTCGGGAACCTATGGCTCGGGAGCCATATATGGCTCTTTTGATGACGGCATCTGGCTCTCTGAAAATTTCTGAACGAAACAAATCAATCAATAATTTTACTAATAATGTTACTTTAGCAAAATAAATAATAATAATAATAATAATAAAGTCAGAAAAAACCATGTCAAAAAAAAAATAAATAAATACACACATTTTAATTTATATATATTTTCACCTGCAACTTTTCGTTCAGGCACGCAGCTAAGAGCCAATCTGTGTTCCGGTGAGCGGGAGGGTCCGCTACCTGGAAAGTCTAATTTTAATGGATAATTTACAACAACCTGCACAAGTCATTTTGAAGCAAAGAAGTAATATTTCCTCGTTTTTGGTTAGCTTGTTTATGCAGAGTAAACCCTTCTAATCAAGATGATGACGAAAAGGAAAAAAGATGAAGATTACCGTACGTTTCAGCAGGAATGGACAGAGCAATTTGCCTTTATTGAGAGAGCAGGTTGTGCAGTGTGTCTTATATGCAATGATAAAATTTCCTCGATGAAACGGTCAAATATAAAGCGACACTTCGACTCACGCCATGCCACATTTGCAGCGAAATATCCAGTGGGAGACAACAGAAAGAAGGTCTGTCAAGAACTACTTTCCACAGTCCAGGCTAGTCAGCAGCAGCTCCGTGTATGGGCCAAACAAGGTGATTTTAACTCTGCTAGCTTTGCTGGTTCTTTAGCAATTGTGAGGAGCGGGAAGCCGTTTACAGATGGCGATTATGCCAAATCATTCATGCTTGATGTGGCCAACGAGCTTTTTGACGACTTTAAGGATAAAGACAAAATAATCAAACAGATAAAAGATATGCCTCTTTAAGCAAGAACTGTGCACGATCGTGCCATCATGATGTCGAATCAAGTGGAGAAAAAACAAGTGAATGACATAAATGCAGCGGAGTTTTTTTCCCTCGCTTTGGATGAATCAACAGATGTCAGTCATTTATCCCAGTTCAGTATTATTGCACGCTATGTTGACGGTGACTCGCTGCGTGAGGAAAGTCTTGCCGTTTTGCCACTAAAAGGGACAAGCAGAGCGGGCAAGTAAACATGGACAGATATGAATAAAACCTCAGCCTGCAGACCAGCTGATTGTTATAATTATAAATAATTGTTAGTTTCTTGTTATTAACTTACAATGTTGTTGCTATTAAGTTACAATGTTGTTCAAAATAAATTCTGTCTTATTATACTATAAACTCGTTGATTTTTCCTCTTCCATTTAGCTGTTTTTGGTATTAAAATATACATATGGCTCTCCTAGGATTAGATTTTAAAATTTGGGTTTTTTCGGCTCTCTCAGCAAAAAAGGTTCCCGACCCCTGATATAATCACTGTGCTATCAACGTTGGTTTAAAACTGAAAAGCATTAATCCATAAACAAAGATAACAATTATATATGGGCATATGCACTGCCTGGCCAAAAAAAAGTCTCACACACTAATATTTTGATGGAGGGAATTTATCCTTGATCACATCATTTAATCTCCATGGCGTTGTTGCTCCACTTGTTCCGGGCAAGGCTCAGCAACATTAATGTAGCAATCAACTGAAGCAGCTTATGATCTGAATGTGCAGATTATCACATCAATGCACTTTTTCTTCCCTGATCGCATCGGATATAAAATGGGAACTTGAATAGTGAAAGAGTGGTTTAGTGAGTACGAGGAATCATTTCACATATGTATTGGCCTCCCAGAATCCTGACCTTAACCCTACTGAAGGATTTCTGGATGTGCCGGAGAAAATTTTCAGTCTTTTCCTCATCGATTCAAGACATCGGTGGGAAATGAACCCAACACTGGATCAAAATGAAAGTTATGCTGCTGAAGTTTTTAAAACAATGGCATAACGATTACGTGCTGTAAGCAAGGATAGAGAAAGAACAACATATTCATGTGAGTGACTTTTTTTTTTTTGCCCAGGCAGTATACCTATAAATACCATTATGCATAATTTAGAATAAGTATGCACTACATGGGAATAGTCCGTTATGATTGGATCGCTATCTTAATAAAAATAACTGAGATACCTGTAATTATTTCAAGAAGATAATGCTTGACTGGAAATGGTAAACAGATATTGTTTGTAATGGTAACCAATGCTGGAGTCTTAGCAGTTCAAAAGAATGGACCCCCACCAAAAAAAAAGAAGAAGAAGAAAGCCACATTATACTGCCTTCATATTTTTAAAGATAAAAAAATAATTTTATTTAAACTGTGAATGAGTTTTAAAAGATACCAGTGTCAAGAAACTGCTTCTAGTGCTAATAATGAAAACGAAGAAGCTTACAGAAAAGCTCGCTTTAAAATAAATCAAACCACAAGTCATTTTTCTGTCATTATAGAATTCACTAAAACCAATCTTCTTCTTTTCCTTTATGGCTTTTTCTCTTTCAGGGGTCGCCACTACGAATCATCTGATTTGCATGTTTGATTTTGGCATAGGTTTTACCGTCGGCTGCCCTTCCTGACACCACCCTTTAGCAAAGGGCAAAACCAATAAAGCGCTAAACTCATTTTTCTTTACACCTTACACACATCTGCAGCAATTCTAAGTACTTAGGCTCAACAATCCAGTGCAATGGAGAGTGTGGAGAAGAGGTGAAGTGTGTGTAGGCAGGTTGGAATGGTTGGAGAAAAATGTCCAGTGTGATGTGTGATAGGAGGGTATCAGCATGAATGAAAGGAAAAGTGTACAAGACGGTGATGAGGCCAGCAATGATGAAAATGTTGAGGTTCTCTTTGGGAGTAACGAGGATGGATAGGATCAGGAATGAGTACGTCAGAGGGACAGCACATGTAAGATATTTTGGAGACAAAGTCAGAGGCTAGATTGAGATGGTTTGGACATGTACAGAGGAGGGAGAGTGAGTATATTGGTAGTTGGATGCTGAAGTTGGAACTACCAGGCAGAAGGACTAGAGGAAGACCAAAGAGGAGCTTTATGGATGTGGTGAAGGAGGACATGAAGGCAGTTGGCGTAAGAGAAGAAAATGCAGAGGATAGGATGATATGGAGGCAGATGATTCGCTGTGGCGGCCCCTGAAAGGAACAGTCGAAAGGAAAATAAGAAGAAAGAAGAAGACATGTCTAGAGCAATTCGGCCAACCATAAAACCTCCTGAGCTCCCAAGTTGTGGAAAGCCTGCACAAAGCAAGTGAGCTGGTTGGAAAAAGCTTAAAATTCATACAAACATCAGACAGTCTGGATTTATGGCACCTTGAACATGACCCGTAGTTATTATGAAAATTAGTAGAATGTTCACCACTATTTCAGTGTAAGATCCCTGTGACCGATAAAGAGTGTTTTGCGTTTGATAGATAAAAACTTGGATTTGTTTTGGCCACAAACAAAAACAGCCACAGAGGGCTAGACAGCACAGATGTGTGCTTGGACTGTAGAATGTTCAAGTACAAGTGCTTGCCTGGTGTCTTTCAGTTCTGAAAACATATTCAGATGGTGAATCAATTAATTGATTTATGCTCCTGAGTTACTTTAGAGTTATTTCTCAGCTGTAAAGTTATTTATTAGTTATAGAACAGCACTGAGTTACTCAGTCTTGTACTGTTGAATCTGTTAAATGTGTGCATACCTCATTGTCGACAGAAAAGCTTGGAGTAGAAATCAAATTAAATTCAGTTCAGTTCATTTTCTGTAACCGCTTAATCCTAATTAGGGCCGCGGGGAGGCTGGCGCCCATCCCAGCTGACTCCGGGCGAAGGCAGAGTACACCCTGAACAGCTCGCCAGGCCATCGCACGGCGGAAACATGTTGACTGCTTTGCAGCTACTCTTGTCGAAAGTCAGCAATGGTTCTTTTACATGAACCTCACACCATAGACAGTGAGAGACATGGCCGGCCTTTGATAACCCAGTTAGCTGCACTGAGGGGGACACTGAAAACCTTGTGGAGAGTGGGACTCGAACCCCCAACCTTAAGCCAGCCTGACACTAGTATGCATTCATAGTATGCCACAGTATGCCAAAGTGAGTACCTTTGCGGGAATTGTGAGCGCCATCACGGGAACAATGCGGAAACTATGAGCGAGATGAGTGCCATTGAGGGGCATTGCCGACCCAAACAATGAAACATGTTCATTAATTTTGTCACGCACTCTTTTGCGTACCTTTAAGCGAACTATAAGGAAACTGTGAGGAAACAGTAAGGGCACGTGTAAATGTCCACCACGTCACACATGTCACAGGTAATCAATGCCACACAACGTTGCACCTGTATCCTCAATGGTGCTCTTGTGTCCTCCATGGTGTTCATTGACTGCTACGCATTGTCCAACATTAACTGTTGGTGGACCAGGGAGTGAGTTGTGGACAGAACTGTGTTTCTCACTGTTTCCTCAAAGCCAATCATAGTCTACTCATCTTTAAGTTTGGGTGAGCACTGAGTATTCCGCAACATCACGCATAAACGGTTAACCAATCAGCAATGTCCACATTGGCTTGCCCTGTATCTTAAAGGGAAGGGTGTTCAGTTGCATGACATTTACATATTCAGAATGCCAGGTAGAGGAAGAAAGTATAAGGTGTGGATTCTAGCTGCTTACATCAATGTCATAGTCTTCGATTAGTAGTAATGCAGAAGCACCTGCAAGAAAGACACTTTGTCGATTTAATGCCATTTTCCCAGCATCTCTAGAGTTCATCATCTTGACGACTACAAGAATAAATGGTGGATGAATCCAGCTACCCTATATATATATATATATATATATATATATATATACACACACGCACACACACACACACAAAATATATATATATATATACACACACACACACACACACACACACACACACACGCACACACACACACACTTGTGAGGCGTGACAAGGCGTGTCATAAACGGAAGCGCGGTCACCTTTTTAGCGTGATGTGGAGCAAACTTGTCTGGCCATTGAGTGACGTTGAGGAACTTGGAGCACCCCAGCACAAACAATTCGCAAAAATACCGCAATGGTGAGGAATCAAGTATAACGTCGCGGAACATCCTCAGTGGTACGAATGAGCAAGCTATGAGCAATGCTTATTCATCTCTGGCACGAACTGTTTGACTAACAGGTGAAATAAACACAAAATCATTCCGCCATGGTACGCATGAATGAGTGCCATTGAGGATTTAAAATGCGTACTAGTGTCAGGCTGGCTTTAGGATCAGCGAGCCAGCGCCCTATACCACTAGGCCACCACTGCCCCAGTTTAAATTAAATTAATTAAATAAAATGGTGTGTTTTTACCTCATGGTTCCATGTAGTATTTAGTAAAACAATTATTCCCCCTCAGGCTCAGTGGATGTCCACCAAATAATTTTTAATTATATTTATGTTTGACATAGATTCTCCCCAGCCAACTCGTCTATAATATATACTCATCCCAGAGTAATAATACATATATTTTTACTATTTAAACTTGTTTACACTGATGTAGTGGTTAGCACTGTCGACTCACAGCAAAAAAGTTCTGTGGACAACTGTGACCTTTCGGAGTGGAGTTTGCATGTTCTCCCTGTGCTTGTGGTGGTGCTGCTGTAGACCGGGGATATGGTGTACACCTCTCGCTTGAAGTCAGCTTTGATTGGCTCCAGCTTCTCTGAAGACCCTGAAGGATAAGTGCTATAGGCAATGGATGGATGAATGATTTACTCAATGAGAAACTTTGAGTTTATCAGGTACACTTCTGTCCTACCTTCTAATATATTGACAGTGTGTATTTGTTTTGTTGCTCTTATCTGTTTTTATCTGTTCTCCCTGCTTTTTGGTTTTCTATTTGTGATTCTCTGTTGCAGTAAAGCTTCTTCATAAACATTCGACTGGTTTCTTAAGCGCTTAGCCATCACTGTAATAAAACTCACACTACAAAGTGGACAGCAGTGCAAAAAAACATGAGCAATTCTGCAACAATGTCCATAGTCCATATGCATATCCATCCCACATCCCAGGAATAGTGAACCTGTCAGAGAGAACAGTCATCTTGTGATCCTACAGAGCATTTGACCCCAGAAGAAACAACAAGAAACCACAAATGTGTAAATGTACTGTTTTGGTACTCATGCACATTACAGACATCTCACTGTGCAAAAAAAAAAAAAAAAAAAAAATTGTTTCAGGAGCGAACCTTCACGGTTTCACACATGGCAGAAATTGACTGTAAAGCCCTCTTGCGAAGAAAACAGATCAGCAGAAAAAAGAAAGACCAATCACGTATCCTCTCCTTCTTCTGTCACTTTAGCCACTTGCTCTCCTTCTTCAAAGATTCTCGATTTGGCAGGATAAATAAAATTCTTTGTTTCTTATCAGAACTTAAAAAATATATAAATGCGGCATATTTTTTTTAAATCAAGAAATTGTATCACTTTCAAAGTCCAAAAGCTTTTAAAGTTCCATTCTGGAAATTGTGAGGAGATTATGCAAACGCCACAAAGAAACGTCCTCAACATGGGACTCAAACCGAGAACCTTCTTGCCGTGAGGTGAAAAAGAAAAACACTATATCAATGCCGCCCCAGATATGGATTCTCATTTGATGGAAATTCACTATCTTTGCCAGTGTTTATGACCCGATGTCTGTAATTCCATTCAGCAAAGTAATGATTGGTTTGTTGAATTTAATTTCTATACATGTTACAAATTAAAACTACCATGGACGATAGTATAATATATGAATTATCACCCCAACACTGTACATGTCACCCAACAAGTACCAGAATAAGGAGAGTGGAAAAGTAATTAAAAAGATCAACAGATCTTCACTGTGTGCTTTAAGATTGTTAAACCATGACAGAAAAAAAAAAATCACTTTACTGAAATGTCTCAACAAATTAATTGACTACATTGAAATACATGTCATTCAACCATCATATCAAGTTAATATAAATGTTTTTAAAGCACATAAAGTTACATTATTATTACTTACACACTGAATATCTTCCAGGAAACCCTTGGTAAGTTTATCGCTCTTTGTAACATACCTCCCATGAGTTGTACCTAGAATCCTCAAAGCCACAGCCAGATGCATTATCTGCAGTATAGTGCCACCGGACAGAAATAGACCACTAGCCCAGAATAAGTCTTATAAAGTTGAACTACAGAGCAAGAATCTAGATATGGTTGCAGATCACCATCAAAATTTAATACAGTCTTCCCTTGTCCGAAATGCCACCTTGGTCAAGAATTTCATGAAAATTCATTTTGCACAATCCTCTGAACAGACACAGAAACCTAACCAAGACATAATTTCCTTGGTGAAGGTAGAGGAGGTAGTTGTCAAGGAGAGTCTCTATGAGCCAGAAAGAAAATATGGTATCCAGATTATACAGATAGATTATTATATTATATTAGATACATGATTATTATAGAATTCTGAAAAAAAATGGATGGGACATCTTCATCATCATCATCATCATCATCATCATCATCATCATCATCATCATCATCATCTTCTTCCACTTAGTCCAGGGTCGGGTCGCGGGGGCAGCAACCTTAGCAAAGAGGTCCAGACATCCCTCTCCCGAGCCACTTCCTCCAACTCTCCCGGGGGGACACCGAGGCGGTCCCAGACAAGCCGAGAGACATAGTCCCTCCAGCGTGTTCTAGGTCGACCCCGGGGTCTCTTCCCGGTTGGACATGCCCGAAACACCACACCAGGGAGGCGTCCGGGGGGCATTCTGACCAGATGCCCGAGCCACCTCAAGTGGCCCCTCTCAATGCGGAGGAGCAGCGGATCTACTCCGAGCTCTCCCAGGATGGCGGAGCTTCTCACCCTATCTCTAAGGGAGAACCCCGCCACCCGGCGAAGGAAGCTCATTTCAGCCGCTTGTATCCGTGATCTTGTTCTTTCGGTCATTACCCAAAGCTCGTGACCATAGGTGAGGGTTGGAACGTAGATCGACTGGTAAATTGAGAGCTTCGCCTTGCGGCTCAGCTCCTTTTTCACCACGACGGACCAGTACAGGCACCGCTTAACAGCAGAGGCTGCAGCGATCCGTCTGTCGATCTCTCGCTCCATCCTTCCCTCACTCGTAAACAAGACCCCAAGATACTTAAACTCCTCCACTTGGGGCAGGACCTCATTCCCGACCCAGAGGGTGCATTCCACCATTGTCTGACTGAGAACCATGGCCTCGGACTTGGAGGTACTGATCTTCATCCCAGCTGCTTCGCACTCAGCTGCGAATCACTCCAATGAGAGCTGGAGGGCCCAACTTGATGAAGCCAAAAGGACAACATCATCCGCAAAAAGCAGAGACGATATCCGATGGCCACCAAACCAGAACCCCTCATCGCCTCGACTGCGCCTAGAAATTCTGTCCATAAAAATTATGAACAGAATCGGTGACAAAGGACAGCCTTGGCGGACTCCAACTCCCACTGGAAACGAATCCGACCTGCTGTTACCAATACGGACCAAACTCTGGCTCTGGTGATACAACGACCGAATAGCTCGTAGCAACGGATCCGAACGCCAGATTCTCGAGCACGCCCCACAAGATCTTTCGAGGGACACGGTCGAAAGCCTTCTCCAAATCCACAAAGCACATGTGGACAGATTGGGCAAACTCCCATGCCCCCTCCAGAATCCTGTGGAGCGTATAGAGTTGGTCAAGAGTGCTGCGGCCAGGACGAAAAGCACATTGTTCCTCCTGAATCCGAGGTTCGACTATCGGTCGGATCCTCCTCTCTAGTACCCCTGCATAGACTTTCCCAGGTAGGCTGAGGAGTGTAATTCCCCGATAATTGGAACACACCCTCCGGTCCCCCTTCTTAAAAATTGGGACCACCACCCCAGTTTGCCAATCCAGAGGTACAGCCCCCGATGACCACGCGATGTTGCAGAGACGTGTCAACCAAGACAGTCCTACAACATCCAGAGCCCTGAGATATTCCGGGCGGATCTCGTCCAACCCCAGAGGGGTGGATGGGACATATAATTATTTAATGGATGGGACATATAATTATTTATTCCATGTAACAAGTGAAGAAGTTTCAGCACTAATGCAATATAATAATAATAATAATAATAATAATAATAATAATAATAATAATAATAACAATAATAATAATAACAACAATAATAACGTAAAAGACGTATAAGCGCCCTGCTCCAATAACACCCCCTCCCCCCAGTGTTTTTGATCTTACACCGCCCATGTGTACTGGGACCAAAATGGTAGATCAAACTTACCAATTTTATTCGATCAGTCTCTGTAACGGTAAAATGAGGTGTTCAGTGCCTGTAAACGTGAGAGTGAGTTTACACGGTATTTCAAGACTCTCTGTCACTGGGGAATGTCTATAATGTTCATCAGTAACAAGACATTTGATTGTTCCGCCTTGCTTTAAAAAACAGGAAAATATTTTGCTGTGTTCTCTTGGTAAATGTCCAACAAGATGAACCATTAGAGAATGCTACAGCAAAACTATGGGATGCTCTGTATGAATGCAGAGATGAGACAGATATGGACCTTTCAGAAAGTGATGACTCGTATATTTCACCCGATTCTCCTGCTCACTAACTTCATAAATTTAAATAAGTTCATGGCCATGAGTTTTTCAACATGCCATGTGATAAAGTTGACCTTTGTGTTGATTGGTTCGTGTCATGTGATAAAGTTGACATTCATGTTGATTGGCTCGATTTTACATCGGGGAAAATATTTAAAGGAACAGCACCAGGAGGGAAAACTAAAGGGTCTTTTTTTTTAATTATACTATTTCCTGTTTATTTTCAGCTTTCATGTAAGTGATTTGGTTGATACCGCAGAATGAATAATACAAATACCACTAAAAGTCTATTATTGTTCCGTTATTATTCATGTTTTCCACCTCGACGGTAATAAGCACTTACCGTTCCACTCTGCTGGTAACATTTTAATTTTTTGCTCAATTTTTTAGGTGCCCTGGGCACTTATCACTTCATACACGGTAATAATAATATTAATAATAATAATAATAATAATAATAATAATAAAAGGCACCTTTCAGGTCACTGAAGGTCACTGTACAAAACAGTAAAAATATAAACATTTTTACAGTTGAAACAATAAAAACATAGAAAATCAACAATAAAGTGCAGTAGGGGTCAATCCAAACCCACAATTAAAGGGAATATGCCTGTCTAAAATGGTATGTTTTAAGTCAGGATTCAAAGATGGTGGATGAATTAGACTGTTTAATGTCCTGCAAAGAGGGAGTCCTGGGGGCTAAAGGTTTTCCATTCCACGGTGGACAAGTGAGCAGGTGGAAGGGTGAGTTAAATAGAGGAGGACCTGTGAGTGCATCAAGGTTTATTTACATGAAACTCTGTAAGATATGGAGGGTTATTGATGACCTTGTAGGTGAGAAGCAGGATTTTGATGGAAGCCACTGGAGTTGCTGAAGGACAGGGGTTACATGACTGAACAAGGGCATTTTGGAGAGTTCTGAACCAATTGCAGTTTATGGATAGGTTTGTCAGGTAAACCAAAAAATAGTATCTTGCTGTAATCTAGGTGGGACATGACCAGGTTATGGACATGAATAGCAGTATGTTAGGTCAGAGAGACAGGTGTAGATGTGAGATGTTATGAAAATGAAAAAAAGCTGAGCAAGTGGCATTATTTATATGAAACTGGAATGATGGACATCTGTCCAGAATGTCACGAAGACTGGTGGCACTGTCAATCCAACTGACAATCTGGGGGCACTGGGGGACAGGGGAATTATCAATGAAGATGGAGACGTTATTTATCTTGGAGATGGTGAATTTCATGTCAATTAGAAGAAGCTCAGTTTTGTCACTGTTAAGTCTAAGAAAATTGTGGAAAACCAGGATCTGATTTCCTGTGGACAATTAGAGAGAGAGGTAGGTTGGAGGAAGTACATTTGGTGGACAGGTAGAGCTGGATGTTATCTGCATACCAATGGATTTGTGAGGATGAGGATGATGAGAAGTCCAGAATTAGTTGCCATGAGGTTATTTTGCCTTGGTTATTTTGTCAAGCTCTGTGACGGTGCTGTGAAATGGATGAAAACCAGACTTCAACTGTTCATATATAAAGTTGAGAGAGAGAGAGGTGATCATAAAGCTGAGCTGCAATGGTTTTTTCCCCAAGATTTTGGAAACGAATGGGAAATTGAAGATGGTGCAAAAGTTGTTGAAGTTATTTAGGTTGGCGCTAGTTTTTTCTGAACTAGGGTTTCAATGACTGAGGGTTTAAGGGGTGAGGGAATAATGCCAGAGGTGAGGGAAGAATGGACAATAGTAGTTATTAGAGAAGAGAGGTCAGTGAATGGATGGAAACTTTAACCAGAAAGGTAGGGAGGGGATCAAGCTGACAGGTTAACAGCTTAGATTTGCAGATGAGAAAACAACCTGTGCAACATGGGAAAAGGTATAACGACCATCATGGACTATAAGCATCGCAGCCAGGAGGTTAGCCATGAGTTCAGTGAACCACTTAATCCCTAATTGGTGTCCATCTCAGCCAACTATGGGCAAGTACACCCTTGAAACTCACCAGGCCATTGCAAAGCACATGTGATGGCAACTCAATGACTTGCTCTTTACACATGACAGCAATGGTTCTTTGACATCAACCTCTCACCACAGACAGTGAGAGACATGGCTGGCCTTTCATAACCCAGTTAGCTGCAATAACTGTAAAACTGAACCTAATTTCAGATTCATTATTTTAAAGGAGGATGAAAAAATTTAGTTTCAGTTTTATTACACTTATTGTGATATTTTCTTCTGAAAATATATTGTACAGTATATAATTTCATTTGATTAAGTGAGGAATAGGCGTTTGACCCCCTAACCGGATCCCTGAGGCAATACCACCAGATCAGCAAACAAGTAACCATCACAGACAACAATCTGTACTACTTGTCTGAAATATAGATTGTTGTCTGTGATGGTTACTGATTCGCTGATCTGGTGATCTTGCCTCGGGGATCTGGTAAGGAGGTCACATGCCTATTTCTCACTTAATACCCGATGAGTGAAGGCATGACACATGTGTGGTGTTTTCTTAATCCTTCTCCTGTTACTATTCCCCCTTATTTAAGGGCACAGCAGGGGCAGCAGTGTCATCCTGTTGATAGTGAGGCTTGGACTCCTGACTTTGAGATCAGTAATCCTGAACCTTACCACCTGACCACCCCTGCCCTGTATGTATGTATTTATTTATTTATTTAATCTTTGCTGATAATTACATGCAGATAAATACTCACTGACTGTATAGTGTCTACGTGGGTATAGAAAAGAATCACCCCCTCAAAATAATAATAATAAATAATAATTTTGTTGCCTTGTGCCCGAAATCGATATGCGTGCACACACACACACACACACACACACACACACAAACACACACACACACACACACACACACACACACACACACACACACACACACACTTACTAGAGTATTTACACAATGCAATCTATAACAGCCAAGTGAAAGTCACAGCGTTAAGGAAAGAAATTAAGAAAAAAGCTGAATCGCTGAGATGGTTGAAGATCAAGTGAAAAACTTTATTAAAACACTAAAGAATCACCCCCTTCGAAATACTTGGAAACTTAAACACCTTGTCCACTATACAACAAGCTAATGGGCTTCCAGCTGTAATCAACTGTCAGAGTTTCATAATAATTGTATATATGTTTCAGATTAACCACCACTCAGCACAAATCAGAATAAAAAAGCTGGAACACCGCACTAGCTGTAAGTGTAAGTGAAAGTAAACAATCAACACGTGACAAAACCCTGTCAGAAGTTATCAGGGATAACGGTGTATACAAGCACAAGTCTGGACATAGATAAAAAAAAAAAGAGTTCTCATTAATCTCTACATGTACAGTAACGTCTATAATCAAGAAGTGGAAGGTGTGTATGACTGTAGTAGTGGAAGCTCAGTTCTCAGACCTAATTTGTTCTGAAATGTTGTTCTAAAACTGTTTTGTTTGTCAACCAAAACATATTTTTGTCTTTATTTTTTATAATATTTCCTTTATGTGGCGTTTAGTCCTTGGGGTTTTTAGGATGTAGGTGGTGGCGGAATGAAGGGAATGAGAGGATATCTGGGGATTGAGGAGAAACTTGTGTTAGGTCCATGAACACATTGGAGGGTGAAGAGTGAGACCTTGTATTCAATATGGAGTGAGACAGGGAGCCAGTGGAGTGTTTTGAGAATGGGAGTATTGAGGATGAATATTCGCACTCTCATCAGGATCCTAACATCACTTTTCTAGATGTGTTGGAACTTTTGAATGTTTTTGGTAGAGATCCAGATGACATTTTTACATTACAGAATGACTTACATTAATCTTTTTTTTTATACAACTGAGCAATTGAGGGTTAAGGTCCTTACAGTGCTGACAGTTGGGATTGAACCGCTGACCTTCAGATCAGTAACCTATCGCATTAACCATTGGACCACCACTGCCCTTTCAGGAGTCGGTTTCAATAGACTAACCTGGAGGAGACAATGGCGTGGACTAACTTCTCTGTTTCTGCCATAGTGAGTGATGGACAGAGTTTGGCAATGTTCCTGAGGTGATAGGAAGAGGATTTATACAGTTGTTTGATGTGGGCGTCATAGGTGAGATATGGCCTCAAACATCAAAATCTAAATGACCAAAGGCTTTACAGGTCAAAAGTGAATGTCACAATTTTAGCCATGCGTGTTTGAGACACTCGGCTGCCGTCGCTCTCTGCTCTGGTAAGAAGTCAAGCATTCGGAGTAGAAAGTCAGAGAGAAGAGTTGCCTCTTGAAGATGGAGATGATATTTCTCTATCAGGATTTCATACAGGCCCCAGGGACGAAGGGTAGGAATTCTCTTCAGATCTCCTGTGGAACATTCATGAGTGAGGAAAAAATAAAGGATAAAGGGTGAGTTATTTGTAATCATTCATGTATTATGACTTCATACATAATTTATGTATAATGTAATATGAGTAATGCATAAATATTTTATTAATCAATGATGGAGGATTTAAATGAGGCTTATTTTAAAACCAATAAGATAACACAAACATTTCATGAAGTATGATGTATCTGTCCAGGGTGTACTAAACAAGTGCTCAGAGTCGACTGAGATTGGCGCCAGCTTTCCTGCGACCTTAATTAGGACCGACGTTCCCTCTAAGCTGCGCAATTGCGCAATGGCGCACCGCTCGAACACTCTCAGCGCACAAGAAAACCGATCCAGCGCAGTGAACGCGCTGCAGATTAATTACATACACGGTATAGAACAGGGATCACCAACGTGGTGCCCGTGGGCACCAGGTAGCCCGCAAGGACACTATAAGTTGCCCGCGGACCTGTTCACTGCTAGTTTTAGGACAGGCCCACAGCTCCATAGCGCCACTCTCCATTGAGCTGCATCTAATTTTTTTGAATATATTTTAAATCAAATCAATATCTTCACATAGATAAATATCATTAATTATTAATGATAACATATAATTAAAGGTAAATTGAGCAAATTTGTAATTTCAGAGGTGTGTTTTGACCTGGTAGCCCTTCGCATTAATTGGTACCCAAGAAGTAGCTCTCGGTTTCAAAAAGGTCGGTGACCCCTGGTATAGAACTTTTAGTGAGTGACAGGTGTCCAGCCAATCACACGATGCGATGCAATCACGCTACGCAGCCAATCACGGCATCGTCACGTGCTGCGCTCATACACGCTCCATAACAATAATAACAGTGCTGCTGAGTGAAGTGATGCTAATGCTAACCCCGTTATCATGACGAAACGAGCGGCCAGGGAATACGATACGTCGACTCCCCAAACCAAAGTAAAAAAAGAACTGCGCAAAGTCTGTGAGTACAGCAGAAAGCTGGCGAAACAAAAACTATACCTTTCAATTTGTGAATCAATGAGAGAGTGCAGAATGAGACTATGTGTGATGTTAAAAATGCACCCTGGCACACCCTGATAGTAGATGAGAGCCAGACATGACAGGACACAAAATACTCGTCATATATTTCAAATTCAGGGAGGAAAATGATGTCGTCTATAAAACTGTGTTTAATAAGCCATGAAACTTTCAATGATCCCAGGTGTGATACTGGGGTGTGGCCACAGCGAGCACTTGTGATGTTGCTCACGGTGGGCCTCAGTGTGCTCAGGGAGGTTGTCTGTATGCCCAGACAGAGGAAAAATTACAGGGAACATTGATTAGGACTAAGCATATTAATAAAAATGAATGAATGCTGTATGGTACAGTGTTCTTCAACTGACAGTGGATGATGTAATAATTCATATTCATTCTACGTCTTTAAAGTAAATAAAGCCAAACAGTAATATTGCTTTCTGATTTTTAATATAAAAACCTCCTAAATTCACCAGTCTTCACTTTCACTCATTCATTTACTGGACCACTCACTCCTACTGGATCACAAGGAGCCTGACACTGGCCAAATGTGGGGTACACTCAGAACACCTCACCATACCGCTGCAAGGCCAACACTCAGACACAACCATTCACACTCACATCTATGGGTAATTTGAAACAGCCAATTAGCCAAACATGCATGTCTTTGGACTGTAGTAAGAAACCAGAGAACATGCATCCTCCACATAGAAACGACCCCACCAAGCTCAGGACTCAAACTCAAGAACTTCTTGCAGTGAAGCAGAGGTGCTACCCTTCTCTGGTAGGATGAAGAGGTTCCGCATAATGAGTGTGCATGCGTCAACCAGCGTGCAGTCTATTGTAGTTGTTCCTGCCTTTCCCATACCATTAACTCCCTTTTTCTTACTTTTACTTTTTTCTTGTACTTATTATTTTATTGTTTATAAGTAACTGTCCTCTTAATATGTGGGATAAGTTTTTTTTTTACTTTTTATTGCTGTGGAATTTTACTTTCATGAACCACACCACATCAATTAAAACGTGCACATTGTTTACTCCAGGGATCAGCTGATTGCTCTAAGGTTCTCTGGATGAGCGGCCAGACCAATGGACTTACTGGCTGAAATCTGAAATGAACGCAAGCCTCCTCTTATTAGGATTAAGTGGTTTAAACAGAGGTCCCCAACCACCGGTCTGCGGACCGGTTACCGGTCCACGGCTCAATTGGTACCTTGCCGCAGAAGAAACAATTAATTATATCAGTTTTATTTATTAACTGAATTTGAACAATCTGTATTTTTGAAAAATCTTTTATTTTGAAAAATGACCGGATTCTCTTGGTTACATGTCGGTCATTTGCGTGCTAAAATGTAACCCACAAGGGGACAGCACATGAACAGAGGCGTGTTGGACATGTTTCAAACAATAGCTGGGATTTTGGGTGAGACTGAGCCTGCATTCTCCCCGCTGGTGCACCATCACCTATTTTTTTATTTTTTATTTTTTTTATTTTTAGAAAAGTTCAAGCTCTACTTCCCAACCAACTTTATTTCAGCTGTTGAAAAATCACATTCATGGAGTGCTTATTATTGTTGTTATTATTATTATTAATAATAATCATATTTTTTATACATCAATTATATTTACAATATAAACAACCTATGACACCACAAATGTTGTTCATCTCCTTGAAAATGCTCCTGGCCTTGCCCAGTCTTCTGTGGATGTCTCCCTTTGTACCGCCCTCAGGTTTGATGTCTGTCTGTCTTCCTTTTGGCTTTTTTCCCTTTTATTTGGGAGTCGCCACAGCGAATCATCTGATTCGCACGTTTGATTTGGCAGAGGTTTTTACGTCGGATGCCCTTCCTGTCACAACCCTTTTAGCAAGGGACAGAAACACGCTGACGACTTTGCAGCCTATGGTTCTTTTACATGCCTCTCACCACAGACAGTGAGAGACATGGCCCGCCTTTGATAACCCAGTTAGCCGCACTGGGGGCCCTCAGGTTTGATGATGCTTCCCAAATATGTAAACTTTCTTGCCTGGCGTAGATTTGTTCCGCTCACTTTTACAGGGGCTGAGGTGTTCACATTCAATGCCATTATTACTGTTTTCTTGATGCTGATTCGAAGCCCCACCTGCTGTCCGAAGGTTTGCAGTCTGCTGGTCTTGTCCTGTATGTGTTGGTGTGTATGGGACATCAGTGCCAGGTCATCTGCAAAGTCAAGGTATTCTAGGGTTGAGAAGAAACTCCAGCGTATCCCTCTAGAGGTGTCCTCTGTTGTCCTCTTCATCACGCAATCAATGACCAAATGGAAGAGAGTTGCTGACATCACACATCCTTGCCTGACGCCTGTCTTAACTTCAAAGAAGGTGCTATTATGGCCCACAGAGCATCTAAAGTTGTTGTAGAAGCTCTTGACCCAGCTTTGATGGAATGCCCTAGTGTCAAAGGATGCTCCAAAAGCTATCTCTGTGAAAACTGTCAAATGCCTTTTCAAAGTCCATGAAGTTTACATGTCGTTGCCATTCTGTGCATTGTTCAATGATGTTTCTGAGTGAAAATATCAGTCTAAACATCCTCAATGTTTCCTAAATACTGCTTGTTCTTTTCTCAGTGTTTCATCCACAGCATTTTCTGATTATGACCTTGGCGAATATCTTGCGAGGTACCGACAGCAGAGTGATCCCCCTCCAGTTGTTGCAATCATCCAAGGCTCCTTTCTTGGGTATGTTGACACTCACTCCTTTGGACACTCCTCGTCAGGTATCCTCTAGCCCTCCCATATAGCTTTGAAAAGTGGTTGTAGAATGTCAGCTGCTAGCTCAGGGTCTGCCTTGAACAGTTCAGCATTAAGGTTATCCCAGCCTGGTGACTTGCCATTCTTGGGAGTCTTGATGGCAGCCACAATCTCTTTGTTGGTTGGAGGGTCAATGTTGATGTCTAGGACTTCTGCAGCTTCCGGGATGCTGGTTTCCTCATTCGGTGTCGGTTGATTGAGGACTTCCTTGAAGTGCTCAGTCCATCTCTCTTCTTGTTCTTTCTCTGTTGTCAGCAGTTTTCCTTGTTTGTCCTTAATTGGTCCCCCAGAGCTTCCCTTGAGTTGTCCTCTGCCTCAGTTGCTAGTTGCTAGAGCTTCTCTCTTGTCGCGGCGGACAAGCCTCTTCACTTTCTTGTGAGCTGTCCTGTATTCTTCTTCCTGTCTCTCTCGCAGTCGTGGGGATTTTGCTGGAAGGAGTCTTTTCTTGATTTCCCTCCTCTCCTCAAAAGCATTTAGGGTTTCCAGTTGTATCCAGCCTTTGCTGGTTTTCCTTCTTTTGATATCCAAGTTTTTCTTTGCTGCTTTCGGTCTACAGTGCAGTGATATGGTTCCAGGTGGTATCTATGTCCTGTTGGTTCGTTAGGTTTTTCAGTATCTCGAATCTGTTCCTGAGATTGCTGGTGAAAATTGACTGTACATTGTTGTCCTTCAACCGCTGGGTGTCGAATCGTGTCTAAAAAGCCGACCTGTGCTGAGTCTTTTTCAGCTTCATCCAGATGAGTGCCGTCACCAGGTGTGGGTCACTCCCAACGTCTGCACTACGCTTGGCCCTCACATCCAGAAGAGATCTTCGCCACATACCGTTGATCATCAGCTGATCAATCTAGTTTCTGTATCTCCCATCTGGCGCGATCCATGTCAGTTTGTGGATATCACAGTGTGTGAAGAGGGTCCCTCCAATCACCAGGTTGTTCATGGCGCAGAACTCCACAAGTCTGTCTCCATTGTTATTCCTGGCCCCATCCCATGCTTCCCCATGACTCTCTCACAGTCTGTGTTGTCACTTCTGACCTTGGCATTGAGATCACCCATGACGACAAGGAGATCGTGTCTTAGAGCTTTCTCTAACTCTGCCTGCAGTTGGTTGTAGAAATCATCTTTGGCCTCATTGTTGCTATCATTGGTTGGTGCGTAACACTGGATGATGGTGATACTGATGTGCCTGCCCTTCAGTTTCACACTCATCATTCTGCTGCTAATAGGCTTCCATTCTAGTAGACATCGTTTCTCACCTTTCTGGAGGATGATGGCAACTCCTTCATGATGCTGGTTGTCTCTCCCGTAGTAGATGACTGTTTCTCTGGTGGGGGTTCTCATCTTCCCAGATTTGTTCCATCTACTCTCACTCACTCCTAGAACATGAAGGTTGAATCTTCTCATCTCTGTTACTTGCGCCAGCTTCCCTGTCTCGTACATGGTCCTCACATTCCAGTGTCCTAGCCTGATCTTGGTCTTAGTGGTGTTCAGGTCCTCTCTCATTCTGCTGGTACTGTCCTTTTGGCATTGGCCATCAGCATTCATACGAGTCACATTAGACTCGGAAGGCTCATCTCACGCTGAAGTTCAGTTTGTCCCTGTTGCTGATTCCGTAACATGCTTGTTTTTTGCGGGACAGAGCTGTTAGCCCTGTGCCCAACCCCCAACCTGGAGGGCCAGTGGATCACGCTTAGTCTGACTTCTAGTCATCAACCTGTCTGGCATGGTTGGCCATACCAGGAGCTTACGCTCCCGCCAGCATAGCTCTCAGGGTCATTGAAGCACACAAGCCTCTACATCGCAGCAAGATGGTGAACCTCGAAGGGGGTCATCTTAGTAGATTTATGTTTATGTTCCTCTTTCTGCTAGCCCCACAGCTGCTTGTGACACTGTTCATGCTACCATAGCCTAGTTATAGTCTCAGCACTCGAGTGCTGTCACTGTGATCTCTGGGTAACTTCAATCACGTTACCATGGACAGTACTTCACTGACAATACACCGAAGAGGAGAGAAATTTAGATTGTTGTATGTAAACACAAAGTATGCATACAGTTCCCCCACCTCAGGAAAATCAGACCACAACTTAATTTACTTCTTTTCATTCTATGTGCCTGATGTGAAGATGCAGCCCATAAATAGAAGGACTATTAGGAGATGGTCGGAGAAGGCCTTGGCGGAACTTCAATTTACCTTTCCAATGACAGATTGAGTAGCACTCAGTGAGCTACACAATGATAACATTGATGATCTTACTGAGTGCATTTCACACTACATTAATTAATGCACTGACCCCATTGTCCCAGCTCAGACGGTCTTTTTGTTACCCAAATAACAAGCCCTGTCTGTCTGTCTGTCTTCCTTTCGGCTTTTTCCCTTTTTTTTTTACTTGGGAGTCGCCACAGCGAATCATCTGATTCGCAAGTTTGATTTGGCAGAGGCTTTTACGTCGGATGCCCTTCCTGTCACAATCCTTTTTAGCAAGGGACAGAAACACGCTGACGGCTTTGCAGCTACTCTTTACGAAAGTCAGCAATGGTTCTTTTACATGCCTCTCACCACAGACAGTGAGAGACATGGCCCGGTTAACCCAGTTAGCTGCACTGGGGGGGACAGAGACAACCTTGTGGAGAGTGGGACTCGAACCTCCAATTTTTGGATCAGCGATCCAGCACCCTATACTACTAGATCACCACTGCCCCATAAAACCCGACCCCATTGTCCCAGCTCAGACGGTCTTTTGTTACCCAAATAACAAGCCCTGATTTACTAAATTACTTCATTAATCCCTCCCCAATGACAAGAAGAGAGGATTCAGGACTGGCAACAAAGAGGAAGTGAGAACGATGGAAAATTTCACTGAGAGTCAAGATCAGAGAGGCAAAGGTCAATTACAGGAGAAAGTTGGAATGGAAACTCCAGCAGGACAACATTACAGAGATTTGCAGTGGTATGGAGACCATGACTGGTTTCAGGCCATCCAACAGCAGATGAGCTGAGGGTGGTAAGGACAGAGTCAACAAGCTGAATATGTTCCTTAACCGATCTGATACAGCAGCTACTGCCCACAACTCCTATAACTCATCAGAAGTGATCCTGAAACCCTCTGCCACACCACTCTCTCTCCCTTCCTTTCTGTCTAGTGGTAGACTTGACACCTCTCTCACCAATCAACTTCACTTACAATCAAGTCAAGAAACAACTGAAAAGACTCCATTCAGACAGTGCAGTAGGACAGGAAAGGTTGATCCCCCTGTCCATAAGTCTTGCATTGCATCTTCACATTCTCGATGCTGTAAGAAATTCAACTTTGTTTTTAAGTTAGCTAGAGCAGGTGTCTGCCAAATTGTTATGGTCTGTGCTGGCTGGCGGCGTTAACTCTCTCTTCATTCATTGCAGGTGCTGGCGAGGGGTGTGGTTGTTACCTGCAGGCAAGGTCCAGAGGGCGCATCTGTTTCCATTCAGCAATCAGCAATCAGCTAGCTATAAATAGGAGCAGCGCGCTTCCCTCCGACGTCAGAAGATTGTCCTTCCCGGTGATTCTGTTTCTTGGCTATCTTTCTGACTCCTGGTATCCTGCTTGACCAGTTTCCATTGGTTTATTATTTCCAGTGATATAGATTTGTGAAAATAAAATCGTTGAATCTTCTTATTTGATCTCCTACATCTTTGGGTCCGACGCACATGCTCCAGGCTCAACACGAATACCCATAACATGGAAGGGTTACTGAAGGCTCATTAAATAAGTTTTAATAATTGCAATGTAAATGAAATGTAAACCTTAACTTTAATTGTTTTTGTATGTAAATAAATTAAATACTGAATCTATATTGAACACATTTAATTTACCATACCCCTTAAAACCACGAGGGCTTCATGAACCCCCAATGAATCTTTGATAACGCATTACCATGTGGGTTGGGTTGAGTCCCCCAGTTGAGAATCACTGATTTATTTCTCATTGTTTCTTCCCTACTTACCATTACTGTTAAAGTACTTTTCTGAATACTTCCCAGACAGTGCTACTGCTGCAGGAATCTTTCCTAGGAGTTCGATGATGTGTGCCAGATGATCTAAAATATGGAAATTGGTTAGTTATTCATTTTATTTATCATACATTAATGACTGTTTACAAAGTATATTAATGTTTCATACCTTCTTCTACAGTGAATTTCTTTGCAGACTTGGGGTCAAATAAAGGATCACCAGTGGCAAGTTCAAATGCCTAATTGGTTAAAAAAAAAAAAAAGGTAAATTATAATGTGTGTGTTTCAGTTGAATCTGTTTTGTGAATTACACATCATTGTGAATATTTTTGAATGTGCCTGATCATAACTGAAACAATTTGTTGAAATGGTCAGTTGAACCAAGCAAATACAGTACGATATAAATGTGATTATCTTTTTGCCTGTCAGTTTTTGGTTATTTATATTAGTAATATTATACATATTTAATGCTCTTACTTTTTATATTAGATCAACATTCAGACGTATAGAATTATCCTTATCACATCTTAGGAAAATAATAATAATTACACGATTGAGAAAACACTGCAGAAATGTTACTGCTAAAGTTACCTATGTCATTTATTTTAAACATTTAAATATGCAGCGTGACCCAAAAAAAATGGGAATTTTTGAATTGCGTCTTGCTAGACATGAGCAAGTGGCAACACAACACTGCGAGACAGTGACCTTGAACAAGTAAATACTTCGCCATTAAAAGTTAGTCATTTATTCTTAAATGGTATATTTTAAGGTTACTTCCATCACTCTTGGTTTTATAGTATTGTTTAAAAACTTCCCATTTTTTTGGGTCACCCTATACTTCAGCAAAATTATTTAGCGAATTTTAGTAACATTTTTATCTAAAAAATAGAAACAGTATGATTATTTCCAGGTGACACAGTGGTGTAGTGGTAAAGACATCATAGGAGGAGCTAGGTTCAAGTCCCAGGCTCAGGCCTTTCTGTGTGGTGCTTGCATGGATTTCTTCTGGGTACTCTTGTTTCCTCCCACAGTCTAACTACATGTGCATTAGGCTAACTGATTGTTTCTAATTGTCCCAGAGTGTGAATGGTTGTGTGTTTGCCCTGCAGTGGCCTAACGTGTCAGCTGAGATAGGAAAAACCTCCCATGACCCCAGCAAGATTAAGTGGTTTGGCATTTCTTCTGTTTGCAGATTTATGCAAAAACTACTACAGTAATCCAATTTTCATCAAACTTGGTGGGGTCTTGGCCTGGAAATGACCCATTACAATTTGGAGGTGATCTGTGCATAGAATCTTCTTGAAAAAATCCATATTTCTAGAGAAATCCACATCTTTAACATGCTGCAAAGCATCCATGCCTCACCCACTAGAACGAGACATTTCATTTTAACTATACCAAGTTATGATGATCCATTTGTGTCTGGTTCTTTACACACTATGAGAGTCCCAACAGATTTTTTGTTTGTTTTATTGATAAATATCCAAAAGTGTATTGGGCTGTTATGACATCATCAATATTTGTAAATAAAATCAATAATCCCAACATGACACTGTTGATGAAACATTTATAAAACAAGCAGCACATGAAAACTGAGTAATGACTCACCATGCAGGCTACACTCCAGATATCAGCAGGAGGCCCGTAATCAGAACCCAACAGAACTTCTACAGCCCGGTACTGCTGGGTCTGGATTTTCTCACAGAAGTGCTTGTACTAGAAAAACATGTACCCGTTTAATTGAATAGTACAGTATGTTAGATTTACAGTATTACCTCTGATTTCACTTCCTTAATTTAATCGCAGACAATTCCCACCCTCCCCATCACGTGACCACCACCAACCAGGGAGCAAGTACGTGCTCCCTCCGTGACACTTGATGCTGCCACCCAAATCATTATAAACTGCATAGTCGGAGTGGACTAATGCACTTGGTACACATAAGCTCACAGACATCCATGATTGGCTGGTGATTATTGCAAGTGACTGGAAGGTGAGTGTATGCCATCTCTCCGTCCTGTGAGAGCTCAGCCAGTTAGCTCCCATGGATGGCACGGATGGTTAGATGCGTTAACCTGGGTTCACACTTGTGATTAATATTCGTGCACCTTATTGCTGGGAGGCTATTTTATTATACATTGGCTAAAAATATTTATTCCTTCTTTCTACAAATATTGGAAAGTTCTTTGAATGCAGGAACGGCATGTTGGCAGAGTGGTTAGCATGTCTGCCTCACACAAGAAGGTTCAGTTCAGTTCATTTTCTATAACCGCTTCATCCTAATTAGGGTCGCAGGGAGGCTGGCGCACATCCCAGCCAACTCCGGGCGAGGACAGATTACACCCTGGACAGCTCGCCAGGCCATCGCAGGGCGGAAACACGCTGACGGCTTTGCAGCCTACTCTTGTCGAAAGTCAGCAATGGTTCTTTTACATGTCTCACACCATAGACAGTGAGAGACATGGCCGGCCTTTGATAACCCAGTTAGCTGCACTGGGAGTACAGTGACAACCCTGTGGGGACTCGAACCCCCAACCTTAGGATCAGCGATCCTGCACCCTATCCACTAGACCATCTCTGCCACACACAAGAAGGACCTGGGTTCAATTCCCAGCTTGGGCATTTCTGTATGGAGTCCCACAGTCCAAAAACATGCAAAATAGATTACTGTATTTGGCTGTTCCAAATCACCCCTAGGTATGAGTGTGAGTAAGAATGGTTGTGTGAGTGTTGGCCTGGAGAACTGTCCAGGATATACCCTGCCCTCACCCAGAGTCGGCTGAGACGTGTGTCAGCCTCCCCGTGACTCTAATTAGGATTAAGCGTTTCAGAAAATGAATGAATGGATGAATGAATTGGACTATAGTATTGTCCTGTGGTAAACTTACCACCCAGCAGGAGCTTCCCATGTCTGTGATTTTCACAGAAATATTCTCTAGATTTGTAAAGGAGCAGGAAAGAAAAAAGGATGAAGTTTAGTCATTACATGTATTAATGCAGTGGATGAATTATATTATTTTATTACTTACCAGGATTTATGTGTGTTGTGTGTGCCAGAGGTTGCTGGCCCAGACAGAGCAAGATGTTCTCAGGCTTTATGTCTGCATGGATGATCTTACAGTGTGTGTGAAGATAGTCAAGACCTTCAAGCACCTGAGAATATATTGAGGTAAAGAGACTGCGTAGGGACTGACCAAGAGACAGTATATAATATATCAGTACCAACACCTCGCAATAAATACGGATATCCATAAAAACAATACCGTACATCCATTGCTACTTTCAAGAAACACCATCATGGTTCTTTCTCAGAAGTCTGGACTAAATCAACACACATTCACTCACACACTCACTCATATGCCAAACCATTCAATCCTGCAAAAGTCATAGGGAAGTTGGTGCCTACAGCTGACAATACAAGACAGTCTGAACATCTCACCAGACCATTGCAGGGCCAACACACATACACACAAAACTATTCACACTCATACCTGGGGCAACTTGGAACAGCATATTAGCCAAATGTGCATAGGAGGAACCAGGAGTACTCGGCGGAAACCCAAACAAGCATGGAGAATATACAAACGTTACAGAAACAGCCTCACTTCGCTTGGGACTCGAACCCAGGACCTGCTTGAAGCGAAGCAGACATGCTAATCACTGCACCACCGCGCCACAGAGAACGAAATGTTCCATGATCATGATTTAAACTAATGAAATCACTTAGTGTTTAAACCATAAATGTACACAAACTGGAAAGAGAATCACTTTTAATACTTTTTATTTATTATTATTGTATTTATTTTTACACCTCGCTCCCCACCTCGTTGCAAACCTAGGAGAATTGAGCTGTTTAGGAAATGAATACAGATTCGATACTTAAAAAATTGAATGCAGTTTTTGGGTGTTTCCCCCAGTTTTATACCAAAAATACAACCTGATAAATTACTTAGAAATAATTCAGTTTCATTGGCCACCAAACTTTAATTAGGTTTGCAGGAAGGGTGGCACCCATCTCAAATAATTTTGGACAAAGGCAGGGTACACCCTGAACACTTCACTGCAGGGTTAACACGCACACCACCATTGTGTCACACTCATACCTAGGGGTGATTTAAACAGCCATTTAACCTACTCCGCATGTTTTTGGACTGTTTGAGGAAACCGAAGTGTCCAGAGAAAACCCACACAAGCACGGGGAGAACATGCCAACTCTGCACAGAAACGCCCAAGAACTGAACACAGGCCTTCTTGCTGCGAGGTATATGTACTAACCGCTTCGCCACCCAGTGAATACTGCTTCAACAAAATGAATCCCATAAAATATCATTTTCAGCAATTTTATTAAATTGTTTATTTTAGTGACAGTATGGTCATATCAAACATGCCGTTTTCAGTGTGACTCACCTGAGTGATTATTCTCCTCACACACACGAGCGAGAGACCTGGATTTCCAAAACACACCTGCCAACAGTGCAGATCTGGACCCAGCAACTCCAGTACCAGACACATATCTCAATTAAGTCAAGCCTGAAATCACCTCATGCCACATTTGATTCATTAAGAAATACAAACAACCCCCCCCCCCCCCACACACACAAAAAAACATGGAATTGATGTTAATCTGTATTCTCTTGTATGAAAATTCAGTACAGTAGTTTGTGATCAGTGTAAATGATATTCCTTATATGAATATCCAAGGGAGGATTACTGGGCAGTTAAAAAAAGATACGGATGCCGTTAATTCCAGCTATTTTAAACTCATCCAGCAACTGCACAATACGTCCTCTCAATGGGTGGCAGGCCATAGGACTGCTGGCCTGGAGGTTAAAGAACAACAGTCAGTGTGGGTTGAGAAACGTAGCGAGAGAGAGAGAGAGAGAGTGAGAACCAGCAAGAGAGACTCACACAGCGCAGTAGAGTTAACTCATCCTCCCCAGACTGCATGAAACCAGGTCCACTTTTCAGGACCTTCACTGCCACATGCCTTCCAGACCTGAAACACAACACACACACACACACACACCTGAGATGGAGTATACACATATAAACACACACACAAAAACCTGTGATTGCCTAAGCGCACGCACACACACACACACACACACACACACCTGAGATGAAGTATACACACTCACACACACACACACACACACACACACACACACACACACACACACACACACACACACACACACAAAAACCCCTGTGATTGCTTAAGCACACATACACACAAACACACACACACACACACACACACACACACACACACACCTGAGACACACCTGAGATGGAGTATACACATACACACACACACACACACACACACTCGCACCTGAGATGGAGTACACACATTTACACACACACACACAAAAACCTGTGATTTCCTAAGCACACACACACACACACACACACACACACACACACACACACACACACACAAACAAACCTGTGATTGCCTAAGTGCACACACACACACACACACACTCACCTGAGAAGGACTACACACACACACAAGTACACACCAACTTGTGATGGCCTACACACCCACACAGATTAATACGTAACAATGTCCCCACATACCTGAGGTCCACACACAGCCACACAGTTGCAAAGTAACCCCAACCCAGCTTGCACAGAACCTTATACCTTTTGTTAAAAATATCACCAACATGTATTGGGTGGTACCCTCCTATAAACAGAACACATGTACACACACATATATGAAGAGATTTACATTTATATTATATGATGTAGAAGGTTGAAGAGACATGTAAACAATTTGAAGGAACAACACTGTTATACTGAACATCACAAAAGTTCAAACCATCACAGTATTCGCTTGGATCCTCCTCTTCTATGTTATTATGATATATCTCATCCAAGTCTGGTGCTCTCTTAATATGAGACCTACCACACACACACACACACACACACACACACACACACACACACACACACACACACACACACACAGAAGTTTAATAGTGTTTTCTTGTGTGTGTGTGTGTGTGTGTTAAACTGATCATTTGTTTGTTCCAAAGAAATGTTATGCGTGTTTTAGCATTAGGAGAAGGCTACAAGGGCTAATTGAAGCTTTGCAACTATGAATGCACAGTTTCTGCAGTAGACGGAAGGGTGTTGCTGTGGTTAACACGTCTGGCTAACTGCAAGACGGTCCTTGTTTCAATTTCTTGGCTCAAGTGTATCTTTGTCGAGTTTGCATGTTCTCCTTGTGGTTGTTCTGGTTTCCTCTGCGTACTTTGGTTTCCTCCCACAGTGTACAGACATGCACATTAGGCTGATTTTTCTGTTCCAAATTTCCCTGAGGTGTGAGCGTATTTGAGAGTTTGATTGATTGTTTATGTGTTGGCAGTTTGACGGATTGGGAAGCTTTTCAGGGTGTTCCTACTTTCTCACAGTTTTGGCTGAAATAATCTCCAGCTTCCCAGTGACACCAGTAGCATTAACAGGTTTGAAAAATGAATGAATCACTAACAGTTTTGGAATTGCACAGTCAGTACCATAGTGGTCAGTGCATCCACCTCACATAAGAACGTCCTAATTTAAGTCTGGGAGTTGACAAGTGTGCTTCTGTGCAGAGTTTGTGCTATTGGTGCTTGTGTGGGTACTCTGTTTTTTTCTGATTGTCCGAGAATACGCACATGAGGGTAATTGCTGGTTGGTTTCTAATTGCCATTAGGTGTGATAGTGAGTGGGAATGATTATTTGTGTTGCCCTGTGTTGAACTGGTGTGCTGTTCAGGGTGTAACCCGCCTTAGTACAGTAGTGGCTATGAAAGACACCAGACTTCCCGAGACCCGAGTAGGATTAAGTGGTCCAGCAGATGAATAAATGCAGAATGTTTTTGGAATATATATATATATATATATATATATATATATATATATATATATATATATATATATATGTAAAAGACCTGATTCGTTCCAAGGCCTTTAAACGCTTTAAAATGCAGCTCAACTTACGAAAAAATCAGGTTACGAAACCACTTCTGGAACAGATTAATTTCGTAAGATGAGGTACCACTATATATCTTCTTCTTTTCCTTTTGGCTTTTCCCTTCAGGGGTCGCCACAGCGAATCATATGCCTCCATCTCACCCTATCCTTTGCATCTTCTTCTCTTACACCAACGACCTTCACGTCCTCCTTCACCACATCTATGAATCGTCTCTTTGGTCTTCCTCTAGGTCTTTTGCCTGGTAGTTCCAACCTCAGCATCCTAATAGCAATATACTCACTATCCCTCCTCTGTACATGTCCAAACCATCTCAGTCTAGCCTCTCTGACTTTGTCTCCAAAACGTCTTATATGTGCTGTCCCTCTGATGTGCTGATTCCTAATCCTATCCATCCTCGTTATTCCCAAAGAAAACCTCAACATTTTCATCTCTGCTACTTTCAGCTCTGCCTCCTGTATTTTCCCATGGCCACTGTTTCTAAACCATACAACATCTCTGGCCTCAACACCGTCTTGTAGACTTTTCCTTTCATTTTTGCCGATGCCCTCCTATCACACATCACACCGGACACTTTTCTCCAACCATTCCAACCTGCCTGCACATGCTTCTTGACCTCTTTTCCACACTCTCCATTGCTCTGGATTGTTGAGCCTAAGTACTTAAAATCCTCCACCTTCTTTATCTCTGCTCCCTGTAACCTCACTGTTCCTCTTGGGTCCTTGTCATTCATGTACATGTATTCTGTCTTACTGAGGCTAACCTTCATTCCCCTCCTTTCCAGGGCATACCTCCACCTCTCTAGATTTCTGCACTTGTTCTCTGCTTTCACTACAGATCACAATGTCATCTGCAAACATCATAGTCCATGGGGAATCTTGTCTAACCTCGTCTGTCAGCCTGTTCTTCACCATAGCAAACAAGATTGGGCTCAGAGCTGACCCTTGATGCAGTCCCACCTCCACCTTGAACTCTTCTGTCACACTGACAGCACACCTCACCACTGTCTTTCATCTCTTATACATGTTCTGCACCACTCTAACATACTTCTCTGCCACTCCAGACTTCCTCATGCAATACCACAGTTCCTCTCTCAGCACCCTGTCATATGCTTTCTCCAGATCCACAAAGGTACAATGCAGCTCCCTCTGACCTTCTCTGTACTTCTCCATTAAAATCCTTAAGGCAAACAATGCATCTGTGGTGCTCTTTCTTGGCATGAAACCAAACTGTTGTTCACAAATGCTGACCTCTGCCCTTAGTCTAGCTTCCACTATTCTTTCCCATAACTTCATCGTATGGCTCATCAACTTTATCTCTCTGTAGTTGCCACAACTCTGCACGTCTCCCTTGTTCTTAAAAATGGGCACCATCACACTTCTCCTCCATTCTTCTGGCATCCTCTCACTCTCAAAGACCTTGTTGAATGTTCTTGTCAGAAAATCTACTGCTACCTCTCCTAGACACTTCCATACCTCCACCGGTATGTCATCAGGACCATCTGCCTTTCCACTCTTCATCCTCTTCAATGCCCTCCTCACTTCACCCTCACTAATCTTTGCTACTGCCTGGTCCTCACAGTCACCTCTTCTACTCTTTTTTTCTGTCTCATTTTCCTCATTCATCAGCTCTTCAAAGTACTCTTTCCATCTTCCCAGCACACTTCTGTCATCAGTCAATACATTTCCCTCTCTGTCCTTAATCACTCTAACTTGCTGCACGTCCTTCCCATCTCTATTTCTCTGCTGTGCCAACCTGTATAAATCATTTTCTCCCTCTTTACTCTCCAACCGAGTATACAAGTCATCATACGCCCTCTGTTTGGCCTTTGACACCGCTTCCTTTGCCTGACGCTGCGTCTCCCTGTACTCCTGTTTACTCTCTTCGGTTCTCTCAATGTCCCACTTCTTCTTAGCTAACCTCTTCTTTTGTACACACTCCTGCACTTCCTCATTCCACCACCAAGTCTCCTTATCTACTTTCCTTTCAGATGACACACCAAGTATTCTCCTACCTGTCTCCCTGATCACATTAGCTGTGGTTGTCCAGTCATCTGGAAGCACTTCCTGACCACCCAAAGCCTGTTTCAACTCCTCCTTGAAGACAACCCGACACTCTTCCTTTTTCAACTTCCACCACTTTGTCTTCTGCTCTGCCTTTGCCTTCTTCACCTTCCTCACCATCAGCATCATCCTGCACACCACCATCCTATGCTGTTTGGCAACACTCTCACCCACTACTACTTTGCAGTCACTGACTTCCTTCAAATTACATCGCCTGCACAAGATGTAGTCAACCTGTGTGCTCCTTCCTCCACTTTTATAAGTCACCCTATGCTCTTCTCACTTTCAGGAGGAAAGTATTCACCACAGCCATTTCCATCCTTATTGCAAAATCTACCAACATCTGTCCTTTTGTGTTCCTGTCCTGGATACCAACCCTGCCCATCACTTTCTCGTCCCCTCTGTTTCCTGCACCAACATGTCCATTGAAGTCTGCCCCAATGATCACTCGTTCACCTCTGGGGGTACTCTGCATCTCTTCATCTAACTCACTCCAGAATCTCTCCTTCTCTTCTCGCTCACATCCTGCCTGTGGGGCATCAGCATAAGCATAAGCATAAGACATCACACCTTCAATTTCTAACTTGAGACTCATCACTCTGTCTGACACTCTTCACTTCTAGAACATTCCTGACAAACTCCTCCTTCAAGATGACTCCGACTCCATTTCTCTTCCCATCCATACCATGAAAAAACAGCTTAAACCCTGCTCCTAAGCTTCTAGCCTTGCTACCTTTCCAGCTGGTCTCCTGAACACACAGTATGTCCACCTTCCTCCTCTGCATCATGTTAGCCAGCTCTCTACCTTTTCCTGCCATAGTTCCAACATTCAAAGTCCCTACTTTCAGTCCTAGACTCATGCCTTTCCTCTTCTCTGTCTCTTCCTACGGACACGCCTCCCGCCTCTCCTTCTTCAACGTCTTCGACCAACAGTAGTCCAATTTCCACCAGCACCCTGTTGGTTAACAGCACTGATGGCGGTCATTGTTAACCGGGGCCTCGACCGATCCGGTATGTCATTCTTTCTTGTGATTCGCATATTTTATTTGGCATTTGTTTTACGCCAGATTTATCCGGGCTTGGGACCGGCGTGAGGGAGAGACACTGGTTTGTGCCCCCCCTCATGGCTGCATTGAGTTACCACTATATATATATAATATGTGTCTATGTATATGTATATGTACATATACCTTTGAAGGCCTCCTTCTGCCTCAATATCATACCGATGGTAGACGGGTTTGGCCACATTCCTTTGCATTATCACTCAACTTCATGCCACGAGCCCGGTTCTTCTTTTATCTCACACCAAGAATCACTTTCACTGGGAATTACCAGTGTTGACCATGTCTAGCAGAGTTATAATCTTACAAATATTTATGCAAGGTTAAAAGCCTGAGCCAAAAAATATAAAGTTGCAATGAGCACACTCGAAAAACTCACGAAACAACAGTAACTCTGTCCTTTACGCATTTTAGAACTCCGTGACAAACGATGGGACGAAGGCACACGAAAAGCATCATGGGTATTATGGAGCTGCTGCTCCATAATCGCCAATGGGAGAGAGCTGCGTAATGGGTATTAAGGAGATGCAGCTCCCTGCTAGCCAATGGGAGGCCAGCAGGGTGGGATGTTGGGAGATAGCCAATGGGAGAGCAACTCGCGCATGGTTTGAATTTTTGAGATGGTGCGTTTTGAGGCGAGAATTTTTTTCGTATCCAGACACGGAAATTTTAGGTAAATGCATTTTGTAACCTGGATTTTTCGTTTGTTGGGTCTTTCGTAAGGTGAGGTACCACTGTGTATGTGTGTGTGTATATATATATATATATATATATATATATATATATATATATATATATATATATATATATTATTGCAAGGAGTCACAGCGAATAAATACAAAGTGAAATACTGATCAATCACAATTTTTTTGATTCTGATATACTGTATTAATACCATAAGGGAAATTATTTCCTCCACATTTTACTCATCCAAAGTGAGCACACACATAACAGTGAGAACATACACATATTAGTTGCGTCTGGAGAGCAGTTAGTGTTAGGTGCGTTGCTTAAGGGCACTTCAGTTGTTTATGTAGAAGAAGGGAAGGAGCTCACTCCCCCACTACCACATATTTTTTCTGCTCGTTCGACCTTTTGGTCCCAAAGCCGCTTCTGTAGCCATCAGACTATGGCTGCCTGTCAATATCATAATGTTTCTACCAAGAAACATCATTTGTCAGTGACAGTGTCCTCAGTCAAAGGTAAGAGCCCTCTCTCATTGGTTTAAAAAGGATGAAAATGATAGAAACAATGTGCCATACTCAAAGTCTTATCAGATCTCAAGTCGGTGTGTGATTGTGGATTGATATGTAAGACAGAACTCGCCATCAAGTGCACTGTCATCACAATGCCAACTGAAGTAGTATCTTTAGTATAGCTCCAGAGACATGTGTTGAGGCACATCAGTGCTGCTCTGGCAGCTCACTGAAGGCCAATTCTTTCTCCTTTAGAGTGCCGATAGTCTTAATTCTTCGAGCATCTATTAAACTACAGCATGATGCACTCACTGACCTCTCTGTGCTGTTACTACTGGGTTACCAGTCCGGTAAGCAGAGCGTCAATTAGAAAAACACACATGCACAGTCATGTGCACATGTGCACAGTCACAGGTATATAAGAACTCTGATTAATATTTCATATACAGTATATTTAGAATCAACTTAAATTATATGTGAAAATTATTACCAGTATTACTATTATTATTTGTTCATACATTCATTTTCTGAACAGTTTAATCCTAATTAGGGTCTTTACTGTGTGTTTATAATAGTTTTATTCTGGTACAGGAGCTTACTGGTGCATTTCTATTATCTGGACAATATAATAAAACAAACAAAGATTTTCTTTCTACTCACCTTTTATTGGATGTATGAAAGCGCTGGCTGCTGGGCTGCATGATGGTGGACTTGACTTCAGTTTCTGTTAGAAGCTTTCTGTGTGCTCAGGATTTGTTCCCGGGAAAGCCCTCTCTCTCTCTCTCTCTCTCTCTCTCTCTCTCTCTCTCTCTCTCTGTCAAACACACAGACACACACAGACACACGGACACACACACACACACACACACACACACACACACACACACACACACACACACACACACACACACACACACACTACATGTGGACATTTCATTACTGTTAAATGAATTATTTATTCACCAAAAGCCGAAATCTTAACCTCAGCAATGAAAAGGAATCCAAAACAAAAAACTAAATAAAATACAGGTTTTTTTCCTCATCTGAACTTTATTATTTTATTTGACCATTATTGAGGTCTATCATGCATTACAGTCTAGAAACTAATGTTCTAATAGCAATGAATTAAACAGACACAAATGTGGTATATGAAACTGTACCACCACCACCACCACAACAACAACAGTAGTAGTACTACTAGTAGTAGTAGTAGTAATAATAATAATAATAATAATAATAATAATAATAATAATGCCATGTGTTAGTCTGACGAGCTGTCCAGGGTTTACTCTGCCCTCGCCCAGAGTTGGCTGAGATGGGTGCCAATCACCCCATGACTCTCATTATGAAAAAGAGGTTCTGAAAATGAATGAATGAATGAATGAATGAAATAATAATAATAATAATAATAATTATTATTATTATTATTATTATTATAATAATTATAATAATTATAATAATAATAATGCACATTATTCAGTGGTAGGGTGTGTAAATTTAAGTTATGCAGATATAGAGTTATCAGCAAGTTATTAATGGTAATGACCTTGGCAAACATGACATCACAATCCCTGAAAACACACACACACACACACACACACACACACACACACACTACTATTTTTGTCCTGTGATGTGAAGAGTTTGACATGCTGTTGCCAGCCAAAGGGAAGTGATGTGTTTCTGCGTTGTCTGTATTACAAAAATGAGAAAAAGAATAAAATCTCTGGGAGAAGATGTGGACCTGGAAAACCAACACAAACAAAGGGGAACCCCACGGAAGAGCACAGGAACTACATTGGAATTTCGCAATCTGATTGGTGCGCTGCCTTTGTCCAAACAGCAGTATAAATGAGTTCCAGAAAAAAAATAATGGGAAGGTTACCGTAATATACTATCATCAGATTCCGGAGGAAAGGAACTCCTCGTCGCTTCACACTACAGCAGTGCTTCTCAATTATTTTCTGTAGCGCCACCCAAAAGAAAAAAAACATTTCACCCACCCCCTCTGCGAGAGAGTATATTATTTGTCTATGCGTTTGTTATTAGTACACCTCTGCATAACACTGTATCTTTATTAACATTAAAAACTTCATTAATATTGTTTTTTAATCTGTAATAGAAAAGATTTAAAGTGCACCAATGTACCCAAAATAAAAAAAAAAAATACATCCTTATTCAAACTCATTCAACTTATTTATGTCTTAATTTATTCGTCTCTCTCTCTCTCTCTCTCTCTCTCTCCACCTTTTTCTTCGTTCCTGTTAGAAAATGTCCCGTTATTTCTTGAGGGGTTGTTTGCTGCACTTCATATTGTTTAATCGTGCGAAAAACCGCTACACCATAGTGTGACAACTAGTGGATGGGAGGTGCAATTACAGTTAATTCTTGTACACAATCCCGGGGTCATATGTGCTCCCCCCCCCCCCCCCGCGATCACACCACCCCCTATCCCCCCCTGGAGACCCCCCCCCTCCCTGGGCATCATACCGCGCCCCACTATTTGAGAAGCACTGCACTACAGGAACTGGGATAGCTCTGGCTGCGATCAACCACCAGGTTTGGGTGTAAAAGACCGAAGCAACTTTACCTTATCATGTAGAATGAACTAAGCTCTGAATTCTGTATGCTCAAAATACTCCGTGAACCCCAAAGGGCTGTAACCTTATCCTCGATGCACTGAGCTGCCCTATCATAGTTAAACTCTATAAATATATCCATAAATTTAAACCCAAAAAATCTTGTTTGTTTTGCATTTTATTCTGTTTCATGTTGTACATTCTAAAGCTCAACAAAGGGTTTCATGGCTGTTTTAAGAATCCAACGTCTGCCTCTTCTTAACTGTGTTGCTGCTAACTATGCATCACTGTGTTCACACCAATGTCACAGAGTGCAGGAATGTATTCAGCTTTGTGATTAGTTCATTCTCAATGAGCAATAACTTCTCACGGGTCATCTAACGTTATTTTTCTCAACCATTCCTGTGGAAGCGCGATTCAGGCCACTGGTTGCTGCATGATGATTGAAGAAACTGTCAAAGAGTTTCGACTTTATTTTGACTGACAGCACCATCACATCATGATCAAGTCAGATTGTACTGTATGTGTGCAATTATTCCTATAATTGGATATAAGTTGTCTTCCTAATGGACTGCACGTTGGCAGCATGGTGGTGTGGTCAAGAAAGTCCTAGATTTGAGTCCCGGCCTTGGCCGGCTCTATGTGAAGTCTGCATGTTCTCCATGTGTTTGCGTGGGTTTCCTCCAGGTACTGTGGTTTCCTTCTACATTTCGAAGACATGAACATTAGGCTAATTGGCCAATACAAAATTCTCTTAGGTATGAGTGCAAATGGTTGTGTGTATGTGTTGGCACTGTGATGATGTCACCCAGTGTTGGCTGAAATAGGCTCCAGGATTAAATGGTTTGGCAAATGATTCAGTGAGAATAATAATTCATGAGTAAGTGTATTTATTCGTTAAAAGATAATTGATAAAGTGTAATAAAAAGTGGCAGGTTGGCCTGGGGGTATAGGGCACTGGATCGCTGATCCTAAGGTTGTGGGTTCGAGTCCCGCTCTCCACAAGGTTGTCACTGTCCCCCGAGTGCATCTAACTGGGTTATCAAAGGTCGGCGAGGTCTCTCACTGTCTATGACGTGAAGTATATAAAAAAAATCATTGCTGACTTTCGACAAGAGTAGGCTGCAAAGTCGTCAGCGTGTTTCTGCCATGTGATGGCCTGGCGAGCTGTCGGCTGGGATGGGTGCCAGCCTCCCTGTGATCCTAATTAGAATTAAGCATTTCAGAAAATGAATGAATGAATGTTCAGCCCAGCAAAAAACAAAATAAAGAATAAGAATCAATTACAATCACCTCGTGACTCTCATGGAGTTGATCAGCAGTAAACAGTATGTCCCAAATGGATACATACTGTATTTTCCATTTCTCAGCCTTACTTACCTAGGAGCACTGCCATGCTGTGACAGGTTTGAATTGTCCCATGTCCCATGAATTGTTGAAATGTCCCAGTGAAGGTATATTTTAACTCAACACCATACAGACACATGCTTCCACCTTTATTGCACCGGTTTAATAGAAGATCCATATATGGGTGTGATCCTCATGTGTCCACAAACATATGATCCATATGATGCACTTTATATACTTGTATTATATTTATAATTTCATGGCATGAGTCATTAGGTATGGAGCTAAAAACATCGCACACAGCTAAAAACCTGTTAATGGACTTTTCATACACATAACTACAACTCCACAGCTCAGAAAGCATCAAAATGAATAGATTAATAATTACAATATAAAAGCCAAAGGAATAAAGACATGGTGGATATCTAATACCCTTAAGAATAGCTAAGATTGCTAGATGATAAAATCAACAATTTACAAAATAACACTTTATTAACTTTAAAATTAAGACTCAGAAATTGGTAATAAGTTATAGTTGCGAAGAAGTCATGGTCATTCAATGCAAAAAAAAAAAAAAAAACAAGTTCAGAAATTATTCTCTTCACAAAAATATGAATGAATAAATGAACAAATAGATTAAAAAAATAAATAAACCAAAACAATATTGAATTTTGCAGGTAAATGGCAAGCCGGCATGACACACAGTATCCACTTTACACACCAATGAACCTGTATATGTAACCATTGTTTATTTAAAACAAGAAAGCAATACATCTACATATCGCTATAAAGAGTTATAAGAGCACGGCATGCCGATGTTGTGCTTTATCTGAATTCAGAAATATATCCGTTCGATCGATTGCTAGTAAATTCTGGGTGTACTCTGCCCTTGCCCGGAGTTGGCTGGGATGGGCGCCAGCCTCCCCTCGACCCTTTTTTCCCCAGATTTAGCGGTTACAGAAAATGAACGGACTTTTAACATTTATAAACCTCCAAACTGTGTAAGTTTTGTTTTTGTACATTTCAATGAGTTGAGGGAGTATTATCAACTCAAGCTGTTATTTGATTATTCATTAAGTCTCTAAGCCTTTTAATCCTAATTACGGCTGCTGGGAGGCTTCATCTCAGCCGACTCTGGAAGAAGGCAAGCTACACCCTGGACAGCTCGCCAGGCTATCATAGGGCCAACACACACAACCATTCACACACACTGTCACATCTAGGGGCAATTTGAAACCACCAATCAGCCTACTGTGCACGTTTTTGGCCTATGGTAAGTATGGATAGCAAAGTTACGGATTAGTGCTATATGAGTGGGTAGTCTTGTTGCTGTTATAATTCTGAAGCATAGATCTACAGTTGTAATTTTCTTTAAGTAAAATTTATCATCTAATTTTTATATATAAAGTAAAGTCTGTTGTGCTTTTTTTTTATACACCTGAGCCATAGTGGCTCGTCAGGCTGGTGCTTATCCCCGGTTTCTGTAGCATGAAGCAACTTGGAGTTCAACTCCTCCAGGATTGGACGCCAGTCCATTGAGGGTTACCTTCCCAGTATATTTTTACTGGTACCCAGTTATACTGCTGGGTGAACAGAGGCACACTTGTGGTTAAGACCTTGCCCAGGGGTCTTAGCACAGTGGGGGTCTAATTGGGATTTGAACTCACAACCTCCCGATCATGAGCCCAGCACTCTAACCACTACACCACTGGCCTTCACATACATGGCCTTATATACACACACACACATATATATATATATATATACACAAAACAAAAATAAAAGGACAGGACAAAGACTTTCTATTGAAACTCCATTTATCACTACAGATCTGTTTCGAAGGGTGGTGAAACCATCCTCTCTCTTCAGGTGATTCTTCTATAATCACCTGAAGAGAGAGGATGGTTTCACCACCCCTCGAAACAGATCTGTAGTGATAAATGGAGTTTCAATAGAAAGTCTTTGTCCTGTCCTTTTATTTTTGTTATTTGCTCTACCAAAAAGTATTGAGCACTCTCCTACAGAAGGATCTACTCAGAAAATCCTATATATATATATATATATATATATATATATATATATATATATATATATATATATATATATATATATATATACACACACATATACATACATACACACATGTATATATATATATATATAAACACAAATATGTTCTTTGCCTCTTGCCTCTGCTCTACTCAAACAAAACTGATGGTCTGCTTTATTTATCTTCACTCTTATTTGCCTAACAGCTGAAGAAACCTTTCTACGCCTGAACATTTGGCTTTTAATGGTGAGATATTTACCTCAGTGTCTAATTGTTTATTTGCTGATAGCAGGACTACACAAAAACTATTGAACTGATTTTCACCAAACTTGGCGGTGGTATGGACTGTTGACCTGGCAAGATCCTTTCCCTTTTTGGAGCATATCAAACTTGGTGGAGGGGAGGTTCTGGCTTCAAAAAGAACCCATTACGTTTTTAGGTGATTGCATGACATCATGTTGAAAAATATTCTTAAAAAATCTTTTACATGGAGCAAATTCTTCATTAGCGGCCTTTAGTGGGAGACCTTTAATTATAACTACGCCAAGTTACAATACTCCATTTGTGCCACTCGCTGAGTATTTTACACCGCTACAGTCTTTCCTGCTTGACCGTTTTAAGATTGGATAAGGTTCAATGGAGATGGCTTTACATCATACGTCACATTAAACATCAGAGAGATTGAAGTCCTAAGTTTAAACATAGCTTTTATTTTGCAGTTGGTCACTTTTCAAGCATTGAGAAGTTTCATATGTATTTAATAGTATGTTGCTGTACAGTAGAAATGCACATGAATTCTGAAAAACCGCATTTATTACTGTGCAAGAGAATACATGCAATGCGTATGGTTTTATTTGAAAATTCCTGTTACTGAGTATGCAGTTACTGTACATCAGAACAACAATAAATGAGTTAGGGTTATGGAGGTAAAAGGACAGGAATAGATTTGGTCTGGTTTTTGTAAAATTAATTGTTTGTGCAGTGTTTTTAATAAGACATTTTAAAAATTAAATATGGAGCTAGATCTTTCAAATATGCTAAAAAAACCCCACCTCAAGTTCCCAAGTGCAATGAAGAGATTTACAAAAATCAAGATTAAATAATCTCAGAAGCTTTTTACACACAGTCCAGTGGAGACTCAGACAGTCCTGCTAGCATGTTGTAAATGACATTTTTAATTAGTGAGCAGGAATAATCAGATGGAACTTCATCATAACCTTGTTATGCATTGAAATTTTCTGTGCATTATAAATGTAATGCCCTAAATACTCAAATATCACCGTAGCCACTCTGCACTTAACCCACTGCGATCCACATCATTTCTCCCTTGAATACACCTTTAAACAAACCAAGAATCCCATAGTCTGTGTTTTTGGATGTCTGAGCTCGATCTCTATCCTTTGCTGTGGTTTGTTTTCCACTCTCCTTCAGTTTCGTCTGATTTAGAAGGTCAAAGGTCAGTAACTTTATTCTCCACAGCTGCTGCAATCTGCTGAAGCCTATAGCCTAGCTGCATCTTCTGAGCAGTTGAGTCTTCCTCTAGAGCAGCAATTATCTAGTTGGGAGGGTGAGACACAAAAATAAGACAGAATAATTGAATGCAAATTAATAAATAGAACATGCAGATTCTACAGATTATGACCATAGAATTATGAGGTTCTTACTAAATTATGTGATAGATCATGAATGTTTGTTTAACAGAAACCTAGCTGAGGCTAACGCTCATGAATCTAATTTGCCAATTAGAAGCTTCTACAGCTGTTTAGAACCCCATGTTAGGCATTAACTTGAAAACCTGAGTGAAATACTGGATGAATTAAAAAAAAAAAACCTAACCAACCAACCAACCAACCAAACAAAACAAAACAAAACAAAAAAAAAAACCCTGCCAATTTCCTATAAACAAATAAAAACTTAAAGGCGGTGCTAAGGAGTTGATCAAACAGCAAGCAATAGAAAAGTGACTGAAGCAAATGTTGCTTTTTTTTTTTTATTTCACCAAAATGTTCTGAAATTTGTGTTGAAATATTTGTGGCATCACATCCTGGTCGGATCGGGTGATCTTATGATGTTGGATGGTGGCCTGTTCCCCTGACCTCACAGCTTGTGATTATTTTGTAGTGCTACATTAAATCACGAGTATATATTAATTCACCCAAAATTCTCGGAGCCCTTAAGGTTTCTATACAGCAAGAGATTGCCGCTGGTCCACTCGCCACAACCATGCAGCCTTCAGAAATCACCTCCAAGAGCGTATAAATAATGACGGCCACCATTTTCAGGATCATCTTTAAATCACGATGAATAAAAACTGTACTGAATGAGGTTTCATGTGTGGAAATAATAAATTGATTAAATGTATAAAACAGGATAAATGTGGGAGGTTTTATTGGGTCACCCTTGTCCGTGACATATAATAAAACTATTTACTCACTTCTACGCGGGCCATGTCTGTCACTGTCTATGGTGAGAGGCATGTAAAAGAACCATTGCTGACTTTCGTAAAGAGTAGGCTGCAAAGTCGTCAGCGTGTTTCTGTCCCTTGCTAAAAGGGTTGTGACAGGAAGGGCATCCGACGTAAAAAAAAAAAACCTCTGCCAAATCAAACGTGCGAATCAGATGATTCGCTGTGGCAACTCCCGAGTAAAAGGGAAAAAGCCGAAAGGAAGACAGACTCACTTCTACGTGATATTACAGTAGGGTAGGATAGTACAGTGGCCTGGTGGTAAGATATTGGATCACTGATTCCAAACCCCTACTCTCAACAGACTGTCGCTGTTCCCACAGTGCAGCTCACTGGGTTATCAAAGGCCAGCCATGTATCTCGCCATCTATGGTGAGATGCATGTAAAAGAACCATTTCTGACTTTCGTCAAGAGTAGGCCGAATAACCATCAGTGTGTTTCTGTCCTGCTATGACCTGGTGACCTGTGCAGGGTGTACTCTGTCCTCGCCCAGAGTTGGCTGAGATGGGCGCCAGCCTCCCCACGACCATAATTAGGATTAAGCAGTTCAGAAAATGAATGAATGAATGATATTACAGTGACACAATATCTGGAGGAGTTCAATTATATTATATTACAAAGCCAGATTTATAATATTACTATTACATGTACACAACTACCACTCCTGATGGTTGCCTCTTTGACCATTTGTCTCCTCAATCCCGTCTAGAGGGACGTTCTAATTTGGGAAGGGTCGAATTAATACCCTTAGTAGTCATACCTACTTTCCTTGGTTATGGATGTTACTGTCCTCCGAGAGATTAATAAAGCTTTCATTTCCCCCCACCTTCTGACCTCTTCCTGTCCACAACTTTAAAATTGACCTCTTTTGACAGTGCCTTGCCACCCATAGTTAAATCCTTGCTTTCAGTTACTATTTCACGCAAGCCATGCATGCTCTTAATATTTATTACAATTATTAGACGCTTGGTTATTGCATAACTCTCACAGTTCTCTTTATATAAATTTGCTGTCAAGGACAGGCTGAAGGCAGTACATCCTTACCTGATCATAATATCTGTTGATGTACTTGTATAACTCATTCAAGACCACTAGATTATTCACCTCACATGAGTAATTCTGAAAGAGCAAAATAGAAATATAAAACATACAGCATTTCAAAGGCAATTGATGTTTTCAGTATAAAATATTAAAGAAGGGCCAAGATTTCACTTACCCTGGACAGCTCTGCCAAAATTGAGTTCATTTCTTGATCGCTGGCAGAAATGGTGTGCTTTATATCTCCATAATACCTGTATGGAAATAAGAATACCATCAGTTAGAGAGCAGCTGCCCCCTTATTTAATTGATCCCAGCTTTATTTTCAAACCTTTGCCAAGGTAGCACAATCTCCAAACTTTTTAATTCAGGCATTTTTGGCAGTTGATAGAGAATTATGATCCCCCCTGTGGCCTGTTCCATAATCATTTTTTTCAGCTCTATATTTTTCTCCCGGCACAATGTGAGTGATTTCCATCGCCTTGCCCTATTGGGCAATGTTAATGTCCATGGATTGGCTGGTGATTGCTGGTAGTGTCAGGGGAGTGTATGTCAGCCCTCTCTCCCTTCCTTGACCAACCAGCTTCCATGGCTTCCCAGTTGAGGATGGCTGTGAAATTAATCTAGATGTCCTGGTTCATAGTCACACACCATGTCAATGTGCAACTTGGGAGGTGTTTCTATTGAAAAGTGTGTGGATTCCACATGAATGAATTGTGTGTGCTTTCCAATTTAATGAGAATGTGTTATTATCACTGGAATCCACTTTACTAAAATAACTATCAGAATTAAAAGGATACTTGAAAACTTTTACCTTTTCACCATCTGCTTGTAGCGTGGGATGTCACGAGCATACAATAATTTGTTAATAGGAGAGTCCTGTATAGGAAATAAACACCAGGGAGAAAAAACATTGTTTATAGTCTTCACTTTTTTAAAAAATGGACTGCCGTCCATAATTACTTGTACCCCGGCTTAAAATGTGTTCTTAGCTTTTAATAAATTCAGTTTTTTTCTAAAATAATATAGACTACAAAAGAAAAGAGAAAAATCCAACCTTTAATTCAAGTGCATTATTAAGTGGGGGGAAAAAATCCCACATTAAGAAATAATTATTTTACAATAAATCATGTGTGCCACAATTATTAGCCCCTGATGGTAATACTTTGTACAATCGCCTGTTACCAACAAAACAGGCTCTTCTCCTCTAATGTGTAAGATGGGAGAATACAGAAAGAGGGATCTTGGAACATTCCTCTGTACACAATCTCTCTAAATCATCCAGCGACCTGGTCCTCTCCTCTGCACTCTCTACTTCAGCTCACTCCACAGGTTCTCAATGGGGTTGAGGTCTAGGGATTAAGATGGCCATGGAGGGACCTTGATTCTGTGTCTGGTGAACCATTTCTGTGTAGATTTGGCCACATGTTTAGGGTCATTATCTTGCTGAAAGACCCAGTGATGACCCATCTTCAGCTTTCGGGCAGAGGCCACCAAATTTTGATTTAAAATATCCTGGTATTTCAAAGCATTCATGATGCCATGCACCTTAACAAGGTTCCCAGGGCCTCTGGAATAGAAGCAGGCCCATAACATCACCAATCCTCCACAGAGTGGGCACGAGATGCTTTTCTGCATACTCGTATTTTGTGTTCCGCCACACCCTCTTAGTGTGTTTGTTGCCAAAAAGCTCCATTTTTGTCTCATCTGACCAATGCACATGGTCCCAGTTGAAGTCCCAGTACTGCTTAGCAACTCCAGATGTTTGCGTTTATGATTGTGAGTGAGAAACGTTTTTTTTCCCTGCATGCCTCCCAAACAGCTTCATGGCATGCAGATCTTCTTTTCTTTTTAGCTTTTTCCCGTTCTCGAGAGTCGCCACAGCGAATCATCTGATTCGCACATTTGATTTGGCATCGGTTTTTACGTCGGATGCCCTTCCTGTCACAACCCTTTTAGCAAGGGACAGAAACACGCTGACGGCTTTGCAGCTACTCTTTACGAAAGCCAGCAATGGTTCTTTTACATGAACCTCTCACCATAGACAGTGAGAGACATGGACGGCCTTTGATAACCCAGTTAGCTGCACTGTGGGGGACAGTGACAACCTTGTGGAGAGTGGGACTCGAACCCCCAACCTTAGGATCAGCGTCATATTTATACCCCAGGGAAACAGAATGTGATGAATTACTAATTAAATGTTCCTATACTCTGATCGACTTTGTAAATGACTGTAGAAATTTGCTCATTGTTTAATGCTTCGCCCTCCGCTCTTACCCTGCCAAGTTTGTGCTCTGTGATTGTACAGGAGTCCATGAAGGTTTGAGCGATAACAGATAGTACGGCATCCACATTGTCTGAGGTTGGAACATCAAAGATAAACTGTGGGTTCTTCAAAATATTGATCCAGAACCTCAGTGGAAGACTGCAAAAAATTTAAACATTAACACACAACTCATTCATATGTCTTCATCAAACTGTTAGAACCTTGGATTTTATTTCCAACCTCTGATTCGGCAGAATAATTACCTGTTTGTCTTCCAGATATGGACAGTTTCGGGATCAGTAATGTTATGTAGTGCTGCCTGGTCATCCAACAGGTCAAAAAAATATTTTACAGCGAGAGGAACTGGATGACTGGTACTAAGAATCACAGTGAACAAGTCGTCCACAAACTTTTGCAGTGTGCCCTGTAATATAGAGATGGTCGTGTTAGGAAATATTTGTGCTGCTACATTGATATCTAATCTACTTTCAGATAGAACTTTAATTTCGTCAGAGTTCATGTTTATGGTCATGTGAGTGAGCGCTGTGATGCGTACGATACAAAAAAAAAAGGGAAAGAAATTTATTAAAAATTTTTGATGAAGCTTGCCCTCCATTATCAGGGTGGCACCGTGGCGTAGCAGATATTAAGTCCACTTCAGGTCGAGTCCTCTGAGTCCTGGGCTCAGCAAGAGCATTCCTGTGAAGTTTTCATGTTCTCCCCGTGTTTGCTTGGGTTTCATCCAGGCACACTGGTTTCCTTCCACAGTTCCAAGACACGCGCATCAGACCGACCGGCTGTTCCAAATTGCCCCTAGGTGTGAGCGTGAACGGTTATTTGTGTATCAGTTTGTGATTGACTGGTGAGCTGATTGTGACGTCCCCTCCTAAGCCCAATGTAGGCTGAAATGGGTCCCATTCTCCCTGAGGCCCTAATAGGATACAAGTGGTTCCGTAAATGAATGAATGATGGAGTCACACGTTCCAGAAATAAAGAGCCTTTTTATCTTGTGATTATTTTGGATTGTTTCAAATAAAGGAATAAGGTGTGTGTGTGTGTGTGTGTGTGTGTGTGTGTGTGTGTGTGTGTGTGTGTGTGTGCGTGTCTGTGTACTACCTTCATAGACAGTAGGCGTGTGAGGCAGATCTCAGGTATAACCTTGGCTCTCTCTCGTTCTCTGTCTCTCAGACTCCCTCGTTTGTGTTTGGACAGCTCCGGCTCTTCGCTTACTTTCTCCAAATGCCACAGCTTCATCCCCTCATCCTCCTCATCCTCCAGCATTGGAGTCTCTGCCAGACAGACAGGATATAGGAGAGACTTGCCTCTGCCGCAATATTCCTATACATCTCAGTACCAAAGTAGTATACAGTGAGACTCACTCTCTTCTGGTACGTAGTCATGACTATCACTGTGGACATCTTTGGATTGTCGTGAGACTAATGTTACTGTGGCACCATCAGGAACCTAAGATGGTAAAAATAAATAATGGAAGAACAACTAAGGACTGCAACACAGTCTGAATATAGAGTATATACACACTGTAACCTGTTGCTGTTAATTGTACGGTATAGTACTGTATTATTTTACAGTAAAATACTGTGCTGTGTTTACTGTAGGCTACTGTATTTTAATTATCATCCACAGTACGGTAGTGTATTTTTTATAGTAAAATACTCGTTACTATAAAAATAACAGTAATTTACTGTGTGAAAAATTTACGGTAACATTCCTGGCTTTGCTGCCAGTAAGATACTGTAAATTTTACAGTCAATATTTTACAATGTATAGAATATATATAGAATATCAGCTGCATATAGGAAATGAACTGCACGAATTATGAATATACACCGATCAGACAGAAAATTATCACCGCCCTACTGGACTGTGACTCGCAATCTGTAATACACTGCGTTTCTTTCAGATCATTCTACAGTCGCTCTTCTGTAGAATCAGACCAGATGTACAGTACGTACTAGCCTTGCATCAGTGAGCCTTTGGTACTCATGGGACACTGTTGCCAGTTCATTAGTTGTACTTCCTTGAATCATCTTTGGTAGATATACACCACACAACACCTGCTGCATTCGAAATGAATGACCATTTTTCACAATGTGCATCACAATGTGCTTGATGTCAAACTCATTTAGATCCTGAACACATGCTCATTTTTCCTGCTTCCAACACATCAAGCTCAAGAACTGATTCCTGCCAAATACATCCCACAGAAACTACACTATCAATATTATTTAATTCACCTGTCAGTGAAGAAGAAAGATATGTTTAATGTTTACTTTTGGGTCACCACTAATACAGATCTGATTCTGAAGAAATTCAGCAGTGAGATCACCTCCAAGTCTTTATTCATTAACTTCTAAAAAACTCTCATTCTAAAGTATTTACTCAATACGTACATTTTGTATACAGGGATCCCTCATTACTTCGCACCTCAATTGTGGCTTCAGTGCATGTTTTTTTTTTTTTTTTTTTTTTTTTTTTAATATTTATCGAATTAAAAAATAAGGAAATTAAGCACGAATAGTGGGAAAAGTGTCAGTCGGGGATGGGGGGTTGATCCTACTTCACGGAATTCGGTCGTCGCACGGAGAGCTCTGTCTCAATTAACCGCGGAAAATGAGGCATCCCTTTATTTGATACGCCATAAATTTCTTAGAGGTCTGTAATCGCTAGTCTGGTGGTACCGAAGAAACAAGCATTAAAGTAAAATATAAGGTCATGCTTCCAGAAGCATTTCACTTCTCAGGGATATTAAATAAGAATGAAATACAGTACTAGAACCTGAATAGCTCACCAGACCATCGCAGGGCAACACACACACACACACACACACACACACACACACACACACACACACACACACACACACACACACACACACACACACACACACACACACACTCTCTCTCTCTCTCTCTCTCTCTCTCTTTCTCTTTCTGTCTCTCACATCCACACCTTGGGGAAATTTGGAAACCAGTTTATTTAATGGACATGTACTGAGGGAGGATACCAGAGTAAGAGGAAACCTGGGATACACAGGCAACATGAAAACTCTACAAAGTAATGTCCTCGTCAAGCCAGGAACTCCAGCCCAGGGCCTTCTTGTTATGAGGTAGATGTGCTAACCACTATGCCACCATGTTACCTGTTGGAAATAAAACCGAATCAACTGTCATGTCTTTCTGACACCATTTGTTTACTCTTGAATGTGACTCTCAATGACCCCTGCAGTGAAGTGAGTGTGCACAACACCCGATCGCAGACGTTTCTACAAATCAGTGTTGTAATGTCTGTCATTGTCAGTCTAGTTATTGTTATTGTAAACAGATAAAGAACCAAAACATAATGCGGAACAGGTGAATGAGAGATACTAAGCCTGTGAGTTGGGTTGGTTTCACCAGAAAACCTTTATAATCATCTACAATAAATTGATAATGGAAACTAAAACACATCAGATATTCAAAAGATGATGGGGGAGGGATGCTTTAAGCTGATTTTGTTCATTTTAAAGGTTTGTTAAAGTTGTAATGTCATATTACCAGTGGGAAGTGTTAATATTTAAACATCCATATGGTCATAAAATAGTAGATTCATCGAAGTGCACTGAAACTAAAAACTTAAATACATGTGTAAAATAAAACCCTCACTGTCTGATATTAAGTTTTCCTATTTTTGGTCAGTTAGGAATAACAAAATGAGAATTTATATGGGGATGTTTTATTATTTTCTTCAAAATCAGAAGGTTACTTCTTCTTTTCCTTTTGGCTGCTCCCTTCAGGGGTCGCCACAGCGAATCATCTACCTCCACCTCACCCGATCCTCTGCATCTTCTTCTTTTACACCAACTGCCTTCATGACCTCCTTCACCATGTCCATGAATCGTCTCTTTGGTCTTCCTCTAGGCCTTCTGCCTGATAGTTCCAACCTCAGCATCCTACTACCAATATACTCACTATCCCTCCTCTGTACATGTCCAAACCATCTCAATCTAGCCTCCCTGACTTTGTCTCCAAAACGCCTTACATGTGCTGTCCCTCTGATGTGCTCATTCCTGATCCTATCCATCCTTGTTACTCCCAAAGAGAACCTCAACATTTTCATCTCAGCTACCTCCAGCTCTGCCTCCTGTCTTTTCCCCAGGGCCACTGTTTCTAAACCATACAACATCGCTGGCCTCAACACCGTCTTATACATTTTTCCTTCATTCTTGCCAATACTTTCCAATCACACATCACACCGGACACTTTTCTCCAACAAGAAGGGGCTCAGAGCTGACCCTTGATGCAGTCCCACCTCCACCTTGAACTCTTCTGTCACACCGACAGCACGCCTCACCACTGTCTTACATCTCTCATACATGTCCTGCACCACTCTAACATACTTCTCTGCCACATCAGACGTCCTCATGCAATACCACTGTTCCTCTCGGCACCCTGTCATATGCTTTCTCCAGATCCACGAAGGCACAATGCAGCTCCCTCTGACTTTCTGTGTACTTCTCTATTAACATCCTCAAGGCAAACACTGCATCTGTGGTGCTCTTTCATGGCATGGTTACATACTTTAGAATTTGATAGCATTGCCTTTAAACCGTTTGACTTGGACAAAGTGTTTTGGGTGTCTGTCCACAAGCCTCTAATAATAGTTTGCTGAAATTTTGGCCCACTGGTCTTGACATAGCCGGTATAAATGAGTCAGGTTTGTAGGCCGTCTTGCTCACACGCATTTTTTCAACTCTACTCACAAATATTTTGTGAGATTGAGATCAGGGCTTTATGATAGCCACTCTAAATCTAAATTGACTCTGTTGTCCTTAAGCCACTTTGTTACCACTTTTCCAGCAAATAAGGGTCATTGTCCATTTGAAAGACCCATCTGCACATCATATCTATGTGTCTTTTTATATAGTGAAACTTCTGGTTTCGACTGTACATCATACAGAAGACATTTATATAAAATAAACCATGAATTATTATTTGTAATACGATATATAACATGATATTAAAGCACATAGGTTCTACCTTGTAATGCTGCAGGGTGTTTAGACGTTTCCATGAGCCCTGCACCACTGAAGTCAGGTCTTCATCAGACAGGATTAAGTGTCCTGCTATCCCAGCCCTCCATTCTACATTAGCAAGGAAATATAACAAAACAATGTCAGTAATTAATGAAAAATGAACGTGCATCCTGCAATATCAGTTTTTTCACGAGTATTTCACATCATGGCATTACAGATGGCAAGTATAATAAACATTTATCCTGAAAAGGAGGGAGATGTTGCTGAATAATTCACAAGACAGACCACTGAGGAGACAATTCAGCAACATCCACTGAGTCTATGATAAACAATTCAATTCAGTTTTATTTCTTTCATGAGTTTTCATAGATCTTGAAAAAAAAAAGATTTACATAGTAAAGAAAATTTAAAATTATGATTTTAAACATTTCTCTATAAATACTATACATGCCTAATGAACAGTCCCGTGAGCTTCTGCAGATGACAAGAGTAACAATCCTTGAAAGGAACCAGACTCAATTGAGTAACCCATCCACTGGTGAAACCAGATAAAAATACAAAGCATGTAGCAGAAACGTCACTATACAGTGGAACCTTGGGACTTGAATGCTTTAGAGGTGGAAAAAATTGGAATTCGACCAAAAAATCTGGGATTTTTTTTTTTTGTTCCGGTAGTCGACCAAATCCGGAAGTCGAACGCTAAAAAAGCGCGAGAAAAAACGAGAATGAACAAGAATGAATAAAAAAAAACAAGACCAAGAAGGAGGGAAAAATGCACGCTTTCCTGAAGTCCATAAGTTGTTGAGCTGTATCACCCTCATAAAGCTAAAGCTAGCAGCACTGTGAGGTCATGAGCCACTTCCTGAAGGTTTTAAAAAGAATGCTGAAACCAGCCATGTTAGAAATGTTCTTCAAGAAAAGAAAGGGACATCCTGAAAAAGAGTCATCCACGCAAAAGCGAGTAGCAAAAGAAAAAACACCTTTGGCTGATTCACCTGAAGCTGTTATGGAAGGGGATCCTCCTCTTCTCTCCAATATTTACGTATGCCAACTGCTCACCACCGCAAAGGTAAATTTCTTATCTTTATTGCTCTTATGCTTTAACTGTACTGTGGTTTTTATTTTAGTGTACTGTATTCAATAATTTTTCACTTAATTTGCGGACCTATGGCATGAATTATGGTACCGTTAATTTCTGTTCAAAAGACACGGAACGGATTAAGACCATTTACATTATTTGTAATGGGAAAAATAGATCCGGAATTTGACCAAATCAGAATTCGACCAGCCATCTGGTACGAATTCTGGTCGAGAACCGAGGTACCACTGTCGCTTACAATGAAGATAAATGGTTATATAGTAACTGTAATGGGAATTGTAGTCTTAGTTTGATTTCACAAATGTGTTTATATCAACAGCAGTTTAAATTTTTTTTATAGCGTTTGTGTATATTTATCATTGTTTTTTATATGTATAAAAAGCGTCCTGCTCCAATAAGCCCCCCCCACCCCCAAGTGTTTTTGATCTTTACGTCTAGTAACCGCCCATATGTACTGGGAGCAAATCGTAGATCAAACTTACCAATTTTATTCGATCAGTCCCTGTAACAGTAAAATGAGGCGTTTACTGCCTGTAAAAGTGAGTTTACACTGTATTTCAAGACCCACTGCCACTGGGGAATGTCTATAATGTTCATCAATAACAGCACATTTGATCGTTCTGCCGTGCTTTAAAAAACAGGAAAATATGTTGCTGTGTTCTCTTGGTAAATGTCCAACAAGATAAACTGTTAGAAACTGCGACAGCAAAACAATGGGATCCTCAGAATGAACGGAGCGATGAGCAAGATATGGACCAATCAGAAAGTGATGACCAGTATTTTTCACCCGATTCTCGTGCTGACTAACTTCATACATTTAAAGACTGGCCATGTGCTTTTCAACGTGCCATGTGCTAAAGTTGACCTTTGTGTTGCTTGGTTCAAGTACAATGTGCTAAAGTTGAGATTCATGTTGATTGGCTCGATTTTACATCTGGGAAAATATTTAAAGGAACAGCACCAGGAGGGAAATGGTAAGTATTTTAATAAGCGCCCTCCCACTTCAATTTTCTAAGCGCCCCGAGCGTTTATCACGTCGAATACGGTATATATATATATATATATATATATATACACACACACACACACACACACACACACACACACAGGGATCCCTCGCTACTTCGCGCTTCAATTCATGTGGCTTCAGTGCATTGCAGTTTTTTTTTAAATATTCATCAAATTTAAAAATAAGAAAATTAAGGAATTGGGGAAAGAAAACATTAAGGAAAATACCACAAAAACAAGGCCAATTATGTAAAAAAAAAAAAAAAACCTAAACAAACACAAAACAAAAAAAAACAAAACAAACCTCCCATGACAACTAGTTACATTGTTGTGAAGTGCACATCTGAGTGCGTGCATGTGCATCTGTGTGTGTGCGCATGCGTCTGTATGTGTGTGTATTTATATTTTATTTACATCTTATGTATTATATTTTTAATGGTTAATGGTTAGTATAAGCATTCACAGCATTGAATATGTATTTATTGATATTATATACACATATACATGTACGTATACGTCAGTCGGGGGAGGTTGGGGGGGGGGGTGATCCTACTTTGTGGATTTCGGTGGGCGCGGGGGGGTCTCGGGCCCAAACCGCGGAAAGTGAGGATCCCTATATATATATATATATATATATATATATATATATATATATATATATATATATATATATATATATATATATACACACACACACACACACACACACACACACAGCTACAACCTCCCCAGTCCGGCACCCCGTGGTCCGGCAACATCTGTGGTTCGGCATAATTTTAATGTGCTGAGATTACAGGTAAAGACAGTGAAAGTGAAAGCGACGATGAAGTGAAAGTTCAAGAACGAGTATCAATCGACAAATGCATCCAGATGACTATGGACTTGATTGAAGTATTCGAGAAACGTAACATATTTACGGAACAAGAAATCATGACGCTTTACCTCTGGAAAGACCGTCTAATCAAAGAAAAGCTAATATAATAATATATACAATGAATAAATCAATAAGCTATAAGGTGCTGGATTTCCGATCCTAAGGTATCCCATAGTGTCTCTAAGAAGTGATATTAGAGTTAAGTATGAATGCCCTGTGTGCCATCCTCATCTTTCTGCTCTTCCCTACGCCTCATTTTCCTCCTCTTCCTCCGCTACGCATCAGCTCCTGCTTGTTGCCTACGTGACATCTTTGCCACGTGATCGGAACGATGACTTGACTTATTGTTTATTCTCGTTTTACTATTTATTATTAATTATTAGTAATGTTAATGTACATTTTTATCTTTAATATAGTCAGGTGGCACGGTGGCGTAGTGGTTAGCACGTCCGCCTCACAGCACGAAGGCCTGGGTTCGATTCCCGGCCTGGCCGTTTCTGTGTGGAGTTTGCATGTTCTCCCCGTGCTTGCGTGGGTTTCCTCCGGGTGCTCCGGTTTCCTCCCACAATCCAAAGACATGCACAGTAGGTTAATTGGCCGTTCTAAATTGCCCGTAGGTTCGCATCGTGCAGAAGGCAATGGCAAACCACTGCACTAATCCTGCCAAGAAAACCTCCATGAAGATGATCACCATGGCAGGTCGCAAATGGTCGTCCTACGACTCAGGCACTAGATAGATAGATATTAGGTCAAATATATGTGTTTGTAGTATGTGTGGTAGTTTCTGCATTCAATATCAAAAAAGTAATAATTTCACTAAAAAATGCATGGCATTTTGAGCTTTAACATTGGGCACTTCTAGGGTTAACGTGGAAAAATACTATACAACCATAATAATCTCTGGTATTTCCTACAGTACATAATTAAGATATTTCCTTTTATGTTTAAATAAGATATTAGCTGATTCAAAAGCATATATTTCATCTGACCGGCCTAACTCATTTTAGTTTACTTTTAATTATGTTTTATTCAAAACTCTTTAAAGAGATGCTATGACACAAATCTTTGTCTTGGTACTTCACTCGGCTTACCTGTATCTGTCCTGATGACAATAAATAAATAAATAAATAAACAAGAAAATAAACAAATATCTAATTTTTGCAAGCTTCTTTGTTAAAGTGCATGTGTAGTTTATGCTAAAACAATTATGCACCTCAAGATCTGTATCAATCTTCAGTGACATCATCATCATTTGCACATACAGTAGATGTTAATTATCACTCAGATAATGAACCAATCAGATCGATCTCTTCTTGTGTACTACAGTAATCCCCCACCTCTTCGTGTTTCCTACTTCGTGTCCCCGCAATATTGCAGGATTTCCCATTGGGAAATTAAAAAAAAATTATAGATTATTCAAAATTCATGCACACTACAGTACAACATATACATTCATCTACGCTACCCAACATGCTCTGTTCTCCTGCTTGACCTGAGTGTTCTCTGACTGGCTGTGAATCCAGCAAGCTGATTGGTCGAGATTATATTTCCCAGCATCTAACACCTTTCCTCCCTCATAAAACAATGACTTTTATTGAGCTCAGGGGTGCACTGGGGTGTGGGAACAATTGTGTTCACCATAGTGGAGAGGGGAAAAACAAAAACCAAAATCACTGGGAGAGTATCAACACAAAAACTGGTCTAACACAGAGCTCTTTATAGCGCACTGATGGCTGAGTGAATTCAGGTGCGCTCTCTGGATTTCGCCTGTGGGTAAAGCCACACCCCTCACCAGTGCATGCAGTGTATGGGAGAGAGAGAGAGAGAGAGAGAGAGAGAGAGAGAGAGAGAGAGAGAGAGAGAGAGAGAAAGAGAGTTAAACACCTGTGAGTTTGGACACTAACATGATACGTACTAAAGCAATGGCTCTGGAGGTGCTGATGAGCCCCAACCAAGCACCATTTGTGCGGCTAACTGGGTTATCAAAGGCGGGCCATGTCTCTCACTGTCTATGGTGAGAGGTATGTAAAAGAACCATTGCTGCAAAGCCGTCAGTGTGTTTCTGTCCCTTGCTAAAAAGGGTTGTGACAGGAAGGGCATCCAACGTAAAAACCTCTGCCAAAATCAAAAAACATGCGAATCAGATGATTCGCTGTGGCGACTCCCGAGTAAAAGGGAAAAAGCCGAAAGGAAGATAGATAGAAGGTTCTGTTACCTAAAAGCACGGAGTCTGAGGAGGGTCTCTGAGAGTAAGATGTGCCCTTCCATATATGCTCCAGGATCTTCTCCTTCACCTGTGTAATGGTGTCACAGTCCAGCACTTTTACAGGGACTCTCTGAGACTCATTCACACCTTCACCGGTTACCAGCAAATTCAGCGTCTGCAGTACAAATATAGAGCAGGGTGGAGACATTACTATTTGTTCCAGGGAAGCACAGTGGCCCATGTAATGTGTAGTAATTTATATAGACTGTCTTGTCAAACATTTTACACTGGGTTTATTTCTTACCAGTGTGTGATACTCTACATCATCACGCAGTAGCCGGTTGTCATTGAGTGTATATTTGGCCTTGCTAGTAACAACATCAACAGGACCCTTCTCCACCTGGTGTTTTATGGCTCGGAATAACATATAGAAAGACTCACCTGCAGATTCCTATGTTACATAAAGAAATAAAGTATTATGCAGTTCACAGCTGAGAAATCAAAGACAAAGACAGCAGGTTCACTGGGGTGAGAGTGTAGGGTTATGTATAGAACTTACCCTGAGGAAGGAATAAAGGCAGATGGACATCCAGTTGGTCAGCAGCTTCTCTACCACTGACTCAGTCCTACAAAACATGTAAAGAGCAGCTGAAATACAGGTTGTGTTCTAGAAAATTCTAAAAGCAAACTTACTGACTCAAGATCTCCAAATCACAAACAACACAGGAAGCGAAGACCAGATCGAATGCTGATCTAAGGCTAATTCATTAATTCAGGACTTTACTCATTGAACAGTGTATTCCGACCAGACTAGCAGAGAAAATGTAGCATTTCTCAGCAGACTCTGGCTAGTGAAAAAAAGGTGGGTGATGAACGCCGTGCCAGTCCATTGCAGGGCCAACACACAAAAACACACAGATACTCTAGCCCCACACACAAAACATTCACACCATGTACACCTCACACTCACAATGGTCAATTAATGTGCATGTCCTTGGACTGTGGGAGGAAACCAGCATAACCAGAGGAAACACACAAAACGCCCTGACCAAACTCCCAGACTCCTACGACCAATATACTGACTATCCCTCCTCTGCACATGTCCAAACCATCTCAATCTAGCCTCTCTGACTTTGTCTCCAAAACGTCTTACATGTGCTGTCCCTCTGATGTACTCATTTCTGATCCTATCCATCCTCGTCACTCCCAAAGAGAACCTCAACATTTTCATCTTTCCTACCTCCAGCTCTGCCTCCTGTCTTTTCCTCAGTGCCACCGTTTCTAAACCTTGCAACATCGCTGGCCTCAACACCATCTTGTACATTTTCCCTTTCATTCTTGCCAATACCTTCCTATCGCACATCACACTGGACACTTTTCTCCAACCATTCCAACCTGCCTGCATCGCTTCACCTCTTTTCCACACTCTCCATCGCTCTGGACTGTTGAGCCTAAGTACTTAAAAATCCTCCACCTTCTTTATCTCTGCTCCCTGTAACCTCACTGTTCCTCTTGGGTCCTTGTCGTTTACACACATGTATTCTGTTTTACTGCAGCGAACCTTCATTCCTCTCCTTTCCAGGGCATACCCCTACCTCTCTAGATTTTCCTGCACTTGTTCTCTGCTCTCACTACAGATCACAATATCATCTGCAAACATCATAGTCCATGGAGATTCTTGTCTCACCTCGTCTGTCAGCCTGTCCATCACCATAGCAAACAAGAAGGGGCTCAGAGCTGACCCTTGATGCAGTCCCACCTCCACCTTGAACTCTTCTGTCACACCGACAGCACACCTCACCACTGTCTTACATCTCTCATACATGTCCTGCACCACTCTAACATACTTCACTGCCACTCCAGACTTCCTCATGCAATACCACAGTTCCCTCCTCGGCACCCTGTCATATGCTTTCTCCAGATCCACAAAGGCACAATGCAGCTCTCTCTGGCCTTCTCTGTACTTCTCTAATAACATCCTCAAAGCAAACACTGCATCTGGGGTGCTCTTTCTTGGCATGAAACCAAACTGTTGTTCACAAATGCTGACCTCTGCCCTTAGTCTAGCTTCCACTATTCTTTCCCATAACTCCATTGTATGGCTCATCAACTTTATCCCTCTGTAGTTCCCACAACTCTGCACATCTACTTTGTTCTTAAAAATGGGCACAAGCACACTTCTCATCCATTCTTCCGGCATCCTCTCACTCTCTAAGACCTTGTTGAATGTTCTTGTCAGGAAATCTTCTGCTACCTCTCCTAAACACTTCCATACCTCCACCGGTATGTAATCAGGACCAACTGCCTTTCCATTCTTCAACCTCTTCGATGCCCTCCTCACTACACCCTTACTAATCTTCGCTACTTCCTGGTCCTCAACAGTCACCTCTTCTACTCTTTTTCTCGCTCCCATTTTCCACATTCATCAGCTCTTCAAAGTACTCTTTCCATCTTCCCAGCACACTTCTGTCATCAGTCAATACATTTCCCTCTCTGTCCTTAATCACTCTAACTTGCTGCACGTCCTTCCCATCTCTATTTCTCTGCTGTGCCAACCTGTATAAATCATTTTCTCCCTCCTTACTGTCCTGCCTATCATACAAGTCATCATACGCTCTCTGTTTGGCCTTTGACACCGCTACCTTCGCCTCACGCTGTGTCTCCCTGTACTCCTGTCAATGTCCCACTTCTTCTTAGCTAACCTCTTCCTTTGTACACACTCCTGCACTTCCTCATTCCACCACCAAGTCTCCTTATCTACTGTCCTTCCAGAGGACACACCAAGTACTCTCCTACCTGTCTCCCTGATCTCATTAGCTGTAGATGTCCAGTCATCTGGAAGCACTTCCTGACCACCCAAAGCCTGTTTCAACTAGACACCAGCCTCCCCAATCAACATTAAGAAGTTTGGCAAATAAGTGAGTGAGAGTAAGTGTTCTAGGTCTGGCATGAATTGTTTAAGGCCCGGTGTACATAGATTATTCTTTGAAACGGGTACCATAAAGTGTGATATTCGCAATCCCCACGTTTCAATGTAGTCCTGCTTATTTGTATGGGACCATTCGGCCCCAAAGCCACTCCTCTAACCATTAGGCTACAGCTGCCCCTCTATTTTGATAATAAATTCGTGAACCATTGCTACAAAGACAGTGAGAAAACTCTATGCACATAACTGCACTTTTATTACTAACATAATCAGGAATAAATCCGTATGAAGCACCAAATTCATCTTCAAATTCATTCACGTATGGCCACCAAATTCATTCCATTTGATTTTGGCAAATAAATGAATTCCCGCTTGACTACATGTGAAGTATATACATTATGGTTATGTGTCCACAACCTTTTGTCCATATAGTGTATTGTTTTGGTTAGTTAAAGATCAGGATATGAGGCACCCACCTGCGCAGCATGAGTTTGGGGTTTCTGGTTGTGTATTGCTCCACCAAGTGACTCAACAGGGTTTTCAAAATGTCAGTTAAATACTCCAGCTTTTCATGCAGTGCCACTGTGAGGAGGGAGGCCACGTATGCACGGTCTCGCGGAGAGAACGTTCTCTGGCTCTCCAAAGTGTGAATAAACTGCACACACACACATTTCACATTACTAAAGAACAAGCACTCTTATCTATGTACATATATACTGTATGTATTGTATTCTCCAGAGTATAAGTCGCACTTTTTTCATACTTTGGCTGAAGGTGTGACTAATACGCCAGAGCAACTTATATGTGAAATTATTACATATAATTCTGTTCTTTATCATAAACATAATTTCACATGTTTGTTATTTTTACACTCACAACCACAAGAGGGTACTCTAGTCTTGGGTGCCAGTACCTGCTCATCCACTACTGAAGAAATGTCCACAAAAAGAAAATCCTATTCTGCGAATTACAAGCTGCAAGTAGTGAAATATGCAGCAGAAAATGGTAATCAAGCAGGAGAAACAAAGTTTGGCGTGAACGAGTAACTTGGAGGGACTGGAGAAAAGCAAAGATTATTATTACTGCAATGAAGAAAACAAAAAAAGCTCATTGCAAGCTAAAAGCTAGATGGCCACAGCTAGAAGAATAAGCTCGCACATGGTGGCTTGAGCAATGTGCCTCAGGGAGAGGCTTGTCAACAATGCAGTTGTGTCTCCACGTCCAGGTAGTGAAATTGTTACATATACTTTATATGTAATTTATAACAAGAGGGCAGAAAAGCGGAGATTATTACTGCAACAAAGAAAACAAAAAAAGCTAATTGCTAAAATGCTAAAAGCCAATTGTGGGCTAAAAGCTAGATGGCCACAGCCAGAAAAACAAGCTCGCAGATGGGGGTCTGAGCATCATGCTGCATGGAGAGGCTTGTCAACAGTGCAATTGCATCTCCACGTCCAGGTAGTTGTTAAGGAGATGAATATTCATGACTTTGTGTGAGGAGTTTCTTGGTGTTACTGCTTCATGCAACACATCCCCCTCTCTATATCAGAGCGAGGACCACAACGTCACATAAACTGACAGCAGATTTCCAAGCCACGGTAGACAGTTTCCATGAGTTTGCGACTTGTTATCCAGTGCAACTTATATATGTTTTTTGTTCTTTATTATGCATTTTTTGGCCAATGTGACTTGTACTCCGGAGCGAATTAATAGACCCTTTTCGCTCCCGCTGAATTCATCCGGGTTACTGTGTATGTCCGCCATTTTGCGGGTCAAGCAAATAAAAGCCACTGTGTCAGGCCATTGTCATTCAGTGATCGCATGCGTGACATGACCTCATTTTCCAAGGCGAAGACAAAGATGAACTACAGATACACTTTGGATTGTGTTTCTCGAGAGAGGTACAATGAAAAGTTGCTGTTGATCAGTGGAAGAGAGCCGTATGAAGACATACCAGCGCAAGAGTGGACGAAAGACAGAGATACTTTCCCTGATGTTACCTACATCAACATGAACAGAAGAAGTGCCTACACACTTGAAGAATTAAAGGCCTACAAATCCCTCGAGGCACACAACCAGTTCGTCTGTGGTTGGGTGACAGACGTGTGCCATTACCTACCATTACCATTACCTACCATTCTTAATTACTTAACCTTTTCATGTTAGATGCTTTTGGCAGTGCAAAAAGAATTCCCGCAAAGGGGAAATGAAGTCTTTTCTTTGGTTTATCTTGATTCCAGTAGGAAAACACTATGCATGTAATGGCATCGCTAAGTTAATCCGAGTTGCTTTATCATATAAATGTGACTAATCACGTAAACGAAATGTTTTTACCTGTAATAAAATAATCGGAGCACACTTTCGAATACTTTGACAGCTGAAAATTTTTTCGGTTGATGCGGGAAATCCATAGCAAATGTCTTTGTTGACTCAGCTCTTCCCTTCTTTTGCTTTCAGTCAAACGCACAGCTGGTATAGCGAAAATTTTTACTACACCCAATTACAACACACGTGTGAACCATTGTCCATTGATATTTACAACAAACGAACTAACTATTGTTCAATTCAGCTTGACCCATAAAATGGCGGCTGTCTGGAAAGCCCGGATGTGTGACGTCATGTGAAAACCATCTATCATCTACCATCATAGCGTACTGTATGTGTAGAGAGCTACCTTGATGAGGAATAGCTTGCTGTTCAGTAAATTGGAGAGCTGGATGAGGCCTTGCTCTACTGTAGTACGACGACATGCTGGCACATCCAGATCTCGTTTCAGAGGGGACTCCCGGTGGCCAGGGAAGAATATCCTCTCAGTGTAGTTGTGATAATCCAAGAAGGGAATCCCAGAGCTTACCAAGTCACTGGACATGTCCATCATCTCTGTCATCAAATCTATCAATAAAAAAAATGTTTAGATTAATAACATGGGATTTCCCTATATGAGACGAATTTGTATTATAGACAAGAGTACGATACCAGTGAACTCCTTTTTGCAGCGATCTCTCACACTGGTCTCTAGATTCTCTAACTGAATCTGAACTTTCTTGTAGTCCCTCAGAGCCTGTTTACTCTTTCTCCTAATTCACACACACACACACACACACACACACACACACACACACACACACACACACATATATATATATATATATATATATATATATATATATATATATATATATATATTCAAATAAATCTGCATAAACATGCACAAATACAAAAAAAAACTATCATCAGCTATCAGAATGGACTACAGTTATGCTACAATTTTGTTGTGCATTGTACCTGTATATAAACACGATGACTAATACAATAAGAGCCACGACAGAGGCACCAACACCGATGCCCACCTGAGCTTCCACAGGAAACAAGGCCTGGGCCATAGACTCATACTCCACCCTTCCCAGGGAGAAGTTCAGATTCCCCATCCTTACCTACAAACACAGACAGTCAGGCAGACTAAATTTTCATGTAGCCCCTCAAAGCCTAATGAACACATATACACACACAAACACACACACACGCACACACACACATACACACACACACACACACACACACACACACACACACACACATGAATATGCTGTAATTGGAATACTGTGTTTGTTTGATCTGGCTTTGTATATTTGTATCAAAGCAGACTCTGAGTCATCTGAATCTGAGATATTTAATGTGAAATTGCACATGGGTTCAATAATACAGTCAAAGAGAAATGAATAGTTGTGACAACTTATTCTCACAAAATGAATAACTCAAATTAATTAATAGATATGCAGCTTCATCCAAATGAGCATGAAGAGTATTATAAATTATTGCCGACGTCCAAGACAACCGGTACATATAATTTTCTAACATTACACACAGTAATTTACAGAGGGGGCAGTGGTGGTCTAGTGGTATAGGGCGCTGGATCGCTGATCCAAAGGTTGGGGGTTCGAGTCCCACTCTCCACAAGGTTGTCACTGTCCCCCCCAGTGCAGCTAACTGGGTTATCAAAGGCGGGCCATGTCTCTCACTGTCTATGGTGAGAGGCTTGTAAAAGAACCATAGGCTGCAAAGTCGTCAGCGTGTTTCTGTCCCTTGATAAAAGGGTTGTGACAGGAAGGGCATCCGACGTAAAAACCTCAAAATCAAACGTGCGAATCAGATGATTCGCTGTGGCGACTCCTGAGTAAAAAGGGAAAAAGCCGAAAGGAAGACAGACAGACACACAGTAATTTACAGATCGTAAAGCTGGCTTAAGATAAAATACTAAACAGAATGCATATCATGAAAGGCACCTAAATAAACATAGAAATGTTTGTGGAAAGCAACATTTTGCACTTACTCATTTGACAAGCCTCACTATAGAGCTCATTATAGATGGATTATGAAATCAAAAGATGATGGAATATGGAACCTTGGATTTCGAATGACTTCCCTTTTTTGTGGACAATATATTTTAACCCAGCCCCCCACTTGGCGGAAGACTAAGATGCATCGTCAATTAAAGTAATGACAAACTGCATACATGATGCACTGATAAAATGTTGATAAAAACATTAATTTAAAGCCATTAATCCGAAAACTATTAACATTGCCTCTGTCCCACTTTCCCAAACAAAGTGAGAACACAATTCACACACAACCACACAAAGGCACCTAGGAAACGTTATCTTACCATTTGACTATCCTAACTCTTGGGAACTGTTACTTACTCTTCAGTGAAGTACAAAATGATCTGAAATTTTCCTGATCTATGCAATTACACAGCTCAAAGTCACATACTCATCCTCAGAGCAAAGTGTTGGCCAAAGCCACAGCTTCTTTCAATGAAGCAAATACGTTCTTGGAGCCATTCAGGGTGACTCGGAAACCAGCCAGATAAATGAAACCAATCATCACACCTGCATCATTTTTCTTTGAGGCATCATCAATGCTGCTTCATCACCTCCGCTGGAATGTCGGGGAAGATATGGATGACTTTGCCATTGTGCTTGAGAGGAGACTGTTCACACACCAGTTGTAGCAGCTTTTCTTTTATTTGGAAATGATGAATCCAGGCGATCATAACTCACATTCACACATTTTCATCTAAATGCTGCTTCCCAAGGCAATGTGCCCGATCTACTACAATTGGCTTGAGGGAATTGCTCGTGCTAAGCTGCTCAGAGAGAAATGCATCCATTCTCAATCGTCTCCAGTAAGCCAATGATTTTGATGCCTTTTGCGAGCCTCAAGGTCAATCATTTTAGACTGGATGGCTTCTTTCTCCACGCATATTTTCATTTACGCCTGTGCAACAGTACAGAGACCGCTGTCATAGTCGGAGCCAGCTTCTTTGATTTCTGTCATTCAGATGCCCAGACTCAACAAAGATGCTTGGACGGATGCCAGAGTTACCTCTAGCGTATCGAATTGGTCATCATTCATTCATTCATTTTTTGAACCAGATAATCTTAATTAGGGTTATACTCTGGGTAAGGGTGGGGTAAACCCTGGCCAGCTCGACAGGGCATCACGGGGCCAAATTGGTCAGTAATCATTTTATTCATGTTCTGTATTGCCAAGTGGCGTTTGTTGATTCGGTGTCATCATTGACTGATTCTGGCAATGTCACATGCTCACTCCGACAATTACACCTTGGCGTCTCTGGCTTCCCTGCCTGACAGTTTTCTGCATTCAAGTTTTGGAGGACCTATGATTTCTGGTGGTTTTGGCATCTTGAGTCTTTAATAAAAACACATCTACTCCATTTGGTGCTCACTAACACCCCCCCCCCCACACACACACACACACACACACACACACAACTCACCTTTTCTAACTAATTGAATTCATAATTGCACTCGGTTGCAGCTCGAGTGCTCGGTTGTCATCATCACCATCATCTTCCTCCACTTAGTCCGGGGTCAGGTCGCGAGGGCAGCAGCCTAAGAAATGCTGTTTGGACATCCCTGTCCCCAGCGATTTTCTCCAGCTATTCTAGACGGGACCAAAGGCGTTCCCAGAGCAACCGAGAGCCACTTCCTCCAGCTCTTCTAAGGGAACACCGAGGCGTTCCCAGATCAGCCGAGAGACATGGTCCCTCCAGCGTGCTCTAGGTCGACCCCAGGGTCTCTTCCTGGTGGGACTTGCCCTAAACACCCCACCTGGGAAGCCTTCGGGAGACATTCTAACCAGATGCTCGAGCCACCTCAACTGGCTCCTCTCAACACAGTTTGACAACCACTCTGGAGTTTTCTCAGATTTTGGTGGTATTTCTGGTTTTGTGTATTATTTCTTGGATATCGTTTGATTGATAAGCCACTATGGAAGCTGGAAAATCTACTGAAGGTGTAAAGGCAAAAAGGAAAATACAGGGACCCCTCACTTTCCGCGGTTAATTGGGACCGAGATCCCCACGCGACCATCAAAATCCGCGAAGTAAGCTCACCCCCACCTCCATCCCCCCACCTCTCCGACTGACATATATGTACATGTGCGTGTATGTATATATATATATATATATATATATATATATATATATATATATATATATATATATATCAACAAGTACATATTTGATGCTATTAATGCTTATAATAACAATTAAACATTAAAAAATAACATAAGATGTAAATAAAATATAAATACAGACGCTCCCTAACTTACCAACATTCTTTTTGCAAACATCCTGAGACCGAGGTCGAAAGTGAAATGAAATGAAATTGAAGAACAAGTAGAAATAGAAATGGAATAAAATCTATAGTAAGATATATCATAAATATAAGTATGAAATAAGATTAAACATTATCCTGAAGTACACTTAATACTAGGCTCCCGCAGAGGAGCGTGCCTGACATGTGCTTTACTCCCGAGGTCCAAAGAGAAGCAGAACCGATATATTTCTGAACTCCTGCTAAAAGTTTCAAAGAAGAAACAAATTGACTCCTGTATTATAATGAACTGGCGAAGAGTGAAACTCTCTTTGAATCTGATCCAATCCGCTGTTCTCTGCTTGAGAGGAACCAGGAGTTTAAATACGGGACATTATGATAATGTACAGATGATTATGAGAGCGAGAGAGAGAGAGAGAGAGAGAGAGAGAGAGAGAGAGAGAGAGAGAGAGAGATCGTATACAGTACAAACTCGTATAGATTACTTATACACAGTTTAAACATACGTTCCCCTCTAAAGAATGCCCTGTAACGACTGACAAACAAATTCATCTAAGAATGGCCGTCTTGAACCTAACTCGTTAGTAAAATGGGGAGCGTCTGTACACATACATACAGATGGTATTGCATGAGGCGACATACGCACGCACACACGCAGATGCGTGCACACACAAATACAACAATGTATCCAGTTTTGATGTAAGATTTTGGGTTGTTTTTTTGTTTAGTGTTTTTTTCAGTTTTTTTTTTTTTTTTTTTTTGCATAATTGGCCTTGTTTTTGTGACATTTTCCATAACTTTTCCCCTATTCTTCCTTAATTTCCTTATTTTTTAATTCGATGAATATTTATTTATTAAAAAAAAAAAAAAAAAAAAAAAACGCAATGCACTGAAGCCGCATTAATTGAAGTGCGAAGTAACGAGGGATCCCTGTAGTGAGAATAAATGATAGAGGTGGAGAAAGAAATGATAAGCAAGTATGAGTGAGTGTTGTTGGTGTCTGGTGAATAAAACTTTATTTCTTATTTATAACTGTATTGTTTATTCTGTTGGTTGTATTATAATATGGTTGTGGAGTGAGGAAGTGATCTGTTTCTTAAGGGAAAATATGTTTCAGTTTATGAATAGTTCAGTTTTAGAACAACATTTAAGTAGCAGTTATGTGAGAAAACCAAGGCTCCACTGTATTCCACAATCAATCACTCAATCAAAATATATAAATGGGTGCCAATCACTCGTTGATAATTTGCTAATTCTCCTGAATCTAAAACCAAAGAAATTAAGTAATTTTAATTACTCACAGTGAACTCCGGCAGAGGACTTTTGGCTTCTCGTTTCTTTGTGGCAGACCCTGAGGGCTGGTGAGCAGGAGGTTCACAGTACAGATGGTTCCTCGTGAGTGTTTTTACAGCACACACTGCATCTCCTATCAGAGCCACCACCTCCTCTTTAAAAATGGCTGAGTCCAGATTTTCACCCTATACCAATATCAAACTGGAGTTCAGTATATTTACTTATTTCATAAATAAATATTAACAAAAATTGTACTGAAAAAATAAAATATTAATTACAGATGCTCCCCGACTTACGTTTTTAATTGGTTCCAGATGGCCAAATGTAAGTTGAAAGTGAACCTAAGTTGTTACAGTGACGTATGACGTGTGACATGTGACATATGACGCTCATACTGTACTATACATCCATAAATACCATTACCATGTCTCATAAAACACCCATAAATCAATTATTATAAACATAACATTTTAAAATAATATCAAATATATAAAATAATATCAACATTAATTTCAAATAAGTCACTTATTTATACTGAGTCAATTTACATGGATTTTAAAACAGCCAATCAATGCTTACAATATGTGAGGCGCTCAAAACCGAAAGTAGTGTACAGTACTTTCTGTGGGTTATACGGACTTCCAGTCTTTCAAGTGAGCAAGGGTGCCGTTGAAGTCGTTTAGAGCTCAGCCTGCACTGATGTGAATCACCAGCAGAGCGGAGAGTTCTTCCTTTTCTGGATTCGTGTTTTCATTCATTTTACAACTCTCTTTGCTTAACTGAGTATGCATGGTAGATTGCGCCGATCCGAGCAGATAGTTAATTCATCTCTGTGTATGAGACTTGCACCCATGCTAGTAGGCTTACGCTTCTGACCAACCATATTTGCTTAGGGTTACAAAAGTCCGCAAAAACAGTGTAAACACAAAGATCACAGAGACAACGTCTTAACACAAGGGTAACACGCTATATAACTTATATATATATATATATATATATATATATATATTTATATATATATATATATATATATATATATATATATATATATATATCTGAACTGGGAAGGAGGGACACGTTCAGTGTGTTGTTTGTAAACAAGGGACGCAGCGTCATTACGTCATTACGTCAGCGTACTCCGTAGATACGTCTAAACTCAAAGTTTGACTTTGAAAAAAACGTAAAATCGAAAAAGCCTAAAATGGATGAACAAAAGTCGGGGAGCGGCTGTATATTTGTTTATTCTATTATGCTGTTATGAAATAATATGTGTTGCAGCGCTGTAGATTGTGCATATATGCACATGTATATATATATATATCTGAACTGGGAAGGAGGGACACGTTCAGTGTGTTGTTTGTAAACAAGGGACGCAGCGTCATTACGTCATTACGTCAGCGTACTCCGTAGATACGTCTAAACTCAAAGTTTGACTTTGAAAAAAACGTAAAATCGAAAAAGCGTAAAATAGATGAACAAAAGTCGGGGAGCGGCTGTATATTTGTTTATTCTATTATGCTGTTATGAAATAATATGTGTTGCAGCGCTGTAGATTGTGCATAAGCAGGTAACCTCAACAGAGATGATGCTTCCAGGTTTTAGCCGATAGGTTTTTCTGTAGTCTTTCAAGTTTAGTGGGTAGAGGATGGGATTTTGCTCATAAGTGAATTGGCTGCCAGTGATCGATTCAAAATTGAAATGAAGGTTATCCAGCAAGAAATGGACGCTAATAGTGGCATGGCGAGCCTCAGGTCCCAATGCCGGTGTGGGACACAGGAGCAGATTGGAGCTGCTGATTATACAGTGCTTCTCTGTCTGAATTGGAAAAAATAATGAAGAGGTTAAATGCACTTTAAACAAGAATGTGGTGGTAAAGCTATAAAGAGTTTCTGGATAACATGACTATAAATATATAAATCAGAAATACAGTATATTACATACACATCCTGCTAACACATATGGAATCACTGCACTTAAAATACTTAAAATCCACACAGTTTTAGTTCATATCAAATTAATAAATCACAAATATGACACATTCATTTTGGCCATAATCACATGGTTTTCACTTTTTTTTTGCACAATGTGCCAGGATGAGAATCAGCACGTCCAAGTTCAAGGCCATTGCTCTAATCCAGAAAAGGATGGAATGCCCCTCTGGGTCTGGAATGAGGTCTTGGCCCATGTGAAGGAGTTCAAGTATCTCGAGGTCTTGTTCAGGAGTGAAGGAAGGATGGAGTGGGAGATCGACAGGTGGATTGTTGCAGCCTCTTTTGTAAAGCGGAGCTTGTATCAGTCCATTGTGGTGAAGCGGGAGCTGAGCCACAAGGCAAAGCTCTCGATTTACCAGTCAATCTATGTTCTGACCATCACCTATGGTCACGAGATTTGGATAGTGACCGAAAGAACAAGATTGTGGATACAAGCGGCTGAAATGAGTTTCCTTTGCAGGGTGGTGGGTCCCTCCTTTAGAGATTGATCGAGAAGTTCAGTCATCCGGGAGGAGCTTGGAGTAGAACTGCTGCTCCTCAGTGTTGAGAGGAGCCAGTTGAGGTGGCTCAGGCATCTCGTTAGAATGCCTCCCAAACACCTCCCTGGTGCAGTGTTTCAGGTATGTCCAACTGGGAAGAGACTCCGGGATCGACCCAGAACACGCCAGTGGGATCATGTCTCTCGGCTGATCTGGGAACACCTCGGCGTTCCCTTGGAAGAGCTGGAGGAAATGGCTCGGGACGGGGACATCTGTACCTCACTGCTTAGGTGGCTGCCTCGGAATCCGACCCCGGTTTAAGCCAAGGAAGATGAGATGAGAATGCGCTGGGTCTTCTGATTAGCTATCCTACCTCTCCCGCTCTTGTCATACACAAAATTATCACCATTCATCCCTATCTGCCTCAAATTGCACTTAACTAGAAGCTTTAAGGTAATAAGCAATCAAAGTACAGAAGGCACAGATGTCAGAAAACATATTAATGTGAGGAGGAAGCCAAACAGACTGTCCAGCAAATAATATCTTATTATAATATCTAATATCTTATAAATGTTTTTATGGGGAGGTGGAGGGAGAAGTTTCTTGGAAAAACTGTGGAGTTTTTTAGATTAGCGACCATACATTTGTGCTCTGCTGGTGTCCTGAATCAAGACTTAAAGATGTGAAATGGGTATAATATCTGATTTAAGGTCTATAAGCTCTCACCTTTAACCACAGACTAATTTGCATTTTCAGATTTGTCATGGTATTTGTTTTTAAAAATGCAGATTGTGAAGTGTTTCAATAATTTTGTCTTCAACATTAAGTCATTCAACAATGTTTCCCATTTTTAATCTAAAAAAGCCCTCATTTAAAATTATTCGAAAAATTGGTCACCCAGTGCAGCCAACTGGGTTATCAAAGGACAGCCATGTCTTTCACTGTCTGTGCATGCTAAAGAACCATTGCTGTCGATCATAAAGAGTAACTGCATTGCCGTCATCTTGTTTCTGCTTACGATGGCCTGACGAGCTGTCCAGGGTGTACTATGCCCCCACCCTGAGTCAGCTAAAATGGGATCCAACTTCCCATAATTAGGATTAAGCGGTTCAGAATTGATGAATAAATGAATGAGAAAAAATTGGTTGAGGTCAAGCAGCACGGTGGCATAATGGTGAGCATGTCTGCCTCACAGCAAGAAGATCCTGTGTTCAAGTCCCAGGCTTGAGGAGGGCATTTCTGTGTGGACTTTGCATATTCTCTCTGGCCTGTGTGGGTTTCTTCAGAGTACTCTGGTTTCTTCCTACAGTCCAAAGACATGCATGTAAGGCTAATTGGCTGTTCCAAGTTGACCCTGGCTGTGAATTTGAATAGTTGGGCCTGTATTGGCCTTGCACAAGTCTGGCAAGCTGCTCAGAGAGCATCCTTCTTTAACTTAATGTCAGCTGAGATAGGCTCCGTCCTCCCAGCAACCCAAATAGGATTACGCGGTTTGGCAAATGATTGAGTGAGTGAGTGTAAGAGGTATGCATCCTGAAGTCAAAAAGTTCAACAATTGAACATAAATTGCTTTGTATCATATGTGTGATTTGATTATTTGATGCAAAGTAAAAACAGAGAGAGTAATGGTCCTTTAGGTGTGGTGATTTCATACTTTTTGCCAGAGATGGTAAGTGTATCTACTCACAAATCCAAATGCTCACACAATTTAATAATCATACCTGCTTCACATCACAGATGCTATCTTCAGGACAGCGTGATGCTGGAACGATACGCCGCTCCCTTTTGAGAGGCCCAAGCCCAATCTCTCTCCCAGTCTGTCTCTCACTCTTTCTCTTCCTCCTTTTCCTCCCTTGAAACTGTGGCCCTGGAGGGCTTAGGGTCACTCGGATGCGAGGGTCCTGGACAACATCCAGATTTTGACCAGAAACTCGAATCACACGACCTCCACTGGGAAAAGACAGTGAAATAAATAATCAAGTTTTTATTAAGAAAGAGAGAAATCTGGGAAAGCAGACAGTGTCAGAACCTTGGGGAGCAGATAAGAATTACCGTTAAATCCTTAAACAAGCTTTAAATCCTACAGTATGGTGCAGGTAGAGTGGGGAGAAACCTCTGCAATAAAAGTCTCCATAATAAATGTTCTCTGTTCAGACCCGATCCCTACTTTTATTTTTATTTTTTGGCTTCCCCAGTGGAGCTAACTGGGTTATCAAAGGCTGGCCATGTCTCTCACTGTCTATGGTGTGAGGCATGTAAAAGAACCATTGCTGACTTTCGACAAGAGTAGGCTGCAAAGCCGTCAGCGTGTTTCCGCCCTGCGATGGCCTGGCGAGCTGTCCAGGGTGTACTCTGCCCTCGCCCTGAGTTGGCTGGGATGGGCACCAGCCTCCCCTTGACCCTAATTAGGATGAAGCGGTTATAGAAAATGATACAGAAATTTTTTGGCTTTTTATCCCTATTTTTTTTAGTCGCAGCCAATTCCCACTCATCAGATATTGCCTTCTCTATGACACAACCACTCTCGACCAGAGAGGGCAAAAGCATGCACACACCCCTCCATGATATGCGATGCTAGCCACCCTTCTTTTCGAACTGCAGCACATGGTTATTTGAGGTGGTCTAACGCACTTGAAGGGTAAGCGCTATCTGCCCCCTGATACGAATGAGCTCATAGACGCTCATGATAGGCTGGAGTTTACTGTGAGTGACAGGGAAGTGAGTGTATGCCATCGCGCTCTGCAAACCTGTGATCTCCGGGTTAATAGCCACACACCTTGTCAATGCGCCACTTGAGTGCACTGACTCCATCCTTACTTACTTTGTGATTAGTTCTGGGACTGACATGATCCTGCAGTGAGGAATTTCATTACACAAACTTATATCCATTCATTCATTCATTTTCTGAACCACTTAATCCTAATTAGGATCGTGGGGAGGCTGGCGCCCATTTCAGCGGACTCTGGACGAGGGCAAAGTACACCTTGGACAGCTCGCCAGGTCATCGCAGGGCAGAAACATGTCTGTGGCTATGCGGTCTGCACTTGAGGAAAGTCAGCAATGGTTCTTTTACATGTCTCACACTATAGACAGTGAGAGACATGGCTGGCCTTTGATAACCCAGTTAGCTGCACTGGGGGGACAGTGACAACCTCTTGAGAGTGGGGCTTGACCTGCAACTTTGGGATCAGTGATCCAGCACCTAACTCCAGACCACCACTGCGTTCTTATTATATCCATAAAACAAAAAATTCTCTGATGCCTCGATGCAATGAAATGCTGAGTGATTAATCATAGTATTATTGAGATGATGAGCCTTGTCTGAAATTTGACTGTATTCTGCAGTGTACTGTATACAGTGGTTCCTTGGTACTCGAACACTTTAGAGGTCGAACAAATTGGAATTCGACCAAAAAATCCAGGGTTTTTTGTCCTGGAAGTCGACCAAAAAATCCAGGGTTTTTTGTCCCGGAAGTCGACCAAAATCCGGAAATCGAACGTTAAAAAAGCGCGAGAAAAAAACGAGACCAAGAGAGAGGGGAAATGTGCACTTTCCTGAAGTTGTTGATACTATGTATCACCCTGATAAAGCTAGCTGTTCTCGGAAAGTCCGGAAGTTGTTGATACTATGTATCGCTGTGAACACCTTTAACAATGAGGAAATGAGCCACTTCTGTAAGGTTTTGAAAAGAAGGCAGAAACAAGCCACGTTATAAATGACAGAAACAAGCCACGTTAGAAATGATCAAGAAAAGAAAGGGACATCCTGAAGAAGAGTCATCCACGCCAAAGCAAGTAGTAGCAAGAGAAAAAAGCACATTTGGCTGATTCACCTGAAGCTGTTATGGAAGGGGATCCGTTTCCTCTCTCCCTCTGTCATGGAAGGGGATCCGCCTGCTCTCTCCCTCTCTGTTATGGAGGGGAATATGCTTCCTCTCTCCCTCTCTGTTGTGGAAAGGGATCCGCTTCCTCTCTCCCTCTCCAACACGTATGCCAACTACTCACCACCACAATGGTAAAAATTCTTATCTTTATTGTTGTTATGCTTTAACTGTACTTTGGTTTTTATTTTAGTCTGTTATGGTCTCTTTTGTGAGAGACTCTGGTTTTGGTGGCTCTGACTCTCTCTATGTATGCAGCGCTGAAGAGGGGCGTGTCTGTCACACGCGGGTGGAGTGCTAAGCACACAGACCTGATTCCACTTAGCAATCACCCGGCTTCTCTAACAGTGACTACGATTTCTCCATGCTTTAGTGCCTTCCCTGTGAATAATAAAGCTCCTCGATCACACTCTGTCTCCTGCATTTTTGGGTCCAGCTGAATGTTCCTGATGTCACAGAATCTTCTAGCCCTTCTTTGACACCAGGAACATTCAGCCGGACCGAAAAATGCAGGAGACAGGGTGTGATGAAAACGGATGAGCTTTATTGTATTGGATTAATTGGTTTTCTGTTATTTCCTATGGGAATAATTGTCTGGAGGGAATGGAATTTATTTTCTTACTATAGGGGACATCACAGAAAATAATTGAGAAGCACTGCACGAGGCGTTCTTGGAGCACAGAGGAATACACGCGGAAGAATACGAGGCTAATCGGCCTGGAAAAGCCATTTCCCCAGCAGAGCTAAAATTTTTTTAGTTGGATGGGGCAGATTTTTGGTGGGATCAAACCTCATATCATGGAAAATTAATTAAAAAAAGATAATTGTAAGTCAAGGTACCATGCAGAGAGAGAGAGAGAAAGCGAGAGAGAGAGAGGGGGGGGGGGCAGTATTTACACTGACTTTGCCTGACCCCCTTTTCCTTGCAGGGGTCAATTCAGGTCAATCTTCTTTCAATTCAAAGGATATGGATATAATAAAACAGTTATTACACTCAATTTATTCAGACGTTACTTATAGTCACCTCATGAGCAAATTTAGTGAATAAAATAATTGGTGTTCATTCATTAATTAATTCATTTAGTCATTCATTTTCCAAGTGCTTATTCCTAATCAGGGTCGTGGGGAGGCTGGCACATATCTCAGATGACTCTGGATAAGGGCATGGTACACCCTCGACAGCTCTCCAGGTCATTCACACTCACTCTCACATCTAGGGGCAATTAGGAACAGCAAATCAGCCTGTGCATGTTTTTGGACTGTGAGAAGAAATCTGACTGAGCCGGAAGAAACCCATGCAAGTATGGGGAGAACATGGGAATGGCTGGTATATGTCCCTATATGGACAGAAATTGGTTTCACAGAACTCTTGGAACTTGAATATATACCTGAGGAAGCTTTTAGAGGGAACAGCACCGGTGATGAGTGGATCTGGAGTATAGTGATAAAAAGTGTCCTGTAGATGACGCTCAGCTTCACCAAACCACACAGTTACTGCATGATTTCCTGTTTTGTTACTGCCACTGGTCACACATGCAATTTGTTCCCCGTCAGATTCTGGAGAGCTGTGAATTCAATATTTGATTGACATCAAAACTAGTGTACATGAGTATATTTTACACAACTGTTTTCAAGTTAATGGACACATTGTTTAAAAGGTTATGTGACAAAAATCCATAATCAAACAGTGAAGTTGAATGTGTTTTTATTTAATTTTGTTTGCCTGTAATCAGTTTGAGCAAACCATAGTAAGTGTTTTACCTAGTTAAGCTACAAGGCACTCCACCAATCAGGATTCGGATTTCATCAGGCTGGCCCGTTCGTAGATCCTTGCCCATAATGCTGACTAAAGTGCCTCCTGACCTTGGACCTTTCAGTGGAAATATTTCCAGTAACACTGGATCCTGAAATTTAAAAGATATGAATGAGGAATATCAATCAATCAATCAATCAATCAATCAATCAATCAATCAATCAATCAATCAAACAAACAAACGAATAAAAGAGTGCGGCGGTCTAAGCGCCACCAAAAAAGTACCATTTCATAAAATGCCAATAGGGAATGTAAAACTATCACAGAAATGTGGTGTTACCACAAACAGTCAGATAGCGATTTCAGAAGTAGAAAATGCTTATCATGCAAAAGGCTTATTTTGTGTTTGATTGCATCTGGATACCATGAATAGCTGGGCCATGTTAGTAAACAAAGAACCTGTAAGATTTACTAGCCAAGTTAGCATTTGCATTTCTGGAAAAATACAAACAAACCTTTAAAATCTCTCAATTCTCATGGTTACTGGGAAATCCCTTATAATCCCTTGGGTTATACGGACTTCCGGTCTTTTAAGTGCGCAAGGGCACAGATGAACTTGTTTAGTACTCAGCCTGCACTGATGTGAATCACTGATTGAATCACTGATGTGAATCAGCAGAGCAGAGAGTTCTCTTTCTTGGGTTTTCATTCATTTTACAACTCAGATTGTGCTGATCCGAACAGATAGTTAATTCATCTGTGTGTGTGTGTGTGTGTGTGTGTGTGTGTGTGTGTGTGTGTGTGTGTGTGTATATATATATATATATATATATATATATATATATATATATATATATATATATATATAACTGAACTGGTTTGTAAACAATGGACGCAGCGTCATTACGTCATTATGTCAACGTACTACGTAGGTACGTCTAAACTCAAAATTTGATTTAAAAAAAAAACAAAAAAAACGTAAAAGCGAAAAAATGTAAAACGGATGAACGTAAGTCGGGGAGCGTCTGTACTGGTATTTATCCTAATTTTACATTTAATCCTTCCTGATCTTGTTTAATGTCTAATGTTTTTGCTTCTTTACATTGATGATTTCATGCTGTCCGTTTTTTCAGCATTGTCTTCTTCTCCTTTTCCTCTCGGCTTTTCCCTTTTTCAGGGGTCACCACAGCGAATCATCTGATTCGCATGTTTGATTTAGCATAGGTTTTTACGTCGGATGCCCTTCCTGACACAAACATTTAGCAAGGGGCAGAAACACACTGACGGCTTTGCAGCTACTCTTGACGCGAGTCAGCAATGGTTCTTTTACATGAACCTCTCACCATAGACAGTGAGAAACATGACCGGCCTTTGATAACCCAGTTAGCTGCACTGGGGGGGACAGTGACATCCTTGTGGAGAGTTTAGCTGCTCCTTGGAGATCCTGAGCTGGGCATTCTAACAGACGCTCGAACCATCTCAACTATCTACTATCGATGCAGAGGAGCATTGGCTTTATCCCAAGGTTTCCCTGGACGTTTGAGGCTGAGCCCTGACTCCCTCCGAAGGAAACTCTTATCAGCAGTGTCATTGTTCCAATAACAACCCAAATCTCATGACCATACGGTTGGAATGTAGATGGGCTGGTAAATTAAAAGCTTTGCCTTCCAGCTCAGTTCCCTCTTCACCATAACAGGGTGTCCACAAAACAGTTAACATACGTTTTTACGTCATACGTCTTACAAAGCAAAAAACTGAAACAATATAAAAATAACATGAGCTTATGACTGATTTCTCTCTCTCTCTCTCTCTCTCTCTCTCACACACATGAGTAAACTCTCAATGTCTCTGACAAGCCCCAATGATGAAATGTGACTGACTGAAAGCATGAGGCATGGTTGATTTGTAGGCGGGGCATGTAATTCCAGACCTCCTGCTAGTTTATTGGATTACAATAAATTGGAAAACGGAGTGTTTTTGCTTTGGGAAGCTGAAGATGACCTTTTCTCGTGTATCATTGTACACTGTACTTATTCCTAAGCAACAGTCTTTTAACAGTGGTACCTCACCTTACGAAAGTCTCACCAAACGAAAAATTCAGGTTACGAAAAGCATTTTCCTAAAATTTTTGTCTCAGGATACCAAACAAGTTCACGTTACGAAAGCGCCATCTTAAAAATTCAAACGCACCATTCAAACATTAAAATGCGCGATTCAAACATTCAAACAATGTACGAGCTGCTCTCCCATCAATGACGTTCAAACATCCCGCCCCGCTGGCCTCCCATTGGCTAACAACTGAACTGTCGTTCATGTCGCCTTCACTCGAGCGCCATCTTGGACAGGTCCACCTGACGCCATCTTGGACAGGGATCCCATTGCCTAGGAGGAATGACGCATCTACCTCCCATTGGCTATTATAGAGCTGAATCCACCATAATGCTTTTCGTGTAAATGACAGAATTACTGTTGTTTTATGCTTTATTTGTTGACTCAGGCTTTTAACCTTCTATGAACATTTGTAAGATTATAAGTCTGCTAAGAAGACATGGTCAACACACACACACACACACACACACTCATCCATGCAGTGTCTCACACAAACACACACACACACACACACACACACACACACACACACACACACACACACACCACACACACACACACGTGTGATTTCCGGTGCGAGTGAGGAGAAGAAACAGGCTCGAGTGATATCACAAAGGAACATGGCCAAACCTGTCTACCATCGGCACGATAATGAAGCAGAAGGAGGTCTTAAAATGTATGCTTTTATAATTTTTAAAGGGTTTAGGGGGTAGTATTGGGAGCCTTGGAACTAATCACGCATTTTACATGTAAAATGTGGTTCAACTTACAAAAAAATGCAGATTATTTTCATAAGGTGAGATACCACTGTATTTTATTCCTTGAAGTTAATGTCAGAAAGATGGCTTTACCATATTAGGGTCACAGTGAGCCTCTTCGCCAACTCTGGGTATAGGCAGGATACACCCTTAACAGCTTGCCAATCCACCACAGGACCAACTCTCATAACCACTCACACTCACACCCAGCAGCAATTTAGATTAACCAATTAGATTAAGGTGCAGATGTTTGGACTGAGAGAAGAAACCAGAGTATCCTGAAGAAATCCATGGAAGCACAGGGAGAACACGCAAACTCCACACAGAAATACCCTTGCTGAGACTGATAGTCAAACCCAGGACTTTCTTGCTGTGAGGCAGATGTGCTAACAACTGCACCACGGTGCCAGTCCTTGAGATTGAGATGAAGGTCTGGGGGAGATAAACGTACCTGGTAGTAAAACTCCTGGAGAGATTTTCCAATTCCTCCTCCTTCAACCTCTACAGAAACATGTCCTTTTTTCTGACTTTCACTTGATGTAGTCTTACATACAATGCTGGACACACACACACACACACACACACACACACACACACACACACACACACAGGAATATATTACAAGATTGCTCATAACTATTAAACATAACTATTAACATAATTGGTTTAATAGTTATGTAAGCGATCGCAGTCAATCAGTTTTTGTTGATGGCTCATTATCCAAGCCCTTAGTATTGAAAGCGGGAGTTCCTCAGGGGTCAGTTTTAGGTCCTTTCCTTTTTGTTGTTTACATTAATGAGGTATCAGATATACTACATGGTATAACTCATCTATTTGCTGATGACACTTCACTGAGAACATTTTCCAAAGAAAAGCAATTAATGAAATCAATCATGACTGAAAATTTGACAATTTTATGTAATTGGGCGAACGATTGGTTAATTTCATATAACTCTGAGAAAACTGAAGCTATGATGTTCACAACGAAATATAACAGAAACATAGATTTAAACTTTGATCATTGTCAAGTAAAGATTGTTGATTTTCATAAACATTTGGGTTTAACCTTCTCGTCTGATGGGAGTTGGTACCATCACATTGAAAATATTGTTAAAAAGACTTTAAAAATGATTTGATCATTACGAAAATTTAAGTTTTTGCTTAACAGAACCACTTTATCGAAAAAATATACAGTATTTATAAGACCACATTTTGAGTATGCATGTCAGGTTTGGGATGGGTGTTCTATTGAAAAAGCCAATAAATTTGAAAAATTGCAGCTAGAAACGGCTCGTATTGTTACTGGTCTACCGAGATATGCTTCTTCAAATTCAGTATATTTTGAAACTGGTTTAGACTTGCTCTCAGAAAGAAGGAGAATTTGTAAATTATTGTTATTTTATAAGATTCATACTGGCATTGCGCCACGTTTTCTTTATGATCTACTTCCTCCTGAAATGGGATCCTGAACTGACTATGAATTAAGAAACCGTGATAATTACAGTCAGCCCAGTACAAGATTAAAATATTCGTTCCTCTCCTTTTACCCATCAACTGTTAAAAATGTGGAATAATATCCCTTTAGCTACAAGAAATTGTGACTCCGTTGTTTCATTTAAGTCTGTTATTCATGCAAAGGAAGCATGTGCCCCCGTGTATTTTTCATACGGAAAAAGGAAATTAAATGTACATACTAGATTAAGACACATGTCCAGTTCCCTCAATTGTGACTTATTTAGAGATTATAGATTTCCTTTCAGCTTTTTCCCTTTTTCAGGGGTCGCACAGCGAATGATTCGCACGTTTGATCGGGCATAGGTTTTTACGTCGATGCCCTTCCTGACACAACCCTTTAGCAAGGGACAGAAACACGCTGACGGCTTTTGTGACTTATTTAGAATCCATGTAAAAAATGAAGCACACTGTCAGTGCGGTGATAACTGTGAAAATGCCTTTCACTATTTTCTTGAAAATTCATTTGTACATTATTCAAAAAAATCATATGCTGAAAACTTTAGAAAATATTGTTCAACTCAGAGTACAAGTCGATATCAATCTTATCTTGAATGGCAATGCAGGTCTCCCTCTCGGTGAAAATCAGAATATTTTAAAGCGGTACAAACACATATCTCTAACACTAAAAGTTTTTCTTAACTCTGCTTGTACATATTTCGACCCTTTGTCTGACTCTTGTGGAACATTATTGTAACATAATTTCTGCAACTATCTAGGAGAAGGCTTTTTTAAGTTTCATAACTTGTGCCCAATCCTTTTCTTGACTGAATAAAATATGTTTAAATAAAAAAATAAAAAAATCAACACATGCTCACATGAATCCCTTTATTCTTTAAGGTTTTATTGTTAATTTCATTGTTATATTAACCTGCTCCTCAAATATTTATGAAAAGACTGAAACAAAAAAGCACTGACTTCATGCTGAATAACGGATTTAATAGTGTTCTAACGCTGATAATTTACCTGGATGAGATCTCATATCTTGTAGAAATGACAATGCATGGTACTCCTGCTACAAAAACAGACTGCTGAATGTCCTCTGCTCTCTGGCCAAGGTTTGATCCTGAGATGGTGATCACAGTTCCGCCCTCTACCGGCCCAGACTGAGGCTCGATCTATCGCAGAAAGCAGAATATTATGAAAGGGGCTGAAAATAAAATAGATAATACATCAATAAATTTCCCACCCATCAGGTATCGCCTTTCCTATCACACAACTACCACCAACCAGGGAGGGGGTAAAAGCATGCACACCCCCCTCTGCGATATAAGATGCTGGCCAACCTTCTGTTTTTGATCTGTGGCTCTGTGATCTTTGTATTTTGTGGCAGACTAACAGGTTCAGAGGAAAAGTGCTATCTACCACTCATACTAATGCGCTCACAGACACCCATGATTGGCTGGCAATGCTGTAAGTGACAGAGAAGTGGATGTTTTCTTCCAGTGAGATCTCAGCCAATTAGCTCCCGTGAACTCCTGATGACATAAGGCTGTAGCATTAACCTGGATTTGAACTTGTGATCATTGGGTTAATAGTCATGCACCTTGTCGATGTGCCACTTGGGAGCGCAAGCATTAATTAACTTTGTGTTTAATTCCCTTTTACTAAACATTTCACACAAGATTATGCAAAAGGCGCTGATTATTGATGTGGAAAACTCACCCAGTGTATGTGAGGAGCAGGGCAACTGTGCTGGATGTGATCTCTGCAGGAATTGTGGAAGACACAACTGGATTTTGGTCCTTCACACCACACGCATCCATAACCTGGCTGTGCTGTTTGGCAGCGGCTGCAGTCTGAACGACCCACCGAGCAGTTATACAGCTTCACTGAGAAGCAAACACAGGACTCGGTACAAGAATCATGTTTCACTCATGGCAACACATTTTTTAATTGCATTATTGCATATGGAGCACACTGCAATCTCTTGATATCTGGCTAACATAGAGAGTGGCACTCTTACCATGAAGGTCCTGTGGACTGTCCAGTGGATAAGAACCGTCCCTCCTCACTGTGATCACTGCATTATATTCTTCCACAGCAGCTGAGTAGGTATACTGACACACACACACACACACACACACACACACACACACACACACACACACACACACACACACTTTGAGACATAGATGTAATGTCTTATCCATCAATGCTAAATGCTAATATAATGAGCTGAATGTATTGGTGAGATCTGCATGAAAAACCTGGTGCAGTTGACATGTGATGTAAAACAGGAAGGGCTGTGACTCATCCATTTCAACAACTGCATCCACTACCACGGGCCTGCCGTCTATGGTTAACATGCACTCATAATGCGTCCCCGGATCCTCCTCCTTAGAGCACACACACACACACACACACACACACACACACACACACACACACACACACACAAAGTTTTAGATTATTATGAGAAAGCAATTCTCGAGAGTCTGATATGTATTCTCCATTTGTATTACCTGGTAAAGGTTCAGGTTGTGTCCCACCATTGTAATCTTATTTGCAATGTTTACATGTAGAAGAGGAGAACCTTCAACTCTCTCCACACTTGGGCATGTGTAGGAAGCTTCTCTCACCAGTGTGCTCCCATTACCCTGAACAAACAGAGGGATATTTCATATATGTACGTATGTATGTGTGTGTGTGTGTGTGTGTGTGTGTGTGTGTGTGTGTGCGTGTGTGTGTGTGTGTGTGTGTGTGTGCTGCTTCATGTCAGATCCTGAAATACAACTGTTTTGATAAAAAACTTTGCAGTTGATTGGTGAGCTGTTCAACTGTCCCTGTTAACGCCCAGAGTTGACAGAGATGGACTCCTGTCTCACAGTGACACAAGTCATATTAAGCATGTCAGCAAACAATGGAATGTTTTGTCCATTTGTCTGCTTAAAAGCTTTTTTATTTCATGGCACAGGGAAAGGTGGGATTTTTTTTAATTAAATGCAAGCTGTTCACTTAAAGGCAATTTAATTATTCATTCATTTTTCTGAACTCTTTAATTCTAATTAGGGTTTCTGGGAGACTACTGCCCATCTCAGCTGACTCTGGGAAAGGATACAGCCCAGAGTCAGCTCACCAGGCATCGCAAGGCAGAAGCATGCTGACATCTATGCAGCTACCATTGACGAAAGTCAGCAATGGTTCTTTTACATGAACCTCTCACGACAGACAATCAGAGACATGACTGGCATTTATTAACCCAGTTAGTTGCACTAGGAAACAGCAGTGACAACCATTGACACTGGGGCATGAACCCCCAACCTTGGGAACGGTAATCCAGCACCTTACCATCAGGTCACCACCGCCCTCAGTTTAATCAAACAATGAAAAAAAAACTCATACAATTTAAATGTTTTCATTTTTCAAATAATTTCTAAGCTCCTGAGATGCACTTCTCTAGAGCCCCATAGACATGAAACATGACTTTGATGGTTGTCTTGTGTCCGTGCCACTTTTATAACACTAGCCTCAGACACCTACCGTGTTTCCCTGTAAATAAGACAGGGCTTATATTAATTTTTACTCCAAAATATGGCACTAGGGCTTATTTTCGGGGGATTTTCGAACCATTCGGAGATCCAAATTCCTTTCTTTACAGAAAGCAGTAAGGTTCTTGCCCTGTGATTCCTCCACTATTCCTTTTTTGTACTCGATTGAATAACTTTTTCTTGCACTCATCTTGTCTTGGGGTGAAAATGACCAGAAAAATGATTTCTTATCCAATGTGGCACAGTTCAACTTTTTAAGTTCCACGTGACTCGTTTTGCGTACGCTCATCAATAATGACGAGTGTTTGTGTTGCATAATGTGATTGGCTGAGATTAGGGAAGTTTTGCCGTCGCCAACCGCCTATGCAGTAGCAGCACAATAAAATCGCGCCTGCAAGCTCAACTTTAAGGATAAGAGACATCAGGTAAATGCTTGGAAAAACCAAACTGCCGCTCTCAACTAGGACTTATTTTAAGGGTAGGGCTTACATTAAAATCATCCTCAAAAATCACGCTAGGTCTTATTTTGCGGTAGGTCTTATTATCGGGGAAACATGGTATCAGGAAAGATATCTTCTGGGAGTCCTTCCATTACCTGATTTTTGCTTTCATTTTTCTCACCTGTTTATTTAGTCGAACTATCCACTGAACGAGTTCATGTTCTGCTTCAAGTGTTTTTGCTATGAGCATTTATATACCTGCCTGAATACCTAAAATATACTATTGTTCATTCTGTGTCTGAGTGGTTATGTGTGAGCCTCTATTTTTGGGTTTGAACTTTGCGATTAATTTATTATTATTATTATTATTATTATTATTATTATTAATTTTTTTTATTAAAGTATTCTACGTAATAAGCACCCTGCTCCAATAAGCCCCCACCCCCCGTGGTTTTTTTTTGTTCTTATGGCTAATAACCGCCCATGTGTTCTGGAAGCAAAATCGTAAATTAAATTTACCAATTTTATTCAATCAGTCTCTGTAACCGTAAATGAGGCGTTCACTGACTGTAAAAGTGAGTTTACACGGTATTTCAAGACCTCCTGCCACTGGGAAATGTCTATAATGTTCATCAGTAACAACACATTTGATTGTTCCGCCATGCTTTAAAAAACAGGAAAATATTTTGCTGTGTTCTCTTGGTAAATGTCCAACAACCGATGAACCATTAGAAACTACTACAGCAAAACTATGGGATGCTCTGAATGAATGGAGCGATGAGCCAGATATGGACCAATCAGAAAGTGATGATGAGTATTTTTGACCTGATTCTCCTGCTCACTAACTTCATAAATTTAAAGACGTTCCTGGCCATGTGCTTTTGTTTATGTTCATGCTGATTGGTTCAACATGCCATGTGCTAAAGTTGACATTCGTGTTGATTGGTTCATTTTATGTCTGGGAAAATGTATAAAGGAAAAGCAACCAGAGGGAAAAGTAAGGGGACTTTTATTAAAATTTTAATGCTGTGTTCTGTTTGTTTTAAGCTTTCATGTAAGTAGTTTGGTTGATACTACAAAATGAATAACACAAATACTATTAAAACTATTTTATTGTTCTGTTATTATTCATGTTTTCCACCTCGATGGGAATAAGCACTTACAGTTCCACTCCGCTGGTAACATTTTAATAAGCGCCCACCCACTCCAATTTTTAAAGCGCCCTGGGCACTTATCACATCGAATATAGTAGTATTACAGTCGGCCCCGAACTTACAAAATTAATCCGTTCCAGAGCCCTTTTCGTATTGCGGGGATTTCGTAAGTAGGGGTCGTATCTTACATGTTAAACACCTAATTCGTTCCAAGGCTCCAGTCTTTGGACTGGATAAACCCCATAAACCCTTTAAAAATGATAAAAGTACACCAATTTTGTATGAAATATGTATTAAAAGTAAAAGAAAATTATTTATTAAACCATTTAAACATTTTATTAACATATTAAACCATTTTATTAGCATATTTATGAATTAAACCATTATTAAACATTTTTTATTAACACACTCACACACACACACACACACACACACACCTCTCTCTCTCTCTCTCTCTCTCTCTCTTTTTTCTCTCTCTGAATCTCTCTATCGCTTTCTCTTGTGCGTGCGCTGTGGGCCACGCCCACAAGACATGAATTCAAAGCGCATTCCCTGTTTGGCCATTTACTGAATTAAAACAACTTAAAAAACTAAACTAAAAACTAACGTTATTCCTTTTCTCTCTCTCTCTCTCTCTCTCTCTCTCTCTTTCTCGCCACGCGCTGCGGGCCACGCCCACAAGACCTGAATTCAATTCATTGCCTGCTTGACAAACTCAACTTTAATTTGATTCCTTGAGGGATCGGAATTCCAGATGAGCTCAAATTCACCCACATTTATTAAACATTTACTGAATTAAACAACTTAAAAAAACTAAACTAAAAACTAAAGAGTGAAGCTTCCTTCTGTCTCTATCTGGGAGGCCAGTGGGGCGGGATGTTGAGAGACAGCCAATGAGAGAGCAACGCGTACGTCGTGTGAAATTTTGATTGGTGCGTTTGAATTTTGACTTTCTTTTTGTAAGAGTGGTTGTTTCGTATCTCGGGAACGGAAACTCAGAAAAATGTTTTTCGTAACTCGGGGATTCCGTACAAAGGGGTCTTCGTAAGTTGGGGGCCGACTGTATTATTATCATTATTATTATTATTATTATTATTATTGATTCGCTGTGGTGACCCCTGTAAAAGGGAAAAAGCCGAAAGGAAAATGAAAGGATGATGATGATGATAATGATGATGATGATGATTATTATTATTATTATTATTTTATTGGTGCTTATCATTGTGAAAGACAATTGCTGCTCAATAGAACAAGCAAACCTGTACTTATTTTTAGAACAGTGGTTAGCCCTGTCGTGGCTCAAGCTAATTCAGCCGTTAACCAGATAATTGACTGGAAATTCAGTTCTGAAGAGTAATGAAAATTGGGTGGCATATGTACTGTAGGAGCAGTGGTGACCTGGTGGTAGGTTGCTGAAAATGCAGTATTGACATTAATCACTGTTATAGTGGCCAGCAGGCCTGCAGTGGGTCTTTTAATAGGATAAATCACTCAAGTCTTCATTATAGCCACCAGGAGTCAGTATTGACACATGTACCTTCTCTCTACCAACTACACTTTCATTATGAAGAATCTGGGCTTCTACCACTACTGCCTGTTGGGTTAAAGAAGGCATGGCATGCTAGGAATTGCTCAGCAGGTTGGTGAGGGTTCTCAGCTGTTCTTGTGCTTGCGGTTCACTGTGGAATCGTGGAAGTCATCAGGAAAGTAGTAGACATGGCTGTAACTCTGGCCAAACTACAGGGTGTCCCAAAAGCTTTGGTTGACATTGTCGTAAATGTATTCCCAACTAACAAACAATGCTGTTTTTTATTATTTCAACACTGCATCAACATTCTCTGAGCATTGTGACAATGTAAAACCATAATGCCTTTGAGAACATGTACATGACTTAGATTCAAAATGTTCTTTCGACGTTGCCAAGGACACATCCAGGCCCCGGTATAGCACCATCTAGCATCAGACAAGGACTGTGCACATCCGTACTGAAGTTTAATTTTCAGTGAATCATACAGATGCAAGGGTAGTGGTATAAGGCGCCGGATCACTAATCCAAAGGTTGGGGGTTCGAGTCCCACTCTCCACAAGGTTGTCACTGTCCTCCCAGTGCAGCTAACTGGGTTATCAAAGGCCGGCCATGTCTCTCACTGTCTATGGTGTGAGGCATGTAAAAGAACCATTGCTGACTTTCGACAAGAGTAGGCTGCAAAGCCGTCAGCGTGTTTCCGCCCTGCGATGGCCTGGTGTGCTGTCCAGGGTGTACTCTGCCCTTGCCCTGAGTTGGCTGGGATGGGCACCAGCCTCCCCGCGACCCTAATTAGGATGAAGTGGTTACAGAAAATGAACTGATACAGATGCAATAAAGGAAACTACAGTACACATGCACACAGTCCTTCCAAATTAACCATACAATGTTTTTAGGAGTCTACAAATAACGTTATCACAACTTCTGTGGAATGTTTTGTAGCATTGTTAAAATAAATTATGTCTTTTGTTGTGGTGAGAACAGAGGTTTGTAGCTTGAATTAAATGTAAACAAAAAGAGAGGGTTTGAGTGTCCCAGTATCAGTGAGTGCATTTGGTGTTTGAATGTTCTCCTTGTCATTGCCTAGGAAGCTACCCCCACAACCCAACCCTGGATTAAGTAGAGGAAGATGATGATAATTATGATGTTCTCCCTGTGTTTGTTTGAGTTTCATCCAGGTATTCCAATTTTCTTTCACAATCCAAAGACATGCATCTTAAGCCAATTGGTTGTTCCATATTGCCCCTAGGTGTGAGCATTAGTTTGAATAGTTGCATGTTTTGGATCTAAGATGGTCTGGCTAGCATTTCAGGGTGTTCCTTGACTTCGCCCAGTGTTGGCTGTGATAGCCTCCTTTATCCCCACTAGTGGGATTAAGCTATTTGGCAAATGAATGGATGAGTGAGTCAGTAAGTGAATGAGTGAATGAAAGATTGAGTGAGTGAGTGAGTGAGTGAGTGAGTGAGTGAGTGAGTGAGTGCATAAGTGAATGAGTGAAGGAATGAGTTGGTAAGTGAATGAGTAAATGATTGATTGAGTGAATGTGTGAGTGAGTGAATGAGGGAAACAAGCTAAATTAGTATATTTTCAGAACACTATTTTGGAGTTACTGTATTTTAATCTTTAACTTACATGCTGATTATAAATGATCATTCCTTTGTCACATGCCGCCTCATGAGAGCAGATGTGTTGTTGAACACACCAGTTACATCTCCAGGGACTCGTCACACACCCCAGACATCTGCGTAGACAAAAAAAAGATCAAATGAACTTATGTTAAGAGAGAGCTGAAATGATATCCAACACTTCAAGTAGGAAGTCGACCCATTTTCATAAAGTTCACAGTGGCTCGTACTACTTGGCAACCATTAAATTATAGAAATTCAAGCCTATTACTTCCCGCACCTCAATGCTTACATCAAAAGACTGTGAGTGGTATGTGAAAAATCAGTGTACGGTTGCCGGGAACTACTTGTTGATGATGAGAAAGCTGGAAAGTGATATGATGTCTTGCCTGTTAGAGCAATGTGCAAGGCAGCTGCTGCATCACCAGAGACACTGTCACTGTTACTGATATGTGATCTGGTCTGATTCTGTTGTTCTTGCAACCTTTTCAATCTCCGAGAGAGAGATTTCCTTTTGGCATTTTCCCTTTTTCAGGGGTCGCCACAGCGAATGATTGGCTTTTAATGCCTTTTTAAATAATAAAGTACACTTTTATGAATCATTATACAAATTAGTTGAAGATGTCTTTACAAATGAGTACTCTATATACATTTATCAGCTATAACATTAACACCACCTGACTGCTATGCAGCTTGTATAAAGGAGATGAAGCTTGAAGGAATCATGTTGCAAAGTTCATCAAGATTTCCTACGATGTTGTAACAAGATCTGTCACACTCTGTTAGAGTCTGTTGAGCGTTACCACACTCTTCCACGCTTTCCATGTTCTGTTATGAGTGGCCTCATATAATACATCCAATTTTTGCCACAGTCAGCACAATCATCCCAAAGCTGCCAAGTGCCCTCCTGATGATCCTGAATCCACCAGCTTTTCTCAAGAGCATCAAGATTCAAACCAAGTTCGGTCAGGACCATCACGATTCAATCCCATGACCCCCCGCACATCATGATTCTCTCAAATCATGGTGATCGTGGGAATCATGCCCCAGTGTAAACCCAGGGTTAAAGTGCCTAACAATGATGGTATAAGGAAACATAAGCAATAGACTGGTGGGGTGTCATGGCTGCCAACTGTCATTGATGTGTTCAGGGTGTAAAGAGGATGTCTGTACCCATCCCACAACTGAGCTAATGCAGCACAATCTGTTTAAATAACTACATGATTATTTAAGCCCTGCGATGGCCTGGCTATCTGTCCAGGGTTTACTCTGCCCTCGCCCGGAGATGGGCCTCACTGTGTCAATAATTATGGTACTGATTAGGTGACTCAGAGAATGAATGAATGAATAATTCTTTAAAATCCCAAGTTTGGGTTTCCTCTGGATATTCCGGGCTCCCCCACAGTACAAAGACATGCATATTGGATTAATTGTCCCCAAGTGTGAGTGAGAATGGATGTGTTTGTGTTGGCCCTGCAATGGACTGGTGAGGGTGTACCCCACCTTTGTCTACACTCGACTGTGAAAGGCTGCAGTATCTCTGAGACCCCAGTAGGATTATGTGGTGGCCAGAGTGAGTGCAAATTAATGAATGAACATATCATATAACTGCAAATCATTACATAATGATACATGCATTCCAAAAGCAGTCTGATAAAGAAACAGGTAACTACACTACTCTGCATAGAAACTCATACCCTCATTTTCCAAACTGCTTAATCCTACTATTAGAGTCACAGGCAGGCTGGAGCCTATCTTAGCCGATATTGGGTGAAGGCAAGGTACATCCGAACTTCTCACCAGATCACTGTAGGGCAGGGGTCAGGAACCTATGGCTCGCGAGCCAGATGTGGCTCTTTTGATGACTGTATCTGGCTCTCAGATAAATCAGGTGGCCTTTCTTAACAGAATAACGAATACACAATTTCACTGTCATTTAAATAAAAATACAAAAAAAGCCATCAAATAAAACAAAAACAGATGAATAAATCTTTAATTTAAATCTTTACATCTATTTTCAATGCCATGTTACTGTGGCACGCAGCGGAGACCAATCCTTTCTGTATGCTAGTATGCGGGCGGGACTGATACCTTGAAACTCTAATTTTATTGGATTATAACAACAGCCCTAGACTGCGCATGTTGTTTTTGTGTAAAGAGATACATTTCCACATTGTTGATCAGCTCATCTGCACAAAGCCAAGCACAGCTGGCAAACAAACACAAATGGACAGACATGGAAAAACTTCAACCCGCAGACTGGCTGATTGCCAAAACTTGAGATGCGCTTTCTGTCACGTAAACACTGCAGCGTGAGTCTTGCCATATTGACCATGCACACGCAAGTAGTTCTTCTCACACCTGAAAAACATCAAGACCAACCTGCAGTCACATGTAATAGATGGAAGCCTAAACCCTGCATGAAGCTGAACCTCAGCATGTATCAATCAAACTACAAAGCTATCAGCAAAACCATGCAGCACCAGAAGTCGCATTAATAGTAAGAAGTACTTTTCTTATTAATAATAACAATTTTGTATAAAATTCTTATTATTTATAACAATGTTGTTTAAAATAAATTCAGAAGGTTCTTGACCACTGCTGTAGGGTAATATACACCACTGTTCACCCTCAAACTTGCACCTAGAGGTAATTTAACTTAACCGAATGTGCATGTGTTTGGAGTGTGGGAGGAAGTGTGAAGTACCCGGAGGAAACCCATGCAATCAAAGAGAGAACATACAAACTACACAAAGAAACAACCAAGCCCAGGACTCAAGCCCAGAACATTCTTGCTGTGAGGTGGATGTGCTAATCACTACAGCACGGTGCCACCCTTTTGTGCAGAAAGTGGCGCATGAAATTATGAACACTGGCACCGCTGGAGATGTGAAATCACATGAAGGTCTGTTGTATGGTAATAGACTTTTATTCAATTTGATGGGCAATTTGATGCTAGTATAAGGGAAAATGCACTCTAAGGACATTTTCAAATCCTGGAAGTTAGATAACAATAGATCACAATCTTAATTCAGTGTTGAATAAGATTTGGAGTTAGAAAATTGTGTTTGGAGGTAAGAGATGCAAGAGACGTGGATGCCCAGAGGAAACTATTAACTCAGACTCAGTAGAAGGGTGGGTGGGCTGCTGGTGCAAATTATTTACTGCAATATTTACTGAAAAAAAAACCCCAACAACCTTCATAATCAATTACTTTAGTCCCCAAGCATAACCTTACAATCACAAATTCAATTCAGTTCGCTTTTTTGGCAATTGGCATGATGTTGTGGTGTTGTGGTTGGCAAGTCTGCTTCGTAACAAAAAGGGTCCTGTGTTCGATTCCTGGGCTCGGGTATATCTGTGTGGAGTCAGGCCTCTGCAGAGTGAATGGAGGGTCATTATGTATGAATAACACCCTCCTATTTAATGCTTTTGAAATTGCTCCATATTTTGAGGGACAGATTTGGTATAAACAAATAAATGTAGTATGCATGAGGACGGAAAATATAAAAATTCTTGTTTATTTGTAATAACATGAGAATTGAGTAACTTACGGCATGGTGCTTGACAGATGCTGCACAAGAGAACAGTCATAGAACGTGAAATCCTGAACCACCACAGTCACGTTCAGGAAGCGCAGAGACAGACTAACTGAGACCGAATCTGTTAGGAAAGACAACCAGTGAATCGTTTTACCAAGAAACACTGAATCAGTATAAAAAACCCTATTTTTCAAATTTCCTGGAGCGGTATGGCCATGCTATTATTTTCCATTTATGTTACTGAAATTAAATATTAATGTAACATGTCCATGGAAATATAACTGTGGGACTGCTTGAAAGCAAGAAAGATATTATCTCTTAAGCACATCAGTCAGTGGTTAGAATTTTTTTCAATCATCATCCTCATCATCAACATCTTCTGCTTAATCCAGGGTCAGGTCACGGGGGCAGCAGCCTAAGCAATGAGGTCTAAATGTCTCTCTCTCCCCAGCCACTTCCTCCAGCTCTTCCAGGGGGACACCGAGATGGTCTCCGAACAGCCAAGAGACATAATCCCTCCAGTGTGTTCTAGGTTGACCCCGGGGTCTCTTCTCGGTTGGACATGCCTGAAACATCACACCGGGTAGGCGTTGAGAAGGCATTCAAACCAGATGCCCGAGTCACCTCAACTGGATCTTCTCAATGTGGAGCAGAAGCAGTTCTCCTCCAAGCTCCTCCTGGATAGCTGAGTTTCTCACTGTATATCTAAGGGAGAGCACGCCTACCCTGCGAAGGAAGCTCATTTCAGCCGCTTGAATCCATGATTTTGTTCTTTTGGTCACTACCCAAAGCTTGTGGAACTCCCTCTTCACCACGACGGACCGGGAAAAGCTCCGCTTTACAGCAGAGGCTCCAGCGATCTGCTTGTCAATCTCCTGCTCCATCCTTCTGTCACTCGTGAACAAGAACCTGAGATACTTGAACTCCTCCAATTGGGGAAGGACCTCATTCCAGACCTGGAGGTCCACCCTTTTTTAGCTTAGAACCAGGGGTTTGCGTGTCTTAACGATCCTAAGAACTATGTTATCGAAGGCAGCATGCCCCTGATAGGGTCACTAAAACAAACAGGTCAGAGGTGAAGGTCCAGACTAAGCACAGTTCAAAAGACCTCTATAGGGATAAAAACAAAAGAAGACGATTTCCCTTGCCTGGACATAGGTCATCCGCCCCCCCCGGACCCAGGCTTGGAGAGTGGCTCGAAGGCGAGCACCTGGTCAGGCTTGTGCCCATGGAGCCCGACAGGCCCAGCCTGAGAAGGACACATGTGTCCACCCTCCCATGGACCCACCACCTGTTAGGGGCGATAGGGGTCAGATGCTCCGTGAGTTTGGTGGCAGCTACTGTCTCTGACGCTTGGGACACGGAATGCCACCTCTCTTGTGGGCTCTGGAACCACCCATCTCAAGAGAAGCTGGCCCTTATTCCATTCTGGAGTTATTCATTGGAAGAAGCAGCAAGCCGGTTCGGGCATCCTTATTGTTTGTGCTTACGCACCAAATGACACTTCAGAGTACCCACTCTTCCATATGCTATGAGCACCCACATGCCATGGGCTCTGGAACCAGGGCTGAACCTTATCCCTTTCTGGAGTTGCCCATACAGAGAGGTGGCAAGCCAGTGTGCACATCCTTGTTGCTCCCCATCTCAGTGCCCACATGTTGGAGTTCTCCCTAGTTGACAAAATGGTAGCTTCCCTCTGCTTTCGGGTGGGATGGGGTGTGGGGGGGTCAGGTCCTGACTGTTGTTTGTGCTTATGCACCAAATGACAGTTCAGAATACCCACCCTTCTTAGAGTCTTTTCACAATCTGTCTATATGTGTTTTGTGGATTTAGAGAAGGCTTTCAACTGTATCCCTTGGGCTATCTTGTGTGCTCAGGAGCTACAGTGTATCAGACCTGTTGCTATGGGCCATTTAGTCTCTGTATCACCAAAGCCAGACCTTGGTCTACATTGGTAACAACAGGTTGAATTCATTTTCAGTGAGCATTGGAGTCCACCAAAGCTGTCCTTTTTCACCGATTCTGTTCATAATTTTCATGGACAGAATTATTAGGTACAGCCATAGCGTTGAGGGATTCTGGTTTGGTGGCCACAAGATTTTGTCTCAGCTCTTTTGCCGATGACACTGTCCTTTTGACTTCATCAATCTAGGACCTCCAGCTCTCGTTGGAGCGATTCGCAGCCGAGTATGGGCTGAGAATCAGCAGCACCTTCAATTCCACATCCATGGTTCTCCTTGTTATTTTTTAAATCAATTTCTATATATAAAAAAATGACTGATTTAAGTTCCTGGGTGATATGAAAGAAATATTTTGCTAGTTCAAGAAAGTTCAATTTGAATTTTGTTTCTGGCATGAGTGACTAATAAACATTATTCTATTAATCAGAGCAACTCTAGACAATCATCGGCGTCTAGACAGCAGTTATCAATTTCTCAGAATGTGTTCTCCTTCCTGTAACATATCTTAAGCAGTATTTCAAAAAGCTTCCACCCTCCCCAACTGGTGTGAAATGGGAGATCTAGCTAGCAGGTGGGAATTGGGAAATGAGCAGACAAAACAAAGAAAAGCACTTGGTATGACCTTTCAAGAGCGACACGGTGGTGAAGTGATTAGCACGTCCACTTCTTCTTCTTCTTTTCCTTTCGGCTTTTCCCTTCAGGGGTCGCCACAGCGAATCATCTGCCTCCATCTCACCCTATCCTTTGCATTTTCTTCTCTTACACCAACTACCTTCATGTCCTCCTTCACCATGTCCATGAATCGTCTCTTTGGTCTTCCTCTAGGCCTTCTGCCTGGTAGTTCCAACCTCAGCATCCTACTACCAATATACTCACTATCCCTCCTCTGCACATGTCCAAACCATCTCAATCTAGCCTCTCTGACTTTGTCTCCAAAACGTCTTACATGTGCTGTCTCTCTGATTTGCTCATTCCTGATCCTATCCATCCTCGTTACTCCCAAAGAGAACCTCAACATTTTCATTTCTGCTACGTCCAGCTCTGCCTCCTGTCTTTTCCCCAGTGCCACTGTTTCTAAACCATACAATATCGCTGGCCTCAACACCGTCTTGTACACATTTCCCTTCATTCTTGCCGATACCTTCCTATCACACATCACACCGGACACTTTTCTCCAACCATTTCAACCTGCCTGCACACGCTTCTTCACCTCTTTTCCACACTCTCCACTACTCTGGATTGTTGAGTCCAAGTACTTAAAATCCTTACCCTTCCTCATCTCTGCTCCCTCTCTCCACCAAGTGGATGAATGAATGAATACTGTAGTCATTTGTCCATAAACCTATAGTCATTTAGGAAATCAACAATATGGGAATGTTTTATCCTGACTGAGTGTTACCCTGTCCATGAAGTACAGGAGGCACCATGTGGGCTGGAGGAGTGAAACAAGTGACTGAAGTTTCTTGAACAATCACAGAGGTTTGTGTCTCATCAAAGAAACATGAGTATTCCTCCCCCTCAGAGAGACTGGGCAAGCCAGGTATATCGAACGCCACCTACAGAGACAGAATGCATACTGTAATGAATGCTTTCATATGATTATAGTACCACTGATGTAAAATAATAAGATCCAGGATGTTAATGTTAATTAGAAAAATGACTGTGAACAAGAATGAATACATTTTTCTCTTCTCCAAGGCTGATGTTTGACTGAGTCAGTGACTCCGCTCTCAAACACCTCTGCCCCAAATCAAAGCTCCAAAGCCAATGGCCATCTCTTGAGCCATGATTACAGTCAGAACGCATGCTACACCTAAAATAAACCAAAGAAAGAAAGCCCGGTATCTTTAAATTAGCATAATTCCAGAGTAATATTCACTGTTAAGTGGAATGGGTTGATACACACTTGCCCTCCAGGACACACCAACCACAATAAGGATCTTGAGCTGTGAGACAGGACTCGCAATTTATATGTTTCTCACACTCCGCCACGGGCCTTTTTTCTACCTGTACAAATGAACACAGACAAAACACACATTAATACACAAATCACACATCACACTTTCAATTCATTCATACATTTACAGGGAGGCTCGTGCTTATCTCTGCAAACTCTGGGTAAGGTCAATGTACAACCTGAACAGCTCGCCAGACCATTGCAAGGCCAACACCGTAAAAACAACCATACACATTAGGAATGATATGGAATAGCCAATTAGTCTACTGTGCATGTTTTTGGACTGTGGGAGGAAACTGGAATACCTGGGGGAAATCCATGTCAGCTGGGGAGAACATGCAAACTCTACACAGAAATGCTTGAACCCAGGAATTGACCCCTGGTGTCTTGCTTTGAGGTGGCTGTACTAACCACTATGCCACTGTGATGCCCTTACTTTGCCATGTTTGATAAAAAAAAAAATAAAAAATACAGTGATTTAACAAATGATTTCTTATTTAGTTTTCTACTTGTGCTATAGAGCAGCACAGTGGTGTGCTAGTTAGCATGTCCGTTTTGCAGCAAGAAAGTTTTGAGTTTGAGTCCCGGACCTGGGAGAGTGTATGTTCTTCCTGAGCTCGCAGAGTTTTCATCTAGGCACTCCAATTTCCTCCTACAGCCCAAAGACATGCACATTAAGTCAACTGGTTCCAAATTGCCCCCAGGTGATAGCGTGCACTACGTCTTCACCCAGAATCGGCTGAGAAAGGCTCCAGCCCCCAAGCAACCCTTGTAGGATTAATTTAAATAGTTCAGCAATTGTATGGATGGTAACTTTGTATAGGTCTGTAACCACTTCTTGAAAAAAGTTATAAATATGATTACAAATAAATAAATAAACCTCACAGTATTGCTGGTCATAATGTACACATGTCTCTGGGAAAAGTCAAGTTGCAGGTCTCTGTTGATAGCTGATCCTGGCTGGATGAGAACACTGGAATAGCGCTTTACTTCTCCAGCGCGCCCCAGGAACACCTAGTGTTAAAACGTCACAGTTAATTCTTCCACCAATGGAATAAAGCGTCTAAACCAAACTGAAAGTGTTTGGAAGAACTTCCTGAAGCAGCTAACCAGCATTTAATATGTGGTCAAACCCATAATAAAAATATCCCAACAGCTAAACAGTACACACTTAAAATCTTACATAACTACACAACACTTATATAACTACACAAAGTGACTTTTGGGCTTCCGAGCATTATCCTCTGCCAAGAAGTCCAGAGAATCTGTAAAGAGAACAGCAACTGAATACATCCGTGAAAGGTCCTTAATGCCTCTTGAATCATATCAAGAGTGGAGTGAATTTCAGCAAATCAGATTACTGGCCTGAGAATCCCATCAACAAAGCAGGTGACATTGCTAAAAGTGTCAGATACCTCATTCTAAAGAGCTGCACCGGCGCTTGCATACTCAGGTTAGGTATCTTTAACTGGATTAGCAATGACTACCTGCCAGTTACAGAAGGCAGTGGGAATAATCATACAAATTTACAGTACAGCTCTATATAAGACTGAGTAAGACTATGGGTGTATTTGTCCAGGATCTGAAGTATCTTGCATGAAGCACATACAAGTATATGTGTGTATATATATATATATATATATATATATATATATATATATATATATATATATATATATATATATATATATATATATATATATATATATATAGGATTTTCTGAGTAGATCCTTCCGTAGGAGAGTGCTCAATACTTTTTGGTAGAGCAAATAAACAAAAATAAAGGACAGGACAAAGACTTTCTATTGAAACTCCATTTATCACTACAGATCTGTTTCGAGGGGTGGTGAAACCATCCTCTCTCTTCAGGTGATTATAGAAGAATTCTATAATCTATAAGATTCTTCTATAATCACCTGAAGAGAGAGGATGGTTTCACCACCCCTCGAAACAGATCTGTAGTGATAAATGGAGTTTCAATAGAAAGTCTTTGTCCTGTCCTTTATTTTGTTTCTTTCCTCTACCAAAAAGTATTGAGCACTCTCCTACGGAAGGATCTACTCAGAAAATCCTCTATATATATATATATATATATATATATATACACACACACACACACACACACACACACACACACACACACATACAGGGAGCCCTCACTTTCCACGGTTAATTGGGACTGAGACCCCCACTGCGACCACCGATTTCTGTGAAGTAGGATCGACCCCCCCTGACTGACATATACTTACATGTAATGTATATAAAATATTAATAAATACATATTCAACACTATAAATGCTCATAATAACAGTTAAACATTCAAAAATAACACATAAGATGTAATTAAACTATGGGGCAGTGGTGGTCTAGTGGATAGGGCGCAGGATCGCTCATCCTAAGGTTAGGGGTTCGAGTCCCCACAGGGTTGTCACTATCCCCCCAGTGCAGCTAACTGGGTTATCAAAGGTGGGCCATGTCTGTCACTGTCTATGGTGAGAGGCATGTAAAAGAACCATTGCTGACCTTCGTAAAGAGTAGGCTGCAAGCCGTCAGCGTGTTTCTGTCCCTTGCTAAAGGGTTGTGACAGGAAGGGCATCCGACGTAAAAACCTCTGCCAAATCGAATGTGCGAATCACATGATTCGCTGTGGCGACTCCCGAGAAAGGGAAAAAGCCGAAAGGAAAAGAAGAAGAAGAAGAAGCAGAAGAAGAAGAAGAAGATGTAATTAAACTACAAATACACACGTACAAAGGCCCGCGTGTGCACATACTATAATGCGCACCTCACATGAAAAGGTTTCCTTAACTTTCCCCTATTTTTCCGTAATTTCCTTATTTTTTTATTTTGCGATGCACTGAAGCCGCAGAAACTGAAGCACGAGGTAGCGAGGGCTCACTATATGTATGTGTGTGTGTGTGTGTGTGTGTGTGTGTGTGTGTGTGTGTGTGTGTGTGTGTGTGTGTGTGTGTATCTCATTTGTGTGTTTGTCTATAGATACTGTAGATTAAAGGGAAAGTCCATCTTTAACTACTTGTATAATTATGTTTATAACAAATATGTGATACAGTGGTACCTCGGTACTTGAAGACGCTTTAGAGGTCGAACAAATCGGAATTTGACCAAAGAATCCAGGGTTTTTTGTACCGGAAGTCGAGCAATAATCCGGAAGTCGAACGCTAAAAAAGCGTGAGAAAAAACGAGACCAAGAGGGAGGAGAAATGCACGCTTTCCGGAGGTCCGTATTTTATTGATACGATGTATCATCCTGATAAAGCTAAAGCTAGCAGCTGTGAACACCTTTAACGACGAGGTCATGAGCCACTTCCGTAAGGTTTTGAAAAGAAGGCAGAAACAAGCCACGTTAGAAATGTTCTTCAAGAAAAGAAAGAAATATCCTGAATTAGAGTCATCCATGCCAAAGTGAGTATCAAGAAAAAAAAAACACTTTTGGCTGATTCACCTGAAGCTGTTATTGAAGGGGATCCTCCTTCTGTCTCCCTCTCCAATATTTACGTATGCCAACTGCTCACCGCCACAAAGTTAAAAATTCTTTTCTTTATTGTTCTTATGCTTTAACTGTACTGTGTTTTTTATTTTAGTGTGTTATGGTCTGTGTTGTGAGAGACTCTGGTTTTATGTAATGTACTGATAAAAATTTAAGTTTCATATATTTTAGATTTATTGCGCACCAACTGAAATATTTCAGGTCTTTTATTGTTTTAATACTGATGATTTTGGCATACAGCTCATGAAAACCCAAAATTCCTATCTCAAAAAATTAGCATATCATGAAAAGGTACTCTAAACGAGCTATCAACCTAATTATATGAATCAACCAATTAACTCTAAACACCTGCAAAAGATTCCTGAGGCTTTTAAAAACTCCCAGCCTGGTTCATTACTCAAAACCGCAATCATGGGTATGACTGCTGACCTGACTGCGCCACGCCGCATTGAAGCAGTCATTTCTGCAAAAGGATTCCCGACCAAGTATTGAGTGCATAACTGAACATAATTATTTGAAGTTTGCCTTTTTTTTGTATTAAAAGCACTTTTTTTATTGGTCGGATGAAATATACTAATTTTTTGAGATAGGAATTTTTGGTTTTTCTTTACTTTTTTGCCAAAATTATCAATATTAAAACAATAAAAGGCTTGAACTACTTTAGTTGTGTGTAATGAATCTAAAATAAATGAAAGTCTAATGTTTATCAGTACATTACAGAAAATAATGAACTTTATCACAATATGCTAATTTTTTGAGAAGGCCTAGTATATGTAAAACAATGGCCAAGAATGGTGTTCATGGGAGGACTCCAAGGAGGAAGCCATTGTCCATTTAATGTTCACAAGAAGGCACTTGGACACTCCACAGAAGTTTTGGCAAAATATTTTGTGGACTGATGAAACCAAAGTTGAATTGTTTGGGAGGAACACACAATGTCATGTGTGGAGGAAAAATGGAACAGCTCACCAACATCAACACCTCATCCCCACCGTGAAACATGGTGGAGGGTGCATCATGGTTTGGGGCTGTTTTTCTGCTTTGGGGCCTGGACAACTTGCAATCATTAATGGAAAAATTAATTCAAAAGTTTATCAGGATGTTTTGCAGGAAAACCTGAGGCCGTCTGTCAGACAGTTGAAGCTAAAAAGAGGATGGATGCTGCAACAAGACAATGATCCAAAACACAGAAGAAAATCAACTTCAGAATGGTTTCAGAAGAACAAACGTTCACGTTCTGGAGTGGCCAAGTCAAAGTCCAGACTTGAACTCCATTGAGATGCTGTGGCATGACCTCAAGACAGCGATTCATACCAGACATCCCAGGAATCTGACTGAACTACAGCAGTTTTGTAAAGAAGATTGGGCCAAGATTAGTCCTGATCGATGTACCAGACTGATCTGCAGCTACAGAAAGCGTCTGGTTGAAGTTATTGCTGCCAAAGAGGGGGGGGGGGGGCACAAAATATTAAATGTGATGGTTCAGTTACTTATTCCTCCCCCTTCTGTCATTGTTTGCATGCTATCCTCATTAAAATAAGAAAACCGATAAATGTTTGGGTGGTTTTAGTTAAAGCAGACACTGTTTTTTCATCTGTATTATTTTGACAAAGATCAGATCACATTTGATGGTAATTTTATGCAGAAATGTGAGAAATTCCAAAAGGTTCAGATACTTTTTCATCCCACTGTACAAAGTTACATGACTGTCACTTATTAAATTATGGAAATAGAAATGAAGATTCATACTCTTCTCTGGCTTTATTATCTAAATATTTCTACCGACCTTTTGAAGATATTTCAAGATGGACTTGACTGAACATTCGGAGGCAGAGTGTTCCAGTCTTTTATACTCTGTATGTGAAAAGTATTTGAAAGTGCAAATAAAAAGTATTTGAAATTGCAGGTTCATTAAGGTTTTTTATGTAAGTCCGATCTCCAGCATCATACACCCTCAAATATTGGATGCATGGCATCAAAATTTGCACCTGAACGTGAGGCCATGATAAGGCTCCACGAGTTCAGCCTGCTTAACCAGAAAGCATAGTGGACTGTATATACATATTGTCATGGATGACTGTTGTACTGTTGTACTAGCTACTATAATTATGCTGGCCAGTATTCTACTGATCACTTGGCTTGTATTTTTATATAGACTTCCTATTCATTACCTTGTGTAAATTTCCATTGGAATCTCCTAGAAAAGCAATAGAGTGTCCATCTCTCATGCTGACTGCCACAGCAGTGAGACGGGCAGAAGGACTCTCCAAAACCGCTTCAGTTTTCACCGGCTCCTGGCTTGCCATGGGACTCGGGGTGTGATCTGAGCCACAAGGATAGGTATTGATGGTATCCTGGAAGTGGTAATACAGTTAGATTTTCCATTCAGCAGTTGCTAATTCAAAGCTGTACTTCAAATCAGCCAGCAGCATGCAGAATGGTAGCATCTTCACCCATTTAGCATTACATACTGATTTAACTGACATCAGATTAAATAAATAATTAATTCATTTTCTGTACCGCTTAATCTTAAGAACCCTCACGCCGGTCCCAAGCCCGGATAAATGCAGAGGGTTGTGACAGGAAAGGCATCCGGTGTAAAACTTTTGCCAGAATACAAAATGCAAACCGTAAAGACAAATTTCATACCGGATCGGTCGAGGCTCGGGTTAACAATGACCGCCATTAGTGCTGTTAACCAACAGGGTGCTGGTGGAAATTGGACTACTGTTGGTCGAAGAAGGAGAGGTCGAAGAAGGAGAGGCGGGAGGCGTGTCCGTAGGCAGAGAGAGAGAAGAGGAAAAGCATGAGTCTAGGACTGTGCGTAGAGACTTTGAATGTTGGAACTATGCCAGGAAAAGGTAGAGAGCTGGCTGACATGATGCAGAGGAGGAAGGTGGACATGCTGTGTGTTCAGGAGACCAGGTGGAAAGTCAGCAAGGCTAGAAGCTTAGGAGCAGTATTTAAGCTGTTTTTTCATGCCGTGGATGGGAAGAGAAACGGAGTAGGAGTCATCTTGAAGGAGGGCTTTGTCAGGAATGTTCGAGAAATGAAAAGAGTGTTAGACAGAGTGATGAGTCTCAAGTTAGAAATTGAAGGTGTGATGTTCAATGTTGTTAGTGCTTATGCCCCACAGGCAGGATGTGAGCTAGAAGAGAAGGAGAGATTCTGGAGTGAGTTCGATGAAGTGATGCAGAGTAGCCCCTGAGGTGAAGGAGTGGTCATTGGGGCAGACTTTAATGGACATGTTGGTGCAGGCAACAGAGGGGACGAGGAAGTGATGTGCAGGTTTGGCATCCAGGACAGGAACACAGAAGAACAGATATTGGTAGATTTTGCAAAAAGGATGGAAATGGCTGTGGTGAATACTTTCATCCAGAAGAGAGAAGAGCATAGGGTGACTTATAAAAGTGGAGGTAGGAGCACACAGGTAGACTACATCTTGTGTAGGCGATGTAATTTGAAGGAAGTCAATGACTGCAAAGTAGTAGTGGGTGAGAGTGTTGCCAAACAGCATAGGATGGTGGTGTGCAGATGGTGGGAAACGTGTTGACTGATGACAGAAGTGTACTGGAAAAATGGAAAGAGTACTTTGAAGAGCTGATGAATGAGGAAAATGAGAGAGAAAAAAATAGTCGAAGAGGTGACTGTTGAGGACCAGGAAATAGAAAAGATTAGTAAGGGTGAAGTGAGGAGGGCATTGAAGAGGATGAAGAATGGAAAGGCAATTGGTCCTAAGTGGAAGTATCTAAGTAATGGAAGTATCTAGGAGAGGTAGCAGTAGATTTTCTGACAAGAACACTCAACAAGGTCTTTGAGAGTGAGAGGATGCCGGCGGAATGGAGGAGAAGTGTGCTTGTGCCGATTTTTAAGAACAAGGGAGATGTGCAGAGTTGTGGTAACTACAGAGGGATGAAGTTGATGAGCCATACGATGAAGTTATGGGAAAAAATAGTGGAGGCTAGATTAAGGGCAGAGGTCAGCATTTGTGAACAACAGTTTGGATTCATGCCAAGAAAGAGCACCACAGATGCAGTGTTTGCTTTGAGGATGTTAATAGAGAAGTACAGAGAAGGTCATAGGGAACTGCATTGTGCCTTTGTGGATCTGGAGAAAGCATATGACAGGGTGCCGAGAGAGGAACTGTGGTATTGCATGAGAAAGTCTGGAGTGCCAGAGAAGTATGTAGGATGGTGCAGGACATGTATGAGAGCTGTAAGACAGTGGTGAGGTGTGCTGTCGGTGTGACAGAAGAGTTCAAGGTGGAGGTGGGACTGCATCAAGGGTCAGCTCTGAGCCCCTTCTTGTTTGCTATGGTGATGGACAGGCTGACAAACGAGGTTAGACAAGAATCTCCATGGACTATGATGTTTGCAGATGACATTTTGATCTGTAGTGAGAGCAGAGAACAAGTGCAGGAAGAGCTAGAGAGGTGGAGGTATGCCCTGGAAAGGAGAGGAATGAAGCTTAGCCTCAGTAAAACAGAATGCATGTGTGTGAACGACAAGGGCCCAAGAGGAATGGTGAGGTTACAGGGAGACGAGATAAAGAAGGTGGAGGATTTTATGTACTTAGGCTCAACAATCCAGAGCAGTGGAGAGTGTGGAAAAGAGGTGAAGAAGCGTGTGCAGGCTGGCTGGAATGGTTGGAGAAAAGTGTCCGGTGTGATGTGTGATAGGAGGGTATTGGCAAGAATGAAAGGAAAAATGTACAAGACGGTGATGAGGCCAGCGATGTTGTATGGTTTAGAAACAGTGGCCCTGGGGAAACGACAGGTTGAGGTAGCAGAGATGAAAATGTTGAGGTTCTCTTTGGGAGTAACGAGGATGGATAGGATCAGGAATGAGTACATCAGAGGGACAGCACATGTTAGAGGTTTTGGAGACAAAGTCAGAGAGGCTAGACTGAGAGGGTTTGGACATGTACAGAGATAGTGAGTATATTGGTAGTAGGATGCTGAGGTTGGAACTACCAGGCAGAAGGCTGAGAGGAAGACCAAAGATAAGATTTATAGATGTGGTGAAGGAGGGAAGGAGGACATGAAGGTGATGAAGGTAGTTGGAGTAAGAGTAGAAGATGCAGAGGATAGGGTGAAATGGAGGCGGATGGTTTGCTGTGGCGACCCCTGAAGGAAAAAGACGAAAGGAAAAGAAAAAGAATTCTGTATATATATATATATATACAGGGTGAGTCACGTTCAAGTGCGGGCTATCGCAGGGCTATTTATATAGACACCTTCCATTATATTAAACCTCCTTGGTGGTTAATCCCACAGTTGTAAGCCTGTCATATCAGTCAATGCACCCACTGCTCGGGCTTGCGAAAGTCTTCAATGATCTATATTTATGTGGATTGCTATAAGCGTTTCAATAACTTATTCTTATTTTTTTACCCAGCAAAGTGGCTACTGCTACCAGTAATAATAAAAAAATCTGCTTTGTGTGACGTCAGGCCACACAATTCCTGCTATTGACACTAGATGTCAACATTGCCTTCGTCTGCAAGACTTCTGTCCAAGAAAGTATTGGCTGGTAAGTGATTCATTCATTCATTCATTCATTCATTTTTTGAACCGTTTAATCCTAATTAAAGTCTCAGACAAGCTGGTGCCCATCTCATGTGCAGAGTATTCCCTGGACAGCTCGCCAGGCCATCGCAGGGTAGAAGCACACTGATGGCTAGGCTATGTAGCCTATTAATTAATTAATTTTCTGAACAGCTTAATTCTAATCAGGGTTCACCTTACAGCAAGAAGGCCTGGGTTAAATTCTTGGGCTCGGCCATTTCTGTATGGCGTTCTCTCTGTGCTTGTGTGAGTTTTCTCTTGGTACACTGGATTCTTTCCACAGTCCATGGACATGCTCAGTAGGCTAACTGGAGGTTCCAAATTGCTCCTGGGTACGAGAGTGAGTCTGAATGGTTTTGTGTGTTGGCCCTGCAATGGTCTGGTGAGCTGTTCAGGGTGTATCCAACCTTCGCCCAGAGTTCGCTGAGATGAGCCAGCCGCCTTGTAACCCTAATTAGGGTTAAGCGGTTCAGAAAATTAATGAATGAAATCTATGAAGATCCTGATAGATGTTTCAATTGATAGATGTCCAAGGCTGGATTGCTTTTCACCACCTTTGCATTTACTACCTGATTTCCACTTTCATTTATATCACCTGTCTTCTTACTATAAATATCTGTTTTAAAAATTCATGTTCCATTGAGCTTCTGATTTCAGCTTTGTTCACATTTATTTGCAGGTTTGTCTGCCTCCTTGAGTGAGATTGTGTGTCTGGGCAGTGGTGTATGGGCCTTTGTTTTTTAAATTTCGGTTTCATTATTTATGATGCATTTGTTTTTTGTGTGTGTTGTACATCATCTCACAGGTCACTGATACATAACAGCCATTCAGCATCACCTCAATGATGTCCTACCAGAACCTCAATTGAAACGCTAATGAATTGGATGCCATATAAAAATTGAAACTTCACAATGTCATGTGTAGCCTAAGCTGAGAGTACAGGGGTCATATCGTTTAATTGAACAAACTTTGCAGTTATTAATGTGAACATTTTTACAAGACGTACTCCTGCAGCCACACTACTATTCTATCGCTATTTATTTTAACAGTAAGACGAAAAAACTGGCTTCAGTTGTTATGTCTTCTGTCTTATCATTCTTACTACACAAATACACAAGAAATTGTTCCATGCAAATCCCAATTCAAAACAAAAATAAATAAATAATAATAAAAAACCCAAATGGATGCTGTGTACAATGAAAAATGAACAACAACAAAAAATATTAGCTTGTTTAGACTTTGTTAGCAGAAATCCCTCTCAGAAGACTTTTGATAGGGCAACACATGGCGGGAAAAGTAAGTGGTACTGAAAATCAACAACTTTAACATTTTGGCTTTAGGAACATTTGTAGTGTCTATAAATTATAGATATTAATAATTATTATAATGTCCCTTAACATGAAACTGCAAAAGCATTTAATACGTTATCATCTACAGTAATAATACCATCAAAATATTCCAAGAATCTAAAGTGATCTCTGCGCATAGGAATAAATTTTATTAGAGAAACATTATTAGTTTATGGCAGAGAAGTTAGTATGTCCGTCTTAAGGCAAGAATATCCTTGGTTTGAGTCCCTGGGCTCAGTAAGGGCGTTTCTGTGTATATTTTACATGTTGTCCCTGTGACCTAGTTTCTTTCCACAATCTAAAATATGTATATTAGGCTAATTGGCTGTTCCAAATTGCCCCTAGGTTTGTGTCTGTATGGATGTGTGTATGTTCATTCTGCGTATGTAGAGTCAGCTGAAATAGGATCCAGCCTTCCTGCAGCCCTGATAAAATTAAAGAGTCTGACAAAAACCCATAAATGTAATAATTACTTGACATGATTTTATACTTTGATTAACGTTATAGTTCTAAATGAAGGTATCCTAACTGTTTAATTGGGTTTAATAATGTAGTGATGTCATTATGTAATTATCCCATCTTTTTTTACACATGTTGCCTGAAATTAAAATTGTTTTGGATAAACGTTTTACTGGGGCAGTGGTGGCCTGGTGGCCTGGTGGTAAGGTGCTGGATCACTGATCGCAAGGTTGGGGGTTCAAGTCACAACCTCAACAGGTTGTCACTGTCCCGCGAGTGCATTCTACACAGTGTCCAAATATTTTTGGAATTAAAGAGATAGGTACTGACATAACTTTTGGATGCAAGTTACTACCTCTTTATAAGGCCCATATAAGGCACATTTATTGACATTGAGAATGTTTCAGCTAAAAATATTCTTACCCTGGGCAAGCTGGCACAGTTGGATTTAACCTCATACTCTATATATGCCACCCTGACGCCTTCTCTGTGGCCAACTTGTGTGTAGCACGCATCTCGTGTACCATTAATCCAGTGGTCAATTTCCTCCAGATTGTAAACGCAAAGTGCTGATTCCTCACTTGGCTTGCTGGCCCCATTCAGTGCTGTGGAAAACACCCCAACCAAGACCTGCCGACCATCCTCTGCTCCACCTATATGTGCTCCCTGGAGAAGGTTGTAGTTTTTCCCTGTCAAGGGAGCATGGCAAACTAGAGGAACTTCAATATAAGAATAGTATGCGTGATCATCCAGGCACATTCGTGCAATGTATGTTCTATATTCTCGAGAGGTGGCTTTGAGGTTGCGTCTAAAGAATAAGAAATAGGCATGGTTGTGTCTTGCAAAGGTCATTATAAAATTGTGATCATATTCAGAGAGGCGGTTGGCTACACCCAGTTTAGCTGTCTCCTCATAGGAAAAGATTGGCTTCGAGAAAAGCTGGCGGGTAGAAATCGGTGGAAGGCTGCCCCTTCCCACAAAGCCCCTTCCCACGTAAAGCAGGGGTAGAGCCCCGTCTCTTGGTCTTGCCACAAGTCCAATGGTTGAAACTTTTGGGTCAGTTGCTGCCACATATTGAGTGTCCATTGGTCTTTTGGTAGAGAACAAAACCTGGCTGATATTGGCAAGGCTACGCTTCTGGCATGTGCCCTGATGGATACTGCCACATGTAATAAGCTGGAGAGAATATGGCTCCACCAGCAGCAGCTTGTTGTAGTTATTCACTAGCTGGGAATGTGGGCAGTTCTCTGGAGTTACAGGAGGAAGACAATCTTTACTATCTCTTACTGGACCGGTCATCTCTTCCACCTCCAGATGCAAGTGGTCCAGTCCAGACAGTTGGTAAAGGCGATCCTTAGCGCCAATATACACCATGCCCACCGTAGGATCAGGGTGCAGGGCCAGATGTTGGAACACAGAGTCATTGGATGAGAATTGTGGATAATGGCAACATACCAGTGGGCTGTCCAAAATAACCAAAGAAACAAGGGAGGACAGCAGGATGGAGACAAGTGCCATCACACAATGCACTGCAAATGCACTAAACACAAGAAGAACAAGAAAAGAAAAACTTAATGTTAACACTGATATGTAATAGCAAATATAATGGACAGTTATAATGTACAAAACATGGATTTTACTAAATCTCTACACCAATAGGGTACACAATATACTACTATTACTAATACTACTACTACTAATAATAATAATAATAATCATCATCATCATCATTCATCATTTTCTGTACCCGCTTAATCCTAATGTGGGTTGCGGGGAAGCTGGTGCCCATCCCAGCCAACTTCGGGCGAGGGCAGAGTACACCCTGGACAGCTCGCCAGGCCATCGCAGTAATAATAATAATAATAATAATAATAATAATAATATCATCACTATTTGCTTCATTAATAATATCTTGTAGTCAAGGATCCCAGCAAGCTTTAGAAAAAATAGAGGAAACGGGTTTAGAAATAGAGGAAATGAAATATTTCAGCTGGGGGTCAAGGGGGCCACAGGGCCCCTTGTGGGGTACAGGGGCAGAGCATGTCATGTAAAAAAATCATGCAAACAAGTTAATCATTGTTTTGTAACATGCATAAACACTAAACAAAACAGTTAAAATAATGTAAAAAAATACTAAAAGGTTATTTTAGTGTAAACACACACTTCAAGTAGCATAGCACTATGGCTTGTCATTCAAGTGTGACATAATTCTGAAATAATTATGAACTCATTTATAGAATGATCACATAACACATGACATATATTATCACAACAAACATTTGTGTTCAACTAGTGAACATACCTGCTACAAATTAGCATGTTAACTATAACACTATAATTAAAAATGTCACATTTACTCTGCACTAGTAAACAGTTTTACACTGTACTGTACTTATTTCATAAATTTATAAAAATGACTCAAAAGGCACTTCATAGTTTTCTTTTCTCAGTTTCTTTCTTTTTCGGCATGTATACTCCCCTCACAATGCTGTTTCAATACCAACCAACCTTTACCTCCATAATTGATCACTTTCCCATCGCACAGACCCTAAAGTGCTTTCCCCGTATCTTTTTGTTTGTAAATGAATTATGATAGCGGGCATCTGTCTACTACTTTTTCCAGCCACGACCAGTTCCATGAATTTTTGATCCCGGTATCTAACCCCGATACCATTCCACTGTCTCTCTTGTGTAGAATGTCTCTCTTCCACGACATGTTGAAATTGAGAAATCTGGCAAGAAATTGACCAGAAATCTGGCAAGGAAGCAACCATATATGTTTTCTCATTATTTCGCATACATTCTCGCAGTACTTTACTTCCGAGTGTTATCGAATGTCAACAGAAACAACCGACCAAATTATATCTAAAGCAAGCCAACTCGATTGGCACACATTCTGCTAATCTATTAACTATTAACAGTCAGGACCCGTCCCTTCACCTGAAGGTGGAGGGACGCTACCCTTTCGTCAACCGGGGAGGACTGCAACATGCAGGCGCCCGAGACAGGGGGCAACTAGAATGTACACACCGGCTCGCCACCGGAACAACTCCAAAATGGGATAAGAACCAGCCCCTCTTGAGATGGATGGTTCCAGAGTTCAAGCCATGTGTTATGGTGAGTCCAACTATATTTTTTCGGGATCTATCATGCCCCTCCCCTAGGCCTGACTCCAGAGGGTACCCGAGCAAAGGAAACCATGTCCTTTTGTCTTTATCCATATAGAGGTGTTTTGCTTTGTCTGGACTTTCATCTAGGACCTGTTTGCCAATACCAGGGGCATAATCCCCCCTACAACATATTGTTGGCCTCCGTTCATCCAAGATGATGGGTTGCGCCATGATGAGGTGGAACTGGAGCAGCATCTGCGATGGTTAAAGAGCCCAATCCTGGAAGACAGTCTCTGCTGCAGTAGCCGCAGATGAATTCTGTGCTGACCACTAAACTTGATGATGCCTTACTCCTCAATCTCCTCTGCCTTTGTCTCTTGTGTCTTTCCTCCTCAGCTCTTTTGATGCCCTCGCTGACAGTTCTTCTCCATATTGGGCGATCCTGTGATGTAGACTCCCATGACCCAGTGTCTATGCCTGCAAACTTGACGTCTCATTTACAGACATCAGAGTACCTCAGCGGTGGGTGGCCAATTGGGCGAGTACCTACCACTAGTTGTCCATACAGCAGGTCTTTTCGGAGAAAACCTTTGTCCATACGCCTAACATGTCCTAGCCAGGTGCCTCTGGCTCAGTATGGCAAAGATTAAGAGGGACCTGGCTTTGCTGAGGATGTTGTGGTTGGTGATTTTGTCTTTCTTCATGCTGCCTAGTATTCAACATAGGCACCTCATGTGGTACGTGTTCAACTTTGCCTCTTGTCTTGGATAGGTTGACCATGTTTTGCTGCCATAGAGGAGTCAGGTTTTTGTTCTCCCAGACTCCCGTAGTGAGTTTGGACATCACCCCTGTGGCTTTCCCGATATGAGCATTGATCTCTGCATCCAGAGACAGGTTGTCTGAGATAATAGAGACCAAGTATCGGAAGCTGTTAACATTAGCCAACTTTGAGTCATTGATAGAGATTGGAGGGTCCTGAGCCATGCTCTCTGTCTTTTTTATGCTGATTGTGAGAGCAAACTCTCTGCAAGTCTGAGAGAAGGAGTCCATAAGGTGTTGTAGACCATCTTGAGTATGACTTGCTAGGGCAGCGTCATGAGCAAACAGCATTTCTCTGATGAGGACACATGTTACTTTGGATTTATCCCTGAGACGGGCTAGGTTGAACAGCTTTCCATCGTGTCTGGTGTGGATGTAGACACCATCAGAGGAAGAGTCAAAGGCATGGTACAGCAGGAGAGAGAAGAAGATGCCAAAGAGTGTAGGGGTGAGCACGCATCTTTGTTTGACCCCACTAAGAATATTGAAGGGTTCAGATGTAGCACCGTCAAAGCTAACTGTTCCCTTCATATCTGTGTGAAAGGACTTGATAAGGCTCAATAGCTTAGGAGGGCAGCCTATTTGTTGTAGAAGACTGAAAAGGCCACTGCAGCTGACAAGATCAAAGGCCTTAGTGAGGTCAACAAAATCCAGATAGAGAGGTTGGCGCTGTTCCCTGCACTTTTCTTGGAGTTGTCGTACGGGGAAGATCATGTTGATAGTAGGGATGTCATTGACAATCGGAATATTGGAATATCGCCGATATAATGATGTCGATCTATAATCGATACCTATAAAAGGAATATCGATACTTCTAACATTATATAAAATTCATATTATATTAAATTTCATACAAAGTTGTTTTAATTTAAATAACACTAGAGCAAGCGGTATCTTTTAATAAATAAAATAATGTACGAAAACACGTTATATAGTTTCAGTCGAAAACCAGCTTAGCGTAATGCCGAGTGTTAGTCCAAGTTTCCTGTGTTCATGATAGCATCTGTAGTAAATGCCATTTTCAATGACATCCCTAGTAAATGGTACGTCCCACCTCTCTGCATGGTAAATGGTACGTCCCTGCTTTTAGTGTGCCGTCAGAGCGCGTGTTCTCAACAGCACGGAACATTTTGAACTAGAAGAGACACTTATCACCGGATAATGCAGATATGTGCATCTTCTTGCATCATAATTATGAATTGTAAAAATGCATATCTCTTAAACTTTTCAATTGACAAGTGTTTGTAGAATACAAACAACTTGCTTGAAATTAACGAGTAAACAAGTGTTTATAGATTTGTTCAATACAAAAAGGTGTTAATTAAAATCTTGTGAGTGGAAAACTATTTCCTGCCTTTTATTTCAGATTTGGCTTTAGTAATTGGTCACTTTATTACAAAATATTCAATGCATTATACAAACTACTGTAATATATCTTAGTCTGTTCTGTTTAATGCATTTAAGGAACAGTACAGCAATATTCTAATGTATCGATACATCGGAAAATTTTTTAGCAATATATCGATACCAATAATAGGTTTTCAATGACACCCCTAGTTGATAGTTTAACGGCCTGATCTAAATCCACATTGTGACTCCGGTTATACTCTTTCTGCGAGGGATTGCAGTCTTGTGAGTATGGCACGTGCGAGCACCTCGCCTACGATGCTGAGGAGGGATATCCATTCCACGATAATTGTTGCAGTCTGAGCGGTCACCTTTATTTTTGTATAGTGTCGCAATCTTAGCATCCCTCATATCATGCGGCACCTCTCCTTTCCAGCACAGACACGGTAGCTCATGGAGGTGTGGAAGGAGGCCTGACTTCCCTGCTTTTATTACCTCTGGAGGAATGGCATCATTTCCTGGTTGCCATGCTAATGCATTTATGACCTTATCAAGGTCTGCCAAGTAGGCTCAGCATCACGGTCACTCATGATGGGGAGTTCAGGGAGACTGTTCAAGGCTTCCTCAGGTACTGTGTTTTGAGTTGAGTAGAGCTTGAGGTAGTGCTCCACCCACCTTTCCATCTGTTTGCTGCGGTCGGAGATTATATGCCCTTCTTTGGACTTGAGGGGGGCTGTTTTCTTTGTGGCTGGGTGGGCCTGTAGCTTCTTTAATACCTTCATACATGGCGCTAATGTTGCCAGTCAAGATGCTTGTTCCACTTTGTGGCAAAGCTCCAGGGAGTAGTTGTTTGCACATCTCCTGGCCATTTCTTGACTTCCAGCTCTGGCTTTGCATAGGAAGTTGAAGTTTCCATGGGTTTGGTTTTTTGGGTGGGGTCTTTCCTACCTTGATGCCACACTGTACCTGTAGTGTGTACATTTTCAAAGCAAGCCTGAGTAGGTAACAAGCAATTGTTCATAGACTCCTGCAAATTATGCAGACACCACTGACTTAGCCTAATGTGAAAGTCTTTGGCCTGTAGAAGGACACCAGAGTACATTGAGAAAACCAATGCAAGCACCAGAAGAATATGCAAACTCCACATAGAGAGCCCTTGCTGAACCAGGGGTGCCAGAACTTAGGACCTTGTTGCTGTGAGAAGGACATGCTAAATGCTATGCTGCCGTGCTTCCCAGGAAAGGAAATGCTATAAATCCCATGAACGCATTGCCGCACACCTTTCATGCCAGGTTTTATTGCTTTTCATCAGTTATATATATAGGACAGATGCTTATAATAGAGTACTCAGTTGTTCAATCAACTGAAGGGCCTGTTTTGTTTTTTTGACACCTCCTATATATCTCCTTTATTGCTCAAGCTAACATTTCTACCCATCTCTCAATCTTTCTTTTCATCACGAAGTTTAGTTTACCTACACTGAATCATATATTACCTGTTTTCACACACACACACACACACACACACACACACACACACACACACACACACACACACACACACACACACACACACACACACACACAAACCATGAGCGATAGGATTCAATTATTTGTATTATTGCACAGTGATATAAAAGTTAACAATGAGATTGCCCCATGTAAGAAGTATGTACTGTTTCAGGATGAAGTTGGCATGTACCATTTCTAACATCAGAAAAATCTGATATAGTACATTATCCCAGATTGCTTACACAATAAATGTAGATGCCGAGACAAAGACTCATTCGCCAATCTACTTATTCCTATTAGGGTCTAATCATCTATCCCAGCTGATTATGGGTAAAGATAGACCAAGAAGATAGATGGAAGTACACTCTGAACAGCTCATCAGTCAATCACAAGGGAACACACGCAACCATCCACATTTACATTTAGGGACAATTTGGAACAGCCAATTAGCCTAATGTGAATGTCATTGGACTGTTGGAGGAAACCAGAGTCCTATGGGGAAACGCACATAAGCATGGGGAGAACATGCAAACCTCACACTCCCAATGATCATATCAGACTATTTCTGAATGTATCGGCACATTTAAGATAGTCCCAAATCGTTGATTCCGATGTAACCGACCGCACGGCGGGAGAACCAGGCATAAGTTTTGGGTTTGAGGAGGCTACAATTGCACAACATGCGATTTGCTGCGAATAAAAATATCACAATAGAGTTAGAATTCATTTACTGGATGCACACTGAGAAACTGATGAGCAGCGATATAAAAGGAGTAGGATTTACTCATAGATCCTTTCAACTTTATGATAAGAGAAAATAAATGATATAGCATTTCCATTTTAGGAAATGCCTCTTTAATGGTGATGTCTTTAAAAACCACAGCGAGTCTAATGACCACATCAAAACAAATGTAACTAGTTAAGAACTACACAGTACAAAAACTTTTCATTTCTGAGCTGAATGCCTATCGGCTGACAGGCAAGTATAGTTAAGCCAAAGACATGGTTCACTGACAGACAAGATAAGTCACAGAAAGGAGGGACAGACAGTAATGATAGTCGTTGAATGCTTGGTACTGATTCCACACTTTATAGCCTCAACGGACTGTCACGTCTCATTGGGCATGGGGACGAAGTGCAGAAGTTGCCACTCTGGGTGATTAAGAAGTCTATTTATTAATCCGATGGAGAAATGTGATCCATACTGTGAAAAAGGCTTTTCCAATATCAGTTTAATGACATTAGTGAAATTACTGGTTATTGCGGATGGACGTCAATTCTACTGCAGCTGTAATACAGCAGCTGTTTACTGCTTGAAGCTACAAAGACGAGGAACGGAGCCATGGCTAAAAGAAAAAAAAACACACGAGCCAGTTAAAGCGATAGATAAATAAATGGCAGAAACTATGGAAGAACAAAAAAAAATCAAAGAAAAAATAAAATGGGTGAGAGGAGATTTGGACAAACACCACTGGCACACACATCAACAGACCATTTATTTCAAAATCAGGAATGACATGGCCACTATGCAGTGCTAAAGAAATTACAGAAAAATCACAACCAAAAATGAATAAATGAAAAAATAAACAAACACATAAAACAAGATTAAAGAACATGAAGTACAACATTCCACCATAAGTATTTGGAAAAACTGTTTAACGGAAAAATGCAGTTCAATCAAACTGCTATGATTTTGTATGCAGTACATATGATACGTGATAGATTGACTTGAAAAACTTTGACAGCATCCAACTGATCACATGATGATCACGTGGCGAAATGCGTGACGTCATCGGTCGTCTGCTTCTGCTAAATTTAGACCGTAAACAACACGGGTCGGAGATCGAAAGAATTATCACAGTGCGACAAAGAAGGGATCATCAAACTATTTGAAGGTGGAGTTAAATGGTCTGAAATCGTGAGAATTGTCGGATTACCTTCTTGCACCGTTTATAGTTTCTTAGATAGATATTTTGAGCGGGGAAATTCAGAAAACAAGCCAAGAAGTGGACGGCCTCGTATGTTCAAGGCTCGTGACAGCAGGCAACTTTCTAAGTGTGTCCGAGAGCATTGTCGTCAATCATTATCAGAGATAACCAACATTTTCAACAACAACAGAGACAGAACTTTCTCTAAGAGGACTGTTGAGAGAAAATTGCATTCTTTGGGATTTCATAAATGGTCTGTGAGGAAAAATATCAGGATCCGTAAGGTGAACAGGAAAAATCGTGTTGCTTGGTGTCGAGGGAACAGGTTGAAATCAGTTGACAACTACTGGAATCGTGTGATTTTTAGTGATGAATGTAAAGTGAACTTTAAAAAAACAAAAGTCAACTTAAAAAACCGAAAAATAAGCTGCAATGTGCTCTTTCGAAAGAGAGTTAAGCCTCCTTTCATCTCTGACTGTAGGCAGTCTCTCTCTATCGCTCTCTCTCTCTCTCTCACACACACACACACACACACACACTGTCTCTCTCTCTCTCTCTCTCTCTCTCTCTCTCTCTCTCTCTCTCTCTCTCTCTCTCTCTCTCACACTCACACACACACACACACACACACACACACACACACACACAACTCTGTCTCTATGGTGTGTTTTGCCAAATGCGAGCTCCGCCCACACGCAACGCGCAGCTCATGGAACAATTCTATTTAAATGTTTAAATGGACGGGATGTTGTATTTAAAGCAGAATTACAGTACCTGTTTGAAAGATCAGAGGTGCTGATTCAATATTAACTTGCTTCCTTGCGAGATCGGAGGTCTTTTCCCACGGAGCGCTTTGCTCATGCTCCTTTTGGTTCAATATCGTGCCGAAATAATCGCCTCCGTCACTGTATTTCCACTTTAAGGTCTCCTTCTGATTCAATATCGTCCTGATTGTAGAGGAGTTTCGGCGATAACGAAATATAATGCTGCAATGATCTCAAAACAAGCCAACAGTCCAGTTCAACTCTCCTTCACGCATGTGACAAACAGGAAGTATGGGTACCGGAATTATGGGTACAGTTCAGCTGCCTCCTGGCCAATGGGAGGCCAGCGGGGTGGGATTTTGGGAGACAGCCAGTGAGAGAGCAACTTGCGCATGGTTTGAATTTTGAATGGCGCGTTTGAATTTTTGAATGGTGTGTTTGGCGCTTTTTGTAAAAAGAGGGTGTCTTTGTAAAAAGAGGACGAAAATTTAGGAAAATGTTTTTCGGAACCTGGAGTTTTTGTACCCAGAGGGTTTCGTAAGTAGAGGGCCGACTGTACTCCTTCTATCCATCTTTTTCTTTGTCTTCCTCTTTTCCTCAGTCCCTCCATTTGCTGGTTCTATGCATATTGGGCTGGGTGTTTACCTGGCAGTTTTGTTAGATGCCTATAACATTTTATTTGCTGCTTTCGATGAATTCCAGACAGAAGGTAGTGTTGACTTATTTTCGCACAATGACATTCTCACTCCTGAGGCATTTCATTTCAGATGCATTTATTTTGCTTTGGTGCATTTATTTGCTTTTTTGTTTAATACCCAAATCTGGGCTTGATAACAAAGTGTTCATTGTAACTTATTATAGCGTCATAGATACTATAATGAAATGTTTCCTCCTAGTGGCTGAACGGTCTGCTGAATATTTTGTGTCACGTTGAAGAACAGAGATTTAAAAAAAGTAGAGTAGGCTAGTGGTATAGGGCGCTGGATCGCTGATCCAAAGGTTGGGGGTTCAAGTCCCACTCTCCACAAGGTTGTCACTCTCCCCCCCAGTGCGGCTAACTGGGTTATGAAAGGCGGGCCATGTCTCTCACTGTCTATGGTGAGAGGCATGTAAAAGAACCATTGCTGACTTTCGTAAAGAGTAGCTGCAAAGCCGTTAGCGTGTTTCTGTCCCTTGCTAAAAGGGTTGTGACAGGAAGGGCATCCGATGTAAAAACCTCTGCCAAATCAAATGTGCGAATCAAATGATTCGCTGTGGCGACTCCCGAGTAAAAGGGAAAAAGCCGAAAGGAAGACAGACAGAGTAGGCTGCATTTCCGCCAGTGTGTTTCTGTACTGTGATGGGCTGGCAAACTGTGCAGACTCTACTCTGGCCTCGCCTAGAGGTGGCCGAGATGGGCGCCAGCCTACCCACCATCCTAACTAGGATTAAGCAGTTCAGAAAATGAATGAATGAATGAATGGAATTTATGGGTTTTGTTACTTGTACCACCCCCTACTCAAGAAAAAAAAACATCTGGAATGAAACAAATTTGGTTAAAAATGATGCCACAAATTATGGTAACTTTTTTCTTTCTTTTCCCAGCCTTATGTTTCATGTTATAGAACTTTCGTGGCATTGTTGGTTCAGTTGGTCAGGCCGAGGCTCAGCAACATTATGTGACAGTAAAGTTCAGTCAGCTGATGAACTCTGCAGCAGCAGTACCAGATTCATGAATTAAACAGACCGGTTCAGGGTCCAGCATGAATCACTGATGATGCTTGACTTGTCTCTACATTCTCAGGCTGTTCTAGGCATCACAAGCAAATGTCCATGTCCTTATCCACAAAATTCCCATGACAACAAGACCCTCAGCACTATAAATAGGTCCATCCTTCACCCCAGAGGTTAGACACTGAATGGGAACTTTCACGGTAAAACAGACTAGTGTGTGTGTGTGTGTGTGTGTGTGTGTGTGTGTGTGTGTGTGTGTGTGTGTGTGTGTGTGTGTGCTATCTCTCTCTTACAGGATTTTTGTTTTTCTCCAATTTAATAAAATTTGTACATACAAGCAAAAGGTAAAGTTATAAAATTGTAAATATATAAACTATGAACCAAACTGCTCTATCCTTTATGAATTTTGTGTGAAGCCTGGAGCTTTCATTTCAAATTTTGTTGCTTTTAATGTAATAAATTCAGCATGTAATATCACTTGATGATGTGGTGATGATGTACTGATGAGGGTCCTTCTGAGATGTTTTCTGCTCACCATGCGTATTACGTGATACCATGATAATGTAGCTGGTATTGTTTTCACTTCTGTTAGTGTGTGTCTTTATATTCAATTTTTTTCTCTTTTGTGACTATGCATACCAAGATCTCAATAACTGCTTGGCATATCACTGTCAAATTTTCAGGGAGAATGTTCAACTTGGGACTAAATGCTAAAACAAATTTATGGAAACGTTATTGTAGGTTAAAGTCAGCAAAATGCCCATCGATTGTTTATAATGGCTAGCAAGCAGCTAATATTGCTTTATTGGTGAGCTGGAGTTATTTTAGTTATCAAATCCCTCCTGACAAATCGGACCGATTAATAGATAGCAATAAGTAAATCAAGTGACAAACTAGACAGCTCTGCATGCCGAGATAACCTGTTCGCATGTTTCTTGGTTCTAAATGCCTCAGAGTGAATCCGTGAGCAGTATCTATTCAGTACTATATAACTTTATATTGTCATTACCTTACACTATTTAATTCACAGCATCTCGTATCATAATAAATAATGTATTTTTATGATTTTTGTTATTATTTTTGGTTCCCAAGTGGCGCATCAACAAGGTGCATGACTATTAACCCACAGATCGCAAGTTTGAATCCAGGTTAATGCCACAGCCATCCATGAGCATGGCAGCAATTTTATCCCTTCACCACTGGCCCATTTAAGGCTACGGTCAAACAATGGCCAATTTTCCAGGAAGACTTGGCAAAGCCAAGATGTTTTGGGGTTGTTTCATTTATTTGCCACATTACCTTTATATTAGACGCAAACCAGTCATTATCCACTGGGGTGATAAACTATGTTTCACTAGTCCTAGATTCAGTACAGGCTAATTCAGAATTATGCTGTATTTTATTTTATAAATGTAACTGTGTGCTTTAAAACAAGCAGATAATAGTACCCCTGATTATTCAATTTCTTTTGCAGTCTAGCGGTTCTCTTAAAATCCTAATTTTGCTGAGGTGTGATGTTTCAGAGATGCGCTTTCTCTGTTATAAACATTTTAAATTAATTGACAATAAATAAATAAGTAATAAACAAGGATAAATGTTCTTTTTTTTGTTAAAAAAAAAAGAATATCTGACTTTCTTCTTACCGATAAATTCTTCTGCCCGAGGTGTTAGCACTGACATCACGACTCATTCACTCAGTTGCTTGAACCGTTTAATCCTATTATGGATGCAAGGCTCATCTCAACTGACACTGGACGAAGGCGGGCAACACCCTGGACAGCTCGCCAGACCATTGCAAGGCCAACACACACAAACACACACACACACACACCCACACCCACACACACACACACACACACACACACACACACACACACACACACACACACAACCATTTCACACTCAATAAGCTTAATATGCATGGCTTTGCACTGTAGGAGAAAACTGAAGTACCCACAGAAAACTCCAGACAAGCACAGGGCAAACATACAAACTCCACAAACGAACACCAAGCCTGAGACTTAAACCCAGGATTTTATGATGTGAGGCAGATGTGCTAATGCCTACTCCACCACCATCCTGCAGAAATATAAGATCCTCCTAATTAGTAGAAGCATTACATTTGTTGTTTACTCAGGTTTATTCCAAGCACAGATATTCTCGTGATTTTTTCCTGCTCACACCACCTCTCGGTTTCTGAGTGGGGTGAAGCGGAATTAAAATACAGTGGTACCTTGACTTACAAGTGTTCCTTATAACGAATTTTCCATGGTACGAGCTTCATTCCCACCAAAAATCTGCACCATCCAACGAGTAAAATTTTGATTTACGAGCTCTGCTGGGGAAATGGCTTTTCCGGGCCGATTAGCCTCGTGTACTCCTCCGCACTCTGAGAACGCCTTGTGCAGTGCTTCTCAATTATTTTCTGTAATTCCCCCCCTCTAGGAAGAAAAAAAATAATTCAACCCAGCCCCCCCCTGCACAAAGATAAATAGTGTTTACTGCACTTCATATCATTTGCTCGGTGCTTTTTCCCTACATCATAGCACGACAATGAGAGTGCCGCTGCCAACTACTGTACTGGATGCACAATTAACCTTAATTCTAGTACAGTATGGCAAAAAAGCATGTTCCCCAGGGTCATACACGTTTCCCCGGCCCCACACTGCGCCTCCCCCAAGTGGGCCGTGCCCCACTATTTGAGAAGCACTGGTCTTGTGGGAACTCACCACTAGCCTTTCCTCCTAGCATTTGTACACGCACAAAACTCTCCTACTTCTCTGTGATACACCACCTCCTGCCTGCCCACATGACATCTTCGCCACAGTAGATGATCGGAAGGGTAAGTTGACTTATTGCTTATTCTTGTTTTATTATTATTTCTTATTAATTATGTTAATGTACATGTATTATTATTATTATGAAATATTTATTGTTTTTACATGTTCATCTTTAATATATTAGCTCAAATATACGTGTTTGTGGCAGGTTAAATGAGTTAGGGGGGGTTGGAACAGATTTGTTGGTTCTCTATTATTTCTTATGGGAATAACTGTTTCATCTAATAATACCCCCATTTCACTGGACTACGGCATGCAAGGATCGTAGCGGAAAGGCGCGGAACGTAGTCTACTGAAGAGCTTCGGCATTTTTACACGAAAAACGGTTGCAAATACTATGGAGAAGTGGAAATTCTTATACCCCCATTTCACTGGACTACGGCATGCAAGGATCGTAGCGGAAAGGCGCGGAACGTAGTCTACTGAAGAGCTTCGGCATTTTTACACCTAAAGACGGTTGCAAATACTATGGAGAAGTGGAAATTCTTATACCCCCATTTCACTGGACTACGGCATGCAAGGATCGTAGCGGAAAGGCGCGGAACGTAGTCTACTGAAGAGCTTCGGCATTTTTACACGAAAAACGGTTGCAAATACTATGGAGAAGTGGAAATTCTTATACCCCCATTTCACTGGACTACGGCATGCAAGGATCGTGTTGCGGAAAAGCGCGGAACGCAGTCTACAGAAGAGCTTTGGCATTTTTACACAGAAAATTTAAACTGGACTGCTCCCACAACACCAACGCCCTGTACAAGAAGGACCAGAGTCGCCTCCATCTTCTGAGGAGACTTAGGTCCTTCAGAGTAAGCAGACCTCTGCTTAGGACATTTTATGACTCTGTGGTAGCCTCTGCAATCCTCTATGCTGCTGTCTGCTGGGCCCCGGGCAGCACAGAGCAGGACAGAACAAGAGACTGAACAAGCTGGTCAGATGGGCCAGCACTGTCCTGGGCTGCCCACTGGACTCTGTGGAGGAGGTGGGTGAGAGGAGGATGGTAGCCAAGCTCACAAACATCATGGACAACAGCTCTCACCCACTGCACCAGACTGTAGAGGAGCTGAGCAGCTCCTTCAGTGGACGACTGAGACATCCTCAGTGCAGGAAGGAGCGCTATCGCAGGTCTTTCATCCCCACCGCTGTCAGACTGGACAACGCCACTTTGTAATTGTCTGAGAAGTAACCGGTTCCGTGCAATAAACCACTTTAATCAACCACATCTACCCCCCGTGACTGTGAACCGTATCCATCTATCTACTCTGCCCTCAAAGATACTTGTATATTTGTATATAGCCAGTCTACAAAGTTTTATTCTATTATTTTTATATTTTATTTTATTTATCTTTTATTATTATTCTGTTTTCATATTTATGACTATCAATGATGCACCTTTGTAATCTTTTTTGCTCCCCCTACTGATTGCACCCCGAGAGCCTGTAACAGTAAATTTCTCCATTGTGAGATCAATAAAGCTGCATCTATCTATCTATCTATCTATCTATCTATCTATCTATCTATCTATCTATCTATCTATCTATCTATCTATCTAAAATGAGTGAAAATCTGCTGGAAAAGTTATGAACCTTTTTTCTTACGAGCTTGCCCTCGGAGTGGATTAAATTCGTAAGTCAAGGTACCACTGTACAGTATTCTGAAAGGCATGCGAAAGGCTCTCATTCATTTTCTCAAACTGTTTAATCCTATCAAGGTCATTGGGAGGCTCGAGCCTATTTCAGCTGACCTGACCTGAAGGAGGGATACACCTGAACAGCTCTACAGACTGTTCTGAGGCCAACACACAAAAAACATTCACACTAGGACCTAGGAGCAATTTGAAACAGCCAATAAGCCTAATGTTTATGTTTGGACAATGGAAGGAAACTGAAGTGCTTGGAGGAAACCCGTGCATACACCGGGACAACATGCAAATGCCACACAGAAACGTGAAGTTTTTCTTTTTCTGTGACCAATTTCTTTTTATTTTATGGCATGGTAGTTTTAATCTGTTTGTGAATAGACAGGCAGAGACAGGCAGAGACAGGGCAGAGGCCAGAATGCACTAATGCAAAATTGCCCACTTTTACAGCTATAAAAAATTTTATCACTGTGACTTACACTGTTGTAATGTTCAATTACACTAATGTTACACTGCTGCACATTCAATGCACTATTCATCCAGTGCTGATAGCATCTTTCAGGACAAACCGAACACGGTACCACCTTTTGCCCTCTGTTCCCACTACTGACATTCCACAGGTCACACAGTCCCAGATAAATGAGTCGCTGTGTTAGAACAGACCACACACTTTGAAATTATTGATATAATCCTGAAAGCAAGCTTTGCAACCTGGAATTTTGTAAACCAGCAATATGTTTTATTGTTTTGTTTGTTTGTTTTTTCTACTGTGGTATGGATGGATTGTATCCTGCACTGTAAAATATGTCATGAACATTTACAGAACTCGCTAGAAGTATCTCTCTCTCTCTCTCTCTCTCTCTCTCTCTCTCTCTCTCTCTGTTCCGCTATAAAACCGCGAATGTTGCTGCTTGGACTGGTCACAGATTGAGAATTGATGTTTACCACAGAGCGTGAATAACCTCATCAAAAAGTTTCTCTGACCTTCATTAAAAATATATTAACGTACTCAGGATCAAATTGTGAGATTCAAACTCCCCCCTTTTTCGAAAAAAAAACAAACTTGTGTGGACACAGTAAGGCCTTGTAGTACACAACAGGAATGCAGTAGAAATCGGTAAGTATGTAGTATGGTCTTCATAAATATTAAAAAAATAAAGTGTACATGTTTGAATCAGGGCACAATAAAAACGGATGAAGTGAACGAAGTAATGAGGGTACCGATGTAGTGACAACTTAAATAAAACCTAGCAGGAACTTCATTGGAGTAGAATAGGCACGATGAACACTTGCTGAATATCGATATGGACACAATTAAAGTTGCAGAATGGAGAATAAAAGCTCAGCACGTGATGCAGCATTTATCGGCACCTGGCTTTAAAAAGATGCCTAAATGAAGGGTGTAACCATTGTGGTGGACCACAAAAATTCAAATTAACCATAAACATCTCATTTAATTAGATTTTCTTATATCCTATATACTGGGGTTAAGTGGCATGGCAAGAACTTCACAACACACTTTAAATCATCTCATATTCTGATAACAATAGATGTCAAGAGCACATTTTCTGTACACAAAATGAATAAATAAACAAATAAATCTTCTTCTTCTTTTCCTTTCGGCTTTTCCCTTCAGGGGTTGCCACAGCGAATCATCTGCCTCCATCTCACCCTATCCTTTGTATCTTCTTCTCTTACACCAACGACCTTCATGTCCTCTTTCTCCACATCCATGAATCGTCTCTTTGGTCTTCTTCTAGGCCTTCTGCCTGGTAGTTCCAGCCTCAGCATCCTATTACCAATATACTCAGTATCCCTCCTCTGTACATGTCCAAACCATCTCAATCTAGCCTCTCTGACTTTGTCTCCAAAACCTCTTACATGTGTTGTCCCTCTGATGTACTCATTCCTGATCCTATCCATCCTCGTTACTCCCAAAGAGAACCTCAACATTTTCATCTCTGCTACCTCCAACTCTGCCTTCTGTCTTTTCCTCAGTGCCACTGTTTCTAAACCATACAACATCGCTGGCCTCAACACCGTCTTGTACACTTTTCCTTTCATTCTTTCTGATACCTTCCTATCACACATCACACCGGACACTTTTCTCCAACCATTCCAACCTGCCTGCACACGCTTCGTCATCTCTTTTCCACACTCTCCATTGCTCTGAATTGTTGAGCCTAAGTACTTAAAATCCTCCACCTTCTTTATCTCTGCTCCCTGTAACATCACCGTTCCTCTTGGGTTATTCTCGTTCACACACATGCATTCTGTCTTACTGAGGCTAACCTTCATTCCTCTCCTTTCCAGGGCATACCTCCACCTCTCTGGATTTTCCTCCACTTCTTCTCTGCTCTCACTACAGATCACAATGTCATCTGTAAACATCATAGTCCATGGGGAATCTTGTCGAACTCCCCCTGTCAGCCTGTCCATCACCATAGCAAACAAGAAGGGGCTCAGAGCTGACTCTTGATGCAGTCCCACCTCCACCTTGAACTCTTCTGTCACACCGACAGCACACCTCACCACTGTCTTACAGCTCTCATACATGTCCCACACCACTCTAACATACTTCTCTGCCACTCCAGACTTCCTCATGCAATACCACAGTTCCTCTCTCGGCACCCTATCATATGCTTTTTCCAGATCCACAAAGGCACAATGTAGCTCCCTCTGACCTTCTCTGTACTTCTCTAATAACATCCTCAAAGCAAACACGGCATCTGTGGTGCTCTTTCTTGGCATGAAACCAAACTGTTGTTCACAAATGCTGACCTCTGCCCTTAGTCTAGCTTCCACTATTCTTTCCCATAACATCATCGTATAGCTCATCAAATTTATCTCCCTGTAGTTGCCACAACTCTGCACGTCTCCCTTGTTCTTAAAAATGGGCACCATCACACCTCTCCTCCATTCCTCTGGCATCCTCTCACTCTCTAAGACCTTCTTGAATGTTCTTGTCAGACAATCTACTACTACCTCTTTTAGACACTTCCATACCCCCACCGATATGTCATCAGGACCAACTGCCTTTCCATTCTTCATCCTCTTCAATGCCCTCCTCACTTCACCCTTACTAATCTTTGCTACTTCCTGGTCCCCACCGGTCACCTCTTCTACTCTTTTTTCTTTCTTATTTTCCTCATTCATCAGCTCTTCAAAGTACTCTTTAAATCTTCCCAGCACACTTCTGTCATCAGTCAATACATTTCCCTCTGTCATTAGTCACTCTAAATTGCTGCACATCCTTTCCATCTCTATTTCTCTGCTGTCCCAACCTGTATAAATCATTTTCTCCCTCTTTACTGACCAACGTAGCATACAAGTCATCATACATCTTCTGTTTGGCCTTTGACACCGCTACCTTCGCCTTACGCTGTGTCTCCCTGTCTCCTGTTTACTCTCTTCGGTCCTCTCAATGTCCCACTTCTTCTTAGCTAACCTCTTCCTTTGTCCAAACTCCTGCACTTCCTCATTCCACCGCCAAGTCTCTCATCTACCCTCCTTCCAGATGACACCAAGTATTCTCCTACATGTCTCCCTGATCACATTAGCTGTAATTGTACAGTAGTCTGGAAGCACTTCCTGACCACCCAAAGCCTGTTTCTACTCCTCCTTCCTTCTTGAAGACAACCCAACACTCTTCCTTTTTCAGCTTCCACCACTTTGTCTTCTACTCTTCCTTTGCCTTCTTCACCTTCCTCCTCACCATCAGCGTCATCCTGCACACCTCCACCCTATACTGTTTGGCAACACTCTCACCCACTACTACTTTGCAGTCACTGACTTCCTACAAATTACATCGCCTACACAAGATTTAGTCTACCTGTGTGCTCCTACCTCCGCTTTTATAAGACACCCTATGCTCCTGTCTCTCCTGGAAGAAAGTATTTACCACAGCCATTTCCATCCTTTTTGCAAAATCTATGAACATCTGTCCTTCTGCGTTCCTGTCCTGGATATCAAACCTGCCCATCACTTCCCCGTCCTCTGTCCTCTGCAACTGAAGCCATTGAAGGCTGCCCCAATAATCACTCTTTCACCTCTGGAGGTACTCTGCATCACTTCATCTAACTCACTCCAGAATCTCTCCTTCTCTTCTAGCTCACATCCTGCCTGTGGGGCATAAACACTAACAATATTGAACATCACACCTTCAATTTCTAACTTGAGACTCATCACTCTGTCTGACACCCTTTTCACTTCTAGAACATTCCTGACAAACTCCTCCTTCAAGATAAATCCTACTCCATTTCTCTTCCCATCCACACCATGATAAAACAGTTTAAACCCTGCTCCTAAGCTTCTAGCCTTGCTGCCTTTCCACCTGGTCTCCTGAACACACAGTATGTCCACCTTCCTCCTCTGCATCATGACAGCCAGCTCTCTACCTTTTCCTGTCATAGTTCCAACATTCAAAGTCCCTACTCTCAGTCTTAGACTCATGCCTTTCCTCTTCTCTCTCTGCCTACCAACACGCCTCCCACCTCTCCTTCTTCGACCAACAGTAGTCCAATTTCCACCAGCACCTTGTTGGTTAACAGCACTGATGGCAGTTGTTGTTGACTCGGGTTTCGACCGATTCAGTATGAATTTCTTTGTTTTGACTCGCATATTTTATTTGTCATTGGTTTTACGCCAGATGCCCTTCCTGACGCAACCCTCTGCATTTATCTGGGCTTGAGACCGGCGTGAGGGTGGACACTGGCTTGTGCCCCTCCCCCCACGGCTGCATTAGAATCCATAGAAATAAGCATATAGTGTATATATAAAATTACACTGATAAACGTGTCACTAACATGCAATAGATTCCCCGAAACAAAAAATTTTCTGTCAGCACAAATTTAGCTCTTTTAAAAAGTTCTATGAATAAAATAATAATAATTACAATTAGTAACATCGAATTTTACATTCTGATATTATTTTATACTTTCATACAGTATCTGTGCACTTATTTTAAGTAAAACAGTCATGATGACAGATACAGTAACATTATAATCACATTATAAATCAATATGAAGGAGTTTTCATGGGCAAACCCCAAATGACTTCTCGCTCTCCATACAAGTTCACTCTGTAAAGTATGAATGTCTGCTGTACTGTCTAATGCACTAGTCTATTACAGCAATTTGTCATTTAGCCCACATTACCAATAACAAGGCAGAGGTAACTTCAGAGTACAGGCGCTCCCCGACTTACGTTCATCTGATTTTACGTTTTTTTTTTTGTTTTTTTTTTAAGTCAATTATATCGCGTGTTACCCTTGTGTTAAGACGTTGTCTCTATGATCTTTGTGTTTACACTGTTTTGCGGACTTTTGTAACCCTAAGCAAATATGATTGGTCAGAAGTGTAAGCCTACTGGCATGGGTGCAAGTCTCATACACAGAGATGAATTAACTATCTGCTCAGATCGGCACAATCTTTATATTTATTATCTTTTAGCAGAATCCTAAGAGTGTATACTTATTTTTGTATTAATATTCATTAGGATTTGTACTTGTTCTTTGTATGCATCTCTTGAATAAAGTTTACTTACTTACTTACACAAAAGAAAGAACTCTCCGCTTTGCTGGGAGACTGCATCAGTGCAGGCTGTATTCTAAACAAGTTCAACGGCACCCTTGTGCACTTGAAAAACCGGATGTCTGTATAACCCACAGCAAGTACACTACTTTTGCAAGTACACTACTTTCGGTACTGAGCACCTGACATATTGTAAGCATTGATTGGCTGTTTTAAGCGTCATGTAAAGTGACTCGGTTTAAATAAGTGACTTATTTGAAATTAATGTTGATATTATTTCATATATTTGATAACATTTTACAATGCTATGTTTATAATAAATGATTTCGGGGTGTTTTATGAGATGCGGTACTGTTATTTATGGATGTATAGTACAGTATGAGTGTCATGCGTTACACATCATATGTCACTGTAACAACTTACGTTCACTCTCAACTTACGTTCGGCCGTCCGGAACCAATTAAAAACGTAAGTCGTGGAGCGTCTGTATTAGCTTCCTCATCAGGACTGACACACACACACACACACACACACACACACACACACACACACACACACACACACACACACACACAAGACTGTTCAATCTGAGGGTTCATTGTGGATCACGTGTTACTTTTAATTCCTCCACATGTTTCGGAAATTTAAACTGCAACATGATGATCATTTGTTGTCCAGCAAACAATCATTTTATGAATATCAGGTTGTCCAGCATGGTGACTGGTTTTCTTGGAAATCCAGAAAACTGCTCATTTTAAACACTGCTAAGGCAGTATGTGTAATGTGACGTCTCACCCTACAGGCAATAATTTGCATATGGACCTGTGCTAGCTGTACTCCGCACTGTAATCTTTGAGAAAGGGAAACAAACTTGAAGCTCCCTGTTACAAATGAAAATTGAGAGAGGCTGTACATGCTAGATGAAAAGTTTATTGTGGCCTGGCAGCTCAGATATATAAAACAGATTAACACATGGACAGCACATGGACAGCACATCTAAGATGTTTTGGAGACAAAGTCAGAGAGGGTAGATTGAGATGGTTTGGACATGTGCAGAGGAGGGATAGTGAATATATTGGTAGTAGAATGCTGAAGTTGGAACTACCAGGCAGAAGGCCTAGAGGAAGATCAAAGAGAAAATTTATGAATGTGGTAAAGGAAGAAATTAAAGTATTTGGTGTAAGAGAAGAAGAGGCAGAGGAGAGGGTGAGATGGACGCGAATGATTCGCTGTGGCGACCCCTGAAGGGAACAGATAAAAGGATAAGAAGATATATAAACCAGAACATAACCAAGTAAGTATGGCAATTACAATAAAAAAATAGCATGATAAAAAAATCTCACCAAGAATGTGAAATATACTAAAATCTAAAATGAAACAAAACAAACAAGGTTGATGCCGTGACAGGCGTTGAAAGCTGTAACATTCCACACCACAGGGCACAGCCTATCTTACGATATCCACCCTTGTCCTCTCTCTCCTTTGTCCCAATGAAAACCTAGTTAGAAAATAGACTACAGGGGGCCACACGCTCCCGCGGAAAGAACCATTTCAATATGCCAATATAGGACAAGCATAGCAAAGTTTGAAAACTCTGGCTTTAGTGCATGGCAGGTAAAGTTTGGGAGGTCTCATATATAGTTTTGCCTTTGTGAGCTTGAAAGGTTGAACAAGGTTACTCACATGCAAGCTCATCTTAGCACTCATAGAAGTGAACCCATTTTGACCCAGTTTCAGTGCGCAGCAAACAAATGTTCAGAGACTAAAGTGTGACAAAGAGACAGAACCTATTCCTATAACTCCCGAGCCACTTTGTGGACGGGAGTAAAAAATGGCTTTCCACTCACACTTCCTGTTTATCAGAAACAGGTAACATAAGCAGATAAACACTTCTTGTTTATCAGAAAAAGACAACAATTGTGTTTGATTTAAAAAAAAAAAAAGCAACATAGTAATGTGAATGTCTATTCTAGACTTTTTAAATAAATAATAAAATAAAGTCTGTTGGGCTCTTTACACCCGAGCCATAGTGGCGTGCTTATTCCCGGTTTCTATAGCGTGAAGCAACCAAGAGTTCAACTCCTCCTGGGTGGGACGCGAGTCCATCGCAGGTTACCTTCTCAGTATATTTTCACTGGTACCCATTTATATTGCTGGGTGGATACCAGTAAAACTCTTTTATTGTTCTGTTATTATTTATGTTTTGCACCTTGGTGGTAATAAGCACTTACCATTCCACTCCACTGGTAACATTTTAATAAGCGAATCACATCGAATACGGTGTACACACACACACACACACACACACACACACACACACACACACACACACATATATATATATATATATATATATATATATATATATATATATATATATATATATATATATATATATATATAAGTAAAAAGTAAAAATAAAAGGACAGGACAAAGACTTTCTATTGAAACTTCATTTATCACTACAGATGTTTCGAGGAGTGGTGTAACCATCCTCTCTCTTCAGGTGATTACAGAAGAATTTTATATATATACACACACACACACATATATATATATATATATATATATATATATATATATATATATATATATATATATATATATATATATACAAAAGGACAGGACAAAGACTTTCTATTGAAACTCCATTTATCATTACAGATCTGTTTCGAGGGGTGGTGAAACCATCCTCTCTCTTCAGGTGATTATAGAAGATTCTTCAATAATCACCTGAAGAGAGAGGATGGTTTCACCACCCCTCGAAACAGATCTGTAGTGATAAATGGAGTTTCAATAGAAAGTCTTTGTCCTGTCCTTTTGTTATTTGCTCTACCAAAAAGTATTGAGCACTCTCCTACGGAAGGATCTACTCAGAAAATCCTATATATATATATATATATATATATATATATATATATATATAAACTTTATATACATCTATAGTAGCTACAGTATCTATAGTAGCACTTAGTGTTGTCTTGTACTAGAGAAGATGGAGCAGATCAGCCACACACCGTATATATCATCTTGTAGTCCAGCGATCGCACAGCCGAATAAACCATTAAAATGGTGGACAATATTACAGAAAAGAGTGAGATTTGCAGCACAAAGAAATAATTAATATTGCATAATAGAAAAATCATAGATGGTTCTCTACTGTAGTCCGATGTGCAGTATATCATCATAACACAGCCTCTACAGTTTATTATATACTAAAATATTAAATGAGTTTAAAAAGTCACTGTTACCGAGCACAGCTTTCCTGTTTCTGTGTAATATATCATGGAATTCTGAACGGGTTTTAAATCTTGAATCTTTTTAAAATAACCATGTATGTTTTCATCGAGACTTTCATGTTAGTTGTTATCTCTAGAACAGCAGTAACTGACAGCGCAGAGCTCACCTGGCACTGTACAACTCTTTTTATGTTCCCATGTAGTAAAGTGAACTGAATAGTCCCTTTGATGGTGTTTTTTGATGAACTCTTTTACAACATCCACCTGGTCTTTGGTGAATAACTGTAATTGTTCCTCCGGGTAATCAATTGCTCTGCTCTTGCACTTGAAAATGTATATCCTTTGGGCGGGGTCTGTTTGACTGCATGACCACAGGTGAACACACTGGCACTGTTTAATTCCAGCCCTAAATAAAGAGCTGCATCAGTATTTTTATTCTTGACATTAAAAAGCAGTATGGATATGGAAATGGAAAATTCATGTTTGCTTTTTAATTTGGTGTCGGTTACTCTCTGATGAAGACATGTCTTCAAGGCGTGTTATAATTCCCTACTTTTTTGCTGTCCAGACTTGTTTCAATAATTTGTCCCAGGTGCTGTAGTCATGAGTGGTCAGTCACGATAGATAGCTACTCATGCCTGCGCTAATGCCCTGTTATACAATATCCCACTTAGTGTGCAATAAGGATTCAGACCAAACTTAAATAATGCAAGCTCCAGACGTGTACATTTAGTACAAAGGTGAGTAGAAATTAACATCTCGGTAAAAGAAATTTAGCACATGTACAATGCCAGCAGCACTTTAAAATTCACAGCTCCACCATTTTAGTTAGTATAAGAAAGAAAAGACTAGCACCTGCTTTTGAGGTTTTCCGCCGAAAAGAGTTATGGGCTTATAACCGTGCTCATAAATCTAAATCTTGACAGTCTCATCATCTCATTTTTTATACAGGTAGTACAGCCCTTCAGAAGAAAAATCTTTGTGAAACTTAAAGACACAAAACATTCCATGAAACAAAAATTGTCTTACATGCTTATTCAGCTCTTCTGCAGATAAAAATGCATGCGTTAACACCCACCCACAGTGCTATGTCCCCACACAAAAGCCCCTCTCTCTCGTGCCTCTGAATGGGACTCAGAAGGCTCTTTGTGGCTTCTGGTTGTCTTGACGACATGCCCTGGTCCAGAAAGCGAGGGACTCTATAGAGGCATACCCCATTAAGAAAAGACTATTTAGCTTACTGCCAACATGAAGAACACGTCACTACACCCCTCTTTCACTGTGCTAACAGAATCACTCCTCCTTGTATTAACTATCGGCACTGCACGCCTGAAAACCACACATATGTCATTGAAATATAAAAAATAATAGACTAGATTTAAGCTTAAAAGGGAATTCAACCGAAAATATAATATAAGCTTGCATGCACAGTTTTGTCCATAACCATAAAAAAACCCACAGTATTCCAATTAAAACCTTCTTTTGTAAAGAACTGTCTGTCTGTCTGTCTGTCTTCCTTTCGGCTTTTTCCCTTTTACTCGGGAGTCGCCACAGCGAATCATCTGATTCGCACGTTTGATTTGGCAGAGGATTTTTTTACGTCGGATGCCCTTCCTGTCACAACTCTTTTTAGCAAGGGACAGAAACACGCTGACGACTTTGCAGCTACTCTTTACGAAAGTCAGCAATGGTTCTTTTACATGCCTCACACCATAGACAGTGAGAGACATGGCCCGCCTTTGATAATCCAGTTAGCCGCACTGGGGGGGCAGTGACAACCTTGTGGAGAATGGGAATCGAACCCCCAACCTTTGGATCGAGTAATAAAAATCCATAGGGGGTGCTATTATGATGAAAAAAGTGTGTCAGGCTAAAAAAAAAAAAAAAAAAGGTTAAAAAGTGTGCGTAATGCTAAAAAAAAAAAGAACGATTAGCACAGAAGTGTTGTGCATTAAATGCACAGGGATATACACCATGTATTCATGTATGATGGCAGACAACTGAGTGATGTATGTAAATGTAATGCTCTATTGAAATCAAAGGTTCATTAGCATATATCTGATTTGTTATTTTAATATCTGTGTACTCTTATTTTTGCTATTATCTTGCCCTATATGTATTGAAGTGTCCGCATCTTTTTCTTGTGATTTTGCACGCTGAAAGAATGAAATGCCCTTCAAATGGCAGTCTGTTTAACTGGCTAATGGTAACACATTTTAGCAGAGTGCAACTTTAGTAACGTAGGGAAAACACATTTTTCATTTATTAATTTCCTAAGCTGCTTTATCCTAATTAAGTTTTCAGGGAAACTGGCACTCATCTCAGCCGACTCTTAGCTCCACAGGCAATCACGGCTAAAACATATACAATTGTTCACACTCACTCTCACACCTATGGGCAATTTGAAGTCACTGATCAAGCTACGTACTAAGTTTTTGGACAGAGGGAGGAAAATGGAGTACCAGGAGAAAACCCACCCAAGCACTGAGAGAACATGAAAACTTCATACAGATATGTATGAGTCCTGGAATCAAACCCAGGCCATGTAAAAGCCACCTAATGGTGGAAATATGCATATTGTAATGGGAGAGTATGTAAGTTTTTCCTTTCATTATATTTGACCTTTCTATTTTTTATGCAGTTTCCATACACACTTGAAAAATGAGACAAATCCAACTTTAAAAAAAAAAAATCATAATTCATTACAAACACATGTAAACAGGGATGGCCCAGTGGTTGGGTGCTGAATTATTGATTCCAAGGTCAGTGGTTCAAGCCCCACTATCACCAGGTTGTCACTGCTGTCCCCCCAGTGCAGCTAACTGGGTTATCAAAGGCCTGCCATTTCTCTCACTGTCTGCAGTGAGAGCTTCATGTAAAATAAGCATTGCTGATTAAACTGTTTCTGTTCTGTGATGGCCTGGTGAGCTGTCCAGGGTCTATTCTGAGCTGGGCCCCGACCTCCCCATGACCCTAATTAGGATTAAGTGGTTCAGAAAATGAATGAATGAATTTATCATTTTATTCCAACGGTCCAAAGGCATGCACATCAGACTGACTGGGTGTTCTGAATTGCCCCTGGGTGTGAGCGTTAGTGTTTGTGTGTCTTGCAACAGCAGTGGTCCGGTGAGCTGTTTAGTGTGTACCCTGCTTTCATCCTGCCTCAGGTGCCAGCCTTCCCACGATCCATGTAGAATTCAAAAGTTCAGTAAATGAATGAGTGAGCATAGTTATTTGATGAGCGATTTCCAAATATTATGTAGGGCCGGTGGCGTAGTGGTTAGGGTGTTGCACTCATGATCTGGAGGTTGTGTGTTCAAATCCCAGTTTAGACCCTCGGTGTGCTAAGACCCTTGGCAAGGTCTCAACCACACGTGTGCCTCTGTTCACCCAACTGCATAAAAATGGCTCACAGTAAAAATATACTTGGAAGGTAACCTGCGATAGACGAGCCTCTCATCCAGGAGGAGTTGTACTCCTAGATGCTTCATGCTATGGAAACCAGGGATAAGCACCAGCGTGATGAGTCACTATGGCTTGGGTGTAAAAAGCCCACAGGAGTTCAACCTCCAAATGTTATACATTTTGTTTTTCCAAGAGTGGTACTTTATTAATGTGAAAGATGTTTTATAATCTATAGATCACCTCTCACATCATCTTGAAGTTTTTTCACTACTAAAAAGCAAATCGCAGGAAGACCTTTTGTTTTTTTTTCCCCAAAAGTAAAAAAAAATCTACCTATCTATCTATCTATCTATCTATCTATCTATCTATCTATCTATCTATCTATCTATCTATCTATCTGTGTGTGTAAATAATATCAATAAATACATATTCAACGCTATAAATGCTGATAATAACAATTAAATAAACAAAAATAATGCATAAGCTGTAAATGAAATATAAATACACATACAGACACGTGCACACACTCAGATGCACTCAGACGCTGATCCAAAGGTTGGGGGTTCGAGTCCCACTCTCCACAAGGATGTCACTGTCCTCCCCAGTGAAGCTAACTGGGTTATCAAAGGCTGGCCATGTCTCTCACTGTCTATGGTGTGAGGCATGTAAAAGAACCATTGCTGACTTTCGACAAGAGTAGGCTGCAAAGCCGTCAGTGTTTCCGCGTTGCGATGGCCTGGCGAGCTGTCCAGGGTGTACTCTGCCCTCGCCCTGAGTTGGCTGGGATGGGCACCAGCCTCCCCGCGACCCTAATTAGGATGAAGCGGTTACAGAAAATGAACTGATGACGTCCTCATTTGAGGACAGTGGAGTCTCAAGAGAATCTATATATTCAGACCGAAAATGTATTTTCTTAAGGTTTACCAAATGCAATTTATTGCTGATTGGATCTACAATGGTACCTCACCTTATGAAATTAATCCGTTCCAGAGCCTTTTTCTTACCCTGGATTTTTCGTAAGTTGAACCGCATTTTCAATATAAAACGTGTGATTCGTTCCAAGGCCCTCAATACTACCCCCTAAATCCTTTAAAAATTATAAAAGCATACCTTTTAAGACCTCCTTCTGCTTCAATATCGCACTGATGGTAGACGGGTTTGGCCATATTCCTTTGCGATATCACTCAACCGCATGTCACGAGCCCACTTCTTCTTTTCACTCGCACCGGAAATCACACGCGCACGTGTGTGTGTGTGTGTGTGTGTGTGTGTGTGTGTGTGTGTGTGTGTGTGTGTGTGTGTGTGTGTGTGTGCGCGTGTGTTGACCATGTCTTCTTCCCAGAGTTATAATATTACAAATGTTTATGTAAGGTTAAAAGCCTGAGTCAAAAAATAAAGCAGTGAGCACACTCAGAAAACTCATGAAACAGCATCCAGTGGGGCAAGATGTTGGAAGATAGCCAATGGGAGGGAGCTGCATCATCCCTCCTCGCCAATGGGAGGCCAGCGGGGCAGGATGTTGGAAGATAGCCAATGGGAGAGAAGCTCATGCATTGTTTGAATGTTTGAATGGCACGTTTTAATGTTTGAATGGCACATTTGAATGTTTGAAGGAGAACTTGTTTCGTATACAGAGACAAAATTTTTTGGAAAATGTTTTCGTAACCTGGATTTTTCGTTTTCTGGGACTACCGTAAGGTGAGGTACCACTGTATATACTCGCTGACAACAAAAAAAAAAAGCATGATTTATTTTTTGTCGTACTGCTTTACAGGATTTCATTATTGGTGTGTTGATGCACTAACAGACACAGCCAGGCAGAAGAGTAGCAGCATGAGCAGTAACAGACGTCTCCTCTCTGCACTGCCAGTCAGGAGATCCTTTGTCTCTATGACAATCAGACACCCCCTATATTATTATTATTATTATTATTATTATTATTACATTCAAAAACAAAACAAAGTAATATGCTATCTCAATTGCTAAGTCTAATACATCTCTCTCTCTCTTTCTCTCTCTCTCTCTCTCTCTCTCTCTCTCTCTTTCACTGTCTGAGAAATTGAAATATTCAGTTCATATAAACACAACCATCCTTTGTCTCCATGACAATCAGACACTGATTGTCTGATTGTCATGGAGACAAAGGATGGTTGTGTTTATATGAACTGAATATTTCAATTTCTCAGACAGTGAAAGAGAGAGAGAGAAAGAGAGAGAGCGATGTATTAGACTTAGCAATTAAGATAGCATATTACTTTGTTTTGTTTTTGAATGTCCTGGTTAGAGATTAGAGATACACAGAAAGTTACTTTTTAAAAGTTGTACAAGGGGAGGAGGCTTGATTTGGTTAAAATAATTATCCAGAGATCGCAAGTTCAAATTCAAATTAAATCCACAGACACTGGGAGACCATGGGAACTAACTGGCTGAGCGCTCATGGGAAAAAGGAATGGCATATGTTCACTTCCCTGTCACTCATCACGATCTGCAGCCAATCATGGTCATCTGTGAGCTAATTCGTATGAAGGGGCAGATAGCACTTTCCCTCTGATTGCCCCAAAATACGCATGCTCAGCAATTTGAAAATTACACGATTTTGCCTGGCTAAAATTAGGGAGAAAATGGAGGTGGGGCGAATTTAAATAATTATTAATTAATGACACCTCAATGAGTATGAGTATGATTTTTTTTGATAATTTATTTTCCAATTCAGTAAATGAAATTTATTGCTCAATGATTAGAGACTGATCTTAAACAATACTATATAACACGTCTTACTTGAGTCTATCTTAGCCAATTCCGGTTGGGTACACCCTGAACACCTTCCATGTCCGTCACAGTGCCATCATATACACAAGCATTCATACTCATATCTGGGGAAAATTTGGAACAGTAAATTAGTCTAATGTGTGCCTTTGGACTGTGGAAGGAAACTAGAGTACCCACAGGAAACCCACACAAGCAATCCCATGAGCCCAGGATTCAAATACAGAACCTTCCTTCTGTGAGGCGGATGTGCTAACCACTACACCTCCATGCCAGCCTATGAAATACTCTCCTGTAACACAACAATCATGCAGTGTAATCTAAAACTAAAAGTGATGTTGACATGTTTGTGTGAGAGAAGAGCGTCATCGCAAACTTCAGCTAAATTAAATAACAGTTTGATGACATCAGCAATTCTAATGAGCCTATGAAGACCTGTCTCCAAGATATCTTTGATCTGCTGTAAAAAGCTGAGAGCTCATACAATAGTGAGCACTTCCAGTGGTGTGTTATCATCTCTGAAGTGCACCAGGACTTTTACTTCTTTCCTTGATTAACTGGAAATAATTAGAATCTAATTTTCTCCAAATCAAACCTGGGCATCATATATAAGAAAAATAACTGAAATGATGAAAACAAACCGTTCATTCAGCAGTTGGCGTAATCTGCTTTGTGTGCTTTTCTTGGCATGCAGCCAAATGACCAGAATTGGGACAGATAGCATCTGTGCTTCTCCAACAAAAATGCCATGCAGTCACTGTCTGCCTGTTACGCTGTCTATTACACTGCCTTCTCCATTTACTATTAACTGACAGAGCTTTCATCTGTCATTCTCTTTCTCCCAGTAAGATTAGTGTAAAAACAGATCTCGATAAATGGGTTCATAATAATATTTATAGGGAAGAATAAAATAAGGTGTAGATTAAGGAACTGCCTGAAGACCGTGATCCTGATAGATATCCCTATCGATGGGTGTCTGAGGCTGGAGTTATATGAGTAGCGCAGCTCCTCTAAGGCAGGGGTGTCAAACTTGTGCCACAAAGGGCCATGTGGCTGCAGGTTTTTGTTTCAACCAAGCAGCAGCACACCTGACTTGGCTCATTCAAACAACTGATAAGTGTCTTCAGGCATTTGATTGGTCAGTCTCTGGACAGAGCACACAGATTGACCAATCAACTGCCTGAAGACTCTTATCAGTTGTTTGAATGAGCCAAGTCAGGTGTGTTGATGCTTGGTTGAAACAAAAACCTGCAGCCACATGGCCCTTTGTGGCACGAGTTTGACACCCCTGCTCTAAAGAATAGAAGCTTGTCATTGTGTGCATGCTGAGTGTGTGTGGTGAAGCAAGAAAGAGAGAGAGAGAGAGAGAGAGAGAGAGAGAGAGAGAGAGAGAGAGAGAGAGAGAGAGAGAGAGATGCTAGCATTGTGTTTGTTAAGTGTGGTAGCCAAGTTTTAGCAGATCTGATTATACAGCGAAGTTTCAGGTTGAATATTAATAAATTCTGCAGCCCTGTCACAACAAGAAGTCTCTGTGTGTTGCATCTCCACTGCTGTCTAAAGAAGCCGGGAGAAGCCCTGTGAGGAAATAAATAAATAAATCTCTCCTGCATTTGGTGGCAACGGTCTGGAGTGAAAGAAACCTTTGACTGGCTGATTTCCGCCTTGATTTGTTTCACCTGTCTTGTTACATCAAATATCCGTGAAACAAGTTCATAATCCAAATTTCCATTTATGTCTCATGTTTGTTTTGCTCAACAAAAGTCTGAGTGGTAGAATATGAACCTTTATTTTCTGAGTTTCAGGTTCATGATTAATAAAAAAATCGTAAGTATTTTTTATCGATGTCCTCATCATGCAGCAACACATAACAGATACAGTGGTACCTCACCTTACGACAGTCCCAGGAAACTAAAATCCAGGTTACGAAAAACATTTTACAAAATGTTTTGTCTCTGGATACGAAACAAGTTGTCCTTACGAAACATGCCAAATGCGCCATTCAAACATTCAAACAATGCTCGAGCTGCTTTCCCATAGGCTATCTCCCAACATCCCGTCCCACTGGCCTCCCATTGGCTAGGAGGGATGACACAGCTCCCTCCCATTGGCTATTATGGAACTGCATCTCCCATAATGCTTTTCATGTAAACGACAGAGTTACTGTTGTTTCATGAGTTTTTTTGAGTGTGCTCATTGCTTTTAACCTTCTCTAAACATTTCTAAGATTATAACTCAACTAAGAAGACGCGCGCGCGCACACACACACACACACACACACACACACACACACACACACACACACACACACACACACACACACACACACACTCACACGCACGCACGTGTGTGATTTCTGGTGCGAGTGAAAAGAAGAAGTGGGCTCGTGGCATGCAGTTGAGTGTTATCGCAAAGGAATATGGCTAAAAGCACGTCTACCATCGGTACGATATTGAAGCAGAAGGTCTTAAAAGGTAGGCTTTAATCATTTTTAAAGGGTTTAGGGGGTAGTATTGGGGGCCTTGGAACGAATCACACGTTTTACATGTAAAATGCGGTTCAATTTACAAAAAATCCAGGTGAAGAAAAATGCTCTGGAACGGATTAATTTCGTAAGGTGTGGTACCACTGTACTCTGTAATCAGCTCCACCTGATAAGAGACCAAACCACTTTCTCGGTTGGTGCACTAGTGAGAAGAAAATGTCCACATCCAGACTGACAGCTTTATTTGAAAGATCAAGAAGAGAAACTGTGAATCATCATCATTACAAATGAGATAAACACGAGCTTCGGGAGTGAGAGATCATCAGATGACAAACACTTTATAAAGACTTTATCACGCACGCACACGCGCACGCACGCACACGCGCACGCACGCACACACACACACACACACACACACACACACACACACACACACACTCTCTCTCTCGCTCTCTCCCTCTCCCTGTCTCACATTGAAATCAAAGTGCACACACACACACACACACACACACACACACACACACACACACACACACACACACACACACACACACAACACACACACACACACACACACACACACACACACACTCTCTCTCTCCTCTCTCCCTGTCTCACATTGAAATCAAAGTGCACACACGCACACACACGCACACACACACACACACACACACACACACACACACACACACATACACAAACACACACTCTCTCTCTCTCCCTCTCTCCCTGTCTCACAATGAAATCAAAATGCGCACACACACACAGACAAACACACACAGACACACACACACACACACACACACACACACACACACACACACACACACACACTCTCTCTCTCTCTCTCTCTCTCTCCCTGTTTCACATTGAAATCAAAGTGCACACACACACACACACACACACACACAGACAAACACACTCTCTCTCTCTCTCTCTCTCTCTCTCTCCCCTTTCTCTTTCACATTGAAATCAAAGTGCACACACACACACACACACACACACACACACACACACACACACACACACACAGAAACCAAAGTACACACACAGTCAAACACACACATTCATGCACATACATAGTTAGGTCAATTTAGACAATTGCAAATGATTTATCTTTGATCTGACTAACAGGAAATTGTCGATGATCAATGCCTGCCAAGTCGAAAAGTCCTGGTATAACTGACAGCAGGGAAGAACCAAGGCATGGACGCAGGCTGCAAAAAGAGCAGGGCTAATGAGTAGGTTGAGAGGCCTGCAGGTGGTCGAAAAAAAGACATCTGTCTATTTGTTCCTCTCCCTAAGCAATGGCAGAGGAATAAAAGGATTTGAGAACATGAAGAAGTGACAAGTTCCGCTTGGACGGAAAGAGAGCGAGCCCAACGAAATGGGAAGTGAAATAGAGGGTAGGGGTTGGGGTGGGGGCGTCTTTGAAAAACTAAGCAGATGTTGTCCATCATACCACAAGATCTGGAATCGGCAGCAAATACAATGGGTCACGCCTGAGCATGTACAGCTGTCTGTCAAGCACACATGGCAGCTTTGCTCTCTCAAAAAAAAAATTGCAAGCTGAAGCTAGCGTCTGTTGGGCTTTAAAAAATGTTTACTTCCTGAACACAAAACGCAAACAGACATAAAAAAAAATCAACAAATCCAACGCTTTTGTTTGCACGAGCAACATGGGAGCAACAAATTCCTCTTCTTCTTCTTCTTTTCCTTTCGGCTGAGCCCTTCAGGGGTCGTCACTGCAAATGATCTGCCTCCATCTCACAATGTCCTCTGCATCTTCTACTCTTACTCCAACTACCGTCATGTCCTCCTTCACCACATCCATAAATCTTCTCTTTGGTCTTCCTCTAGGCCTTCTGCCTGGTAGTTCCAACCTCAGCATCCTACTATACCAATATACAGTGATACCTCTGCTCACGAACATAATTGGTTCCCAGAAAGTGTGTGTAAGGCGAAAAGTTCGTCTTCCGAACATTTATTTCCCATAATAAACCATTAAAATGAGAATAATCCGTTCCCAGGTCCCCATAAAACATAATTTTCTACTAAATAAGCCTTAAAACTACACAAAAATATACCTTATTTTATGTATAATAAATGTCTATTGTATTGTAATTAAAGAAATAAACTGTACTGTATAATAAAGTGGTTTTATTTACCTTTGTGATGGTAGTTGATGGCTTGATGGAATGGAGTGGGAGGAGGAGGGAGGGAGGGACTTACTGTTTGGAAGGAGAGTTTGGAAACGCCTACTGTTTGGAAACACCCTTAGCCACACACGCACCCTTAATAGCTTCCTTGTTCTTAAGGATGGGAGCAATGGTAGACTTAGCGTACTGGTACTGGGACGCTAAGTCACACAAACGCACACCTCGTTCGTGTTTTTCAATGATCTCCGCCTGTGGTGGGGTCTTTTTCGGTCCCATAATAGCAAAAGTACACTCAATATGGTCCAAAATGTCTATCAAACACAAACCACTTCCGCACTCAAAGAAAGGGGGTGACGAACTGTGACGCCGTGAGGTTGTGTCAACTTCTCGTGGCCGCCACCGTGGTGCTGTTCGACCGCGTGGTTTGGTTCGTCCGCCGAAAACTAGTTCGTCAGCAGAGACTATATGCTCGCAAATTTAATGTTCTTGAGGCGAAAAGTTCGTGATCTTAAGCGTTCGTCAGCGGAGGTTTTACTGTACTCACTATCCCTCCTCTGTACATGTCCAAACCTTGTCCATGCCCAAACCATGTACATGTCCAAACCATACATGGGAACAACAACAAAAACATTTTAAACAGTTGCTAATTATTACAGACCCTACAGTTATCTTAAGTGAAGCAATCTTTCCAAATTCAGACGCCTTCACTCCTCAACCAGCTTCTGAAGATTAAAAAAGTAGGAAAGGGGTGTAAAGGAGAGGAGGGGAGTGGGAAAGCAACCAGCTCACCCTCCGACATCAGTGCTAGCCAAATAACGGTTCAAACACCTGGGAACCACATTAATGATTAATATGAGTGGAGTCACTCTCAGGCCAAGTCCCAGCAGACTGTGTTCACAGAGACACACTGTTCAGCCTCTGAACCTCTTGATTCTTTCCTGCCCAGACCAGCAGATAAAGAAAACAGACAGTGAAGACTCAACATTCCTCACAGAGACAACCAACTCATTTCCTCTATCAGTGCAAGCTTTGATTCGGGCTTATTTTTAACACTGATATTTGCCTTCCTTTAGTATTCTCTAAGAACGCCGGGTCGTGAGCACATCCACCTCACAGCAAGAACGTCCTGGATTTGAGTCCCTGGCCTCCGTGTGGAATTTGCATATCCTTTCTCTGCTTGTGCTGGTTTTTTTCTTGGTACTCTGGTTTCCTTCCGCAACCCAAACGCATGCACATTAGACTAACTGGCGTGCGTTGGTGCTGCCTTCACTTGACCATAGTATAATTAAGCGGGTTGGCAAATGAGTGAATTAATACGGCTTAAACTTTATCCACTTTATTCTTTCATGTGAGCTTTTTGGACGAATGTCAGATTGATTTTGTACTCATGTCAAGTTGTGACTGCCAGGCTAAAGACTTGGCTGCTATCCCAGTCTTTGTATGAGCATCCTACCCAGAAACACTCACTATCCTGCTTGCCTACACTGCTGTACCACTTTCAAGCATATGTGGTGGTTAAAGAACCCAGAGGCTCTAACTTGATCACCCGGTTTTAACCATCAATAGGACCTTAGACCTCCTCCACATGCTTATCAGTAATGAATTACTTGTAATTAATTTACTGCATCTCTGTTTTCCAAGGAAATGAGACATGGTTTCATCCATACTTTGTGAATTTGCGCTCCAATGGATGCGCATACACATGTAAACACTGTCTTCCGTGTCATGTATAAGTGGCACTAGCCAATCAAAGGTGTCTGTGAGCTTGTATGCATACAACCATATAGCACTTTCCTCCATTATGCTGATCCTGAATATGAATAAGCAGCAGTTTAAAAAATATGTTCAATTTTAGTCTTATCTGACCAGAGCACCTTCCACCATACATTTGGGGAGACGCCCACATACCTTTTACAAACTTATTTTTAACACTAAAGTGATGGCATTTTATTTGTCAGCTCTTTCATAAAGCCCAGCTCTATACAGTGTATGGCTTATAGTGGTTTCATGCACAGATACACCAGTCTCTGCTGTGCAGATCCATCACATAAAATCAGATTAAAAATGTACAAGTTGTAATATAACTCCTCTTCTTTTCCTTTCGGCTTTTTTCCTTTTTCAGGGGTCGCCACAGTGCATCATCTGATTCGAATGTTTGATTTGGCATAGGTTTTTACGTCGGATGCCCTTCCTGACACAACCTTTAGCAAGGGGCAGAAACAATGTTAACGTTGTTTTGCAAAGGACTATATGTTTACAGTCACAAGTTAGTGTTACAAAGTTGGAAAAAACATGAGTTGTATTGCTTTCAACATCAAATTCTCTATGTAAGACACTCAGACACCAAATTCAACGCTATATCATTTTCAAGAATATATTAATAATATTTTATAATGAGCACATTGTGATGCTCTATTTCACTAGCCCAGAATATATCCAAAAACAAGAAGAAAACGATAGCCAGTTTAAACCTACCGTATTTGATGTGATAAGCGCCCAGGGCACTTTAAAAATTGCAGTGGGTGGATGCTTCTTAAAATGTTACCAGCGGAGTGGAACTTTAAGTGCTTATTCCCATCGAGGTGGAAAACATGAATAATAACAGAACAATAAAAGAGTTTTACTGGTATTTGTGTTATTCATTTTGTGGTATCAACCAAACTACTTACATGAAAGCTGAAAATAAATAGAAAACAGTGTAAATTAAAAAAAACGTCCCCTAACTTCTCCCTCCCGGTGCTGTTCCTTTAAACATTTTCCGAAAGTAAAATCGAGCCAATCAACACAACTATCAACTTTAGCACATGGCACGTTGAACCTGTCAACACGAACATAAACAAAAGCACATGGCCAGGAACCTCTTTAAATTCATGAAGTTAGTGAGCAGGCGAATCGGGTGGAAAATACTCATCATCACTTTCTGATAGGTCCATATCTGGCTCATCGCTCCATTCATTCAGAGCATCCCATAGTTTTTCTGTAGCAGTTTCTAATGGTTCATCGGTTATTGGACATTTACCAAGAGAACACTGCAAAATATTTTCCTGTTTTTTAAAGCACGGCGGAACAATCAAATGTGTTGTTACTGATGAACATTATAGACATTACCCAGTGGCAGGGGGTCTTGAAATACTGTGTAAACTCACTTTTACAGGCAGTGAACGCCTCATTTTACTGTTACAGAGACTGATTGAATAAAATTGGTAAGTTTGAGCTACCATCTTTCTCCCACATAGGCGTAGATTTCAAAAACATTGGGGGGGGGGCTTATTGGAGCAGGGCGCTTAATACGTCGAATATGGTATATTTATAATCAACAAATTAGCAAAGTGCATTTGCTCTAATCATTAATTTCACTCAAGTTAAAAATAATTAGTTGAAGTTTTTCAAGAAAGCGCCTGTCGAAGTAATTGGTGCAACTTCAGTAGTAGATAGTTTTGTTCGGGAATAATTGTCTCCAGTTTGCTGTGGAACATGAAGATGATTCTGGAGCGATGGAAAAAGTTCTGAGCTCAGATTTACCCTATACTAGAGTGATGGCATATCTGGGTAAAAAAAAAAAACGTGTACCCAAGATGCAATGTGGCTTCTATACAAGCCTTTGCTGACAGTGTTATGATCTGGGGTTGCTTCAGTTGGTCAGGTCGAGCATGTAATGAATAATCAGGTTATGCCGTCAATCAATTTTTTTTTCACCTGATGGCACAGTTATAAAATTGTGGCATAAATAGTGGAAGGGTGGCTCGACTCTCCCATCCTTATAACAATCTATGTGAAAAAGCAACACAATTCTAGACTACAGAATTAGTTATGACATTGCAAAGATTATCAAAACAACACCGCAGCAAAAGGTTGTTTTTTTTTTTTTTTTGAAAAGTAGTTTAGATACCAAAGTACTGTACTCAGGACCACAGGTTAAACCCCCTCTAGTGGCACTTGACATGCTGGTTATTGGATTAAACTAAGAACAGATGCAGCTGTCAAGATCCAGGCTGTGGGCCGACTGCCTTCCTGCTACTCCTAACACATGAGGAGCCATATTTCAAATAGCTGGCATACTTTAGTTAGGCCAAGAGTGTCTTTAATTTAAATCTCCCCTCACCCAAGATGACAGGAGTCGCAGTAACGCCAAGAATAAAAGAAACTATATGAAAAGTTTAATTACGTATATTCTTTAATAGACAGGGACAAAAATTATTTCCTTCTTCAAACAACATAAACATGCAACTGAATCTGATTCTGATAAATTAGACGATTACGTATTCCGCCTGCGGCCTCTAACAGAACAGAAAATCAAACAGAATACAAATCGGTGCTTTATAAACCACTGGGGTCTATTCATTGGTGCAGTTCCCACTTTGTATGACATAGCAGAGACGATGACCGCGTGATCAGGTATTAGCGGAAAGTGTCCATTCACACCTGGTGGTTTTAGCACCTGGCATGTTTTTCCACATGCATTTTGAGTAAACATTCAAAATGGTGGTGTCGTGGATAGTACATCTGCCACAAAACTAGAATGTCCTGGGCTTGAATCCATGTCTCGGTCATTTCTGTGTGCTTTTATTTGTTTTCTCTGGGTACTCCAGTTTCCTCCTGCAGTCCAAAGACATGCATATAAGGCTAACTGGCTTTTCCTAATTTCCCTTAAATGAGACTGTGAGTGTGAGTGGTTGTGTAATATGAGTGTGTTGACCCTGTGATGGTCTGGTGAGCTGTTCAGAGTGTACCGTGATTTCACCCAGTGTCGGCTGACATAGGCTCTGGCCTCCTCATGTCCTTATGTGATTAATCGGCTTGGAAAATGAGTGTGTGAAATGTGTTATTGTTTTTAACTGATGGAGGCTACTGATGCACATTCCAAGCACAGCAGGAATTAAATTACTCATAATATGCCAGCTTTTTTCCAATATCATGTCCAGTCATTAATTCATTCATTTGCTAAACAACTTAATCCTGTTAGGTTCATGGGGAAATTGGAGGCTATCTCAGCTGACTCTGGGTGAAGGCGGGGTACACCTGAACAGTTTGTCAATCCATCCAAGGGCAGAACATATTTATACAACCAATCACACTCACAATCACATCTAGGGGCAATTTGCAACAGCCAATTAGCCTATGGTGCATGTCTTCGGACTGGAGAAAGGAATCTGAGTACTCAGAAAAAAAAACCCATGCAAGCACAGGAAGAACATGCAAACTCCAAACAGAAACACCTTCCTGCTCTGCGGCACATGTTCTAATCACTGGCAAAGTGTTCCTCTATGGAAACCAGGAATAAAACTACCAATACAGTAGTTTTTCTCAGTTTCCCGTTCAGTCACAATATGGCTGTGCTTGGCGCCTCTGTGATATTGCTATGGCAAGTCGAAAAACGGATTGATTTTTAGATTGGTGGAATTGGACAAAAAATTAATAAAAGACAACAAGAAATGTTCGCAGTCAGCAGAAATCTGTTTTTTGTAGGTGATGTTCCATTCAGTAAAATACATAAAATTCACCTCACAGCAAGCAGGTCCTGGGTTCAATTCGCAACTTGAGCGTTTCTAAGCGGAGTTCTCCCCGTATTTGCGTGGGTTTCCTCTGGGTGCTCTGATTTCCTCCCACAGTCCAAACGCATGCACAGTAGGCTGTTCCTCATTGCCCTTATGTGTGAGTATGAGTACGAATGGTTGTGTGAGTGTTGGCCCTGCGATGGCCTGGCGAACCCTGAGTTCGCCCAGAGTCGGTCTCCCTGCGGCCATAATCAGGATTAAGCGTTTCAGAAAATGAATGAATGAATGAATGATAATTTAGAAATCTATTTTTAAATCCACAGTCAGAATCATAAATCATCCATCACGTTTTGTCACCAGTTCAACCAATAGGAGGAACATCTGGTTATAATAATAATAATAATAATAATAATAATAATAATAATAATAACAGATGAGTTACATGGAAAAGTAAGTACACCCTTAAATGTACCCATAAAATTAATTACATTTATTATTATTATTATTATTATTAAAATTATATAAAATGTTAGGTTGCATCACCTTCATCAGTAGACACTGCAACAAAAAGAGTGAAACGCTTGTTGAAATATTGAAAATATATTAAATGTGATACTTAGGTTTCCACATGATTAAATTCTCTGACAATGTTTTGGTCGATCTGGGTTAGTGGTTATAAGGCTCTGGGTTATTGATCTGTAGGTCAGGAGTTCATGCCCCTGCACCACCAAGCTGCCACTGCTGAACCCTTAAGCAAGCCACTCAACCCTCGAAAGCTCAACTGTATATCTGAGATAACATTTAATGTCCCTCTGGACAAAAGCATCTGCCAAATGCCAAAAATATAAATGTCGAGCTTGAGGCTATAGCTAGAACAGACTACATTCTCGTGAATCCGTCAATCTTACTGCAGCTTTGTTGAGGTAAAACCACAACATGTGACATCGGAACTACACAAACTTGTTTCTTTTCCTGGATCTGGGAAATTTGCTCAGGTTTTATGCTTTAAGAGTGGGGCCGGTGGTGTAGTGGTTAGAGTGCTGGGCTCATGATCGGGAGGTTGTGAGTTCAAATCCCAGTGAGACCTCCACTGTGCTAAGACCCTTAGACAAGGTCGCAACCACAAGTGTGCCTCTGTTCACCCAGCAGTATAAATGGGTACTAGTAAAAATATACTGGGAAAGTAACCTACGATGGATTAGAGTCCTATCCAGGAGGAGTTGAACTCCTGGTCGCTTCACGCTACGGAAACCAGGGATAAGCACCGGCCTGATGAGCCACTAGGCTCGGGTGTAAAAACCCAACAGACTTACCTTACCGTTTATGCTTTAAGGCTGGAACCTATCCCAGCCGACTCTAAACGAAGGTGGGGTATACCCTGAACTACATGCCAGTCCTCTGCAGGCCCAGCACACATACAACTATTCACTTTCATGCTTCAATTTATAACAGCCAATTAACCTCTTCTGGGTGCATTTGGACTGTGGGAGGATACTGGAGTACTCGGCGGAAACTCACACATGCATAGGGGGAAGATGTAACTCTACACAAATGCCATGGCTTTGACCTGAAGCCCACTGAAGCCTATCAGGATGACTCAGAATGCTGATCATGTGCAAGGCCTCCTACATCCAGGGCATATAGTGTAATTACGACACTGCTACATATTACTGTCTTTATCACGTGTCTGTGTGAATTTGCTGTGTTCTCTTTATCCCGCTGTGAGAACTATTTTTGGGAACTATTTTTGGGTACTATTTTAACTGTATATTTTTTAAATATTGGGACGTACTTTCTGAGCAGTCAGTTATTCCGCTTTAATGTCACCGTAATAACAGTATTATCACATCCACAGCCATTCTGTTGTACTGAATTTCAGCGTGCTTTTGATCATATACGATACAAATCACAACCATCCTGATATTCAGTACGGCCACTGCTGACTTTCATCAAGCGTAGGCTGCATAGCCATCATCGTGTTTCCGCCCTGCGATGGCCTGGCGAGCTGTCCAGGGTGCACTCTGCCCTCGCCCCGAGTCGGCTGAGATGGGCGCCAGCCTCCCCGTGACCCTAATTAAGTGGAATGTGTAGAAACAACAATATCAACAAAGACTTGTACCATATCATGACATAAGGCGATCACCAGCTTGAACCGTTTATTACGATCTCATGAGGAAAGGTTCCTGTACCACAACAAGTCCTGCAACTTTAATTTATTAATTTATTATATTTTAAAGATTTTTTTCCAGCTCTGTAATTCATTCATTCTTTCATTCATTTATTTTCTGGACCTCTTAATGCTAATTAGGGTGGTGGGGAGACTGGAGCTCATTTCAGCCAACTCTGGGCAAGGGCTTAGTACACCCTGGACAGCTTGCCAGACTATCATAGGGAACCACAGCCATAATAATAAACTTAATATAAATTAAGCCGTTGTGCCTAAAAGAGGAGCTCTCATATGATTTCTTTTACTTGTCCAGTGTCTGGTTGGACTCTCAAAGCCCATCCCCGTATCCTACATATATCAAGACGAATTCTTTTAAATAACTTGTTTGTCGAAGGGAATAAAAATGAGGGAACCAAACACTCAATCTTTGTCTCGACATGTAAAATACACCATTGAGAACCCGTAGCTTTAGAGTACATTTCAATAACACAACGATGTCACTACTTCTTTATTTGTTTCACATCATGTGACCTCAATTTTATGCGTGTCTTGCGCTATATTATTCTCTCCAAGAAAAAATGTTTTGTTTTAACTTTTTTGCGATATAAAAGTTTCGACGAATAACACAGGGTTACCTTGTCCACACGTATACCAGAAGGATGTACGGTTGAGGGACAGAGGGACGTACACTACTGGTCCTGATGTTCCAAAAGCAACTCCATGGTAATACGCTTTTTCTTTATCAATGATGCGTCGCTCAGGAGTTTCACTAATAATGCAAGTACAGTACACACTTTCAAATAAAATCATACATTGATTCCTTCGAAACATTCAAAAATGATCACATAAAAATGTTCATCTTTTTAGACTGTGTGGAGGAAACTTGAATACCCAGAGGAAACCCAAAAAGGCATGGGGAGAACACGAAAACGCCAAACAGAATCACCCAAGCCCGGGACTCAAACCCAGAACCTTCTTGTTGTGAGGCAGATGTACTTCCCACTACACCACTCTGCTCCTCGCAGAAAAACAAGAAATGATAAATAAATCAAAATTCATTCATTCATTTTTTGAACACTTAATCCTAATTGGGTCGCAGGGAGGCTGGCGCC
>CM045738.1:12854796-12974796 GCA_024760905.1 Plotosus lineatus
ACAGGCCGCCATGTCTCTGTCAATAATGAGAGGTTCATGTAAAAGAACTATTGCTCACTTTCATCAAAAGTACACTGCATAGCCATCAGCGTGTTTCTGTCCTGCGATGACTTGGAGAGCTGTCCAGGGTGTACTTTGCCTTCGCCCAGAGACGGCTGAGCTGGGCTCCAGCCTTCCCGCGACCCTAATCAGAATTAAGCAGTTCAGAAAATGAATGAACGAATGAATGTCCGTTACTGCCTCCTAGCGGTCAGTGATGGGAAATGTCGCACTCAGGTACAGGCTGTTTCAGATGGAAGCGGTGCGAATTTATTGATTTATTCCTGAATTATACAAGATAATTTATAATTCATTAATAATACAAATTTCTACTTTTTTCTTATTCAGCAATGAGATCACTTCCCTAAAAAACTTTGCTCTATTTTTGAATTTGAAAATATATATAATATAAAATATATATAAAAATATATATATAAATATATTAAATATATTTTAGAAATATATATAAAAATATATTAAATCATGACTCGCACTTGAGAAATTAATTAACGTATATAATTTTCAAAAATAAATAATGTTTTAGAGTACAGTACTCTGTTTTTCGGAGTTATTTTTTTAATTATATTATTTATTTTTATTTCAAAATTAAAAAAATGCTTTGTTTTCTCTGAATTGCTGAAAATTTTTAACTTGCTTATATTTCCTTGTCACATTTACAGCATTTGACAGACAGCGTGACTTACTTTGTTTATACAAAAGAGTACTTGAGGGTAAAGAGCTTTGCTCAAAGGCCCAACAGTAGTGATAGTGGAGACTAAACTTCTGACTTTTGGATTAGCAACCCATTGCATTATCCAGTAGGCCACCACTGCCCCTTTCTCAAAGTTTGACTGATAGCCACCATGTCCCATTTGTTTGATTTAATCCAAAAATTGTTTTGTGTTTGAGACACTGAGACAACAATGGTTATCACGTAATGAGTTCAAGTCCTACAATGTTGTCCCGATACTTTTCAGAAATACAACATTTGGTGAAATGGTGGAGTAGTGGCGAGCTCAATTGCCTCACTGCAAAAAGGTATAAAAAGGGTTCGAGTCTGATGCTAGGCCATTTCTGGGTGAAGCTCATATGTTTCCATGTGCTTGTGTAGGTTTCCTCCATGTGCTCTGGTTGCCACCTACAGTCAAAAGACTTACTTATTAGCCGTTCCGAATTGCGCCCTGAGTTTGAATGTAAATGGTTGAGTGTATGTTGGGCTTGTGATAATCTGGAGAGATATTCATGGTGTACCCCTCCTTCACCCAGAGATAGGCCCAGAGATAGGCTTTAGCCTCCCCGTGGGGTTTGGCAAATGGGTAAGTGAGTCATATTGATGGTGGTGTTATAAGTGGGTCAACTTTGCCAGCAACTTTAGTCTAGTGTAATGTAAAGTCATGTCGTGTACAGTAGTGTAATTCACTGCAGTGAAATGTAATGTAGTGTAATGTAGATAATCAATTTAAATAAAAGCAATTTCTTTCATGAAAAAATATATGTTCTATTAAATGTAAGTTATGATCATTATTCAAAAGAAAAAATCCAGAAAGTGAAGACAATAGGTTTCCATGGTTTTTACATTTCAGTTGCTTATTCATATCTCAAAAAGTTCTTGAGTTAGTAAAAACACAATCACAATTTTAATAGTATTTTAAAAAAGATTATGAACAAAAAAGACAAATAAAATAAACAAAACGTGTTAAGTTATTTAAAATCCCTGTAGGTATGCTGTATGTTCTTAAATTTCCAAACATTTTAGGCTGTTAAAGAACCAAGCACTTATTCATCTAAAATTCTATTTTTAAGTGTGAAAGTGTGTCTTTATCAAATCCCAGAATAAGACTGTACGTATAATTATACATTATGGTTATCTTGACATATCACTGATCACTTATATTGATATATAGAAGCTGTAATCTGTTAAAGTTTGTTCAATAGTTTGCGTTAACCTGCAAGAAAATGCCGCCATTTATAGTTTGTTTTACTTCCACAAGTGTGAAATTATGAGTATAAGACATGGATGTGTCAGTTCCAAGAAGGCAAGATAACAGCATCAAGAACAGTGTATATACACCTGAAACTAACAAATCAGATGTAAACTGGAAAACGTCTAAATAATTAATTACGCACATCTATACTTTATTATATTTACATACAACACACAGGTATCTGCGTTTTTACATTCACACATGGAATATACCTCACAGTCAATGCACAACACTTCCATGTTAACCATACTATCTAGCGGTAAATCTATCTAGATATCTAGCGGTAGCTCTAATTTAAGGTACGGAGTGCTATTGCTATTTTCAAATTCAAGAACCTGTGTAAGATTCCAAAGTCCACAGAGGTCCTGAGCTCAGGAATGAATAAAGTAATAATAGAGAGGAAAATCATTTCCATTTTCAATATTCATGAGCAGAATGAGATCTCAGAACACACCACTTATTGACCTAAACCTATATACAGGGATCCCTCAGTGCATCGCGTATTTTTTTTTTTTTTTGTGCGAAAAAAAAAATACTAATAACGGAGTATTGACGCAAGCTTCATTGTGTCTTCGACCTATGAAGATTTCTTCTGTTTCTTCTTCTCAGCTTCCTCCTCTTTTTCTTTCTCGATTTCAGCAACAAAAAAAAAAAAAAAAAAAAAAAAAAAACGTTCGATGCAGTTCCAGTTCATGTACAGTCTTGTTTAGAACCTCGTCAAATGGTACAATTCTGATAATTAATTTTGGTATTACTGTAGTAGAGTGCAGTTAATACCAACTATTTAAATTAACAGATTAGATGTGCATAACCTTTTATTATGCAGTTGGAGTAAGAGTAGAAGATGGAGGGGATAGGGTGAGATGGAGGCAGATCATTTGCTGTGGCGACCCCTGAAGGGAAAAGCCGAAAGGAAAAGAAGAAGGAGAAGAAGAAGAAGAACCAAAAAAACAAAAACAAAAAAGAGCAAAGAAATCTACAGTTCAAAGGGCATTCAAGAGATGATGAATTGGCAACATATGTAATACAAATATATGATATTTTTGAAGACTTTTGATATTAATGATGATGACGATTAGTAATAATAATAATAATAATAATAATAATAAGGGCAGTGGTGAGCTAGTGGTAAAGGGCGCTGTTTCGCTGATCCTAAAGTTGGGGGGTCCGAATCCCACTCTCCATAAGGTTGTCACTGTCCCCCCCCCAGTGCAGCTAACTGGGTTATCAAAGGCTGGCCATGTCTCTCACTGCCTATGGTGTGAGACATGTTAAAGAACCATTGCTGACTTTCGATAAGAGTAGCTACAAAGCCGTCAGCGTGTTTCCGCCCTGCGATGGCCTGGCGAGCTGTCCAGGGAGTACTCTGCCCTTGCCCGGAGTTGGCTAGGATCAGTGCCAGCCTCCCCACGACCCTAATTAGGATAAAGCTATTACAGAAAATGAACTAATAATAATAATAATAATAATAATAATAATAATAATAAATTGTTAGCAGATTCTCAACTAGAGTGTTTTAGCCCCATTCAACAGACAGAACTCGTGTCATATACTATCAGAAGACCGAACCAGTGAGTTTTCCAATCGCGGGCCAGTGATTGCTTGCTGGTGAATTAAACTGGCTTTTTTTCTTCCGATTTCAAGAAATTATTTTAATTCACTTTTTGCTTGAAGTAGTTTTCGTTATTTTATTTATACTTTGGTTTCTTCAAACTCCAATTCTTCTCCACATCAAAGTAGGACACAGAGGGAATCAAGAGCATCCTGCTACTATCCACAGTCTCCAGTTAAGGTTTGTTTTTAGCATCATAGCTAGCATTCATCTTATTCAGTGTGTTGAGTGCAGGATGTTTAAGTTCTCCCTCCATCATGGGTGATAAGTTTATCTGTGATAGGTGTGTAGTACTAATTAGCTCTCTGATGGAGAAGATTGTAGCGTGAGAAGTGCACATCCAGACTTTAGAGAGGAACAATGAGAACGAGAGTAGTGTTCTTTCAGCGGGATGTCTGAGTGCCTTAAGTGACGATAGTGTAATCAGACTGGCATCAGAGCTCTCGCAGAGGGGCAAATGGGTGACGACCCTTACAGTCTACTCGTAAATCATAAATAAAAGCTGAGGCTCACCCACGGGAGCACCACTCATCTGCGCCTCACATGTCAAACAGGTTTGCTCTCCTCAGTGAGACACCTGATGAGAAACCTAGGAGCACTGGTTATATGAAGCTCAATGTTAAGGCACATGAAATTAGTTAGTCCTTTAAAGGCACCAGCGGCCCTTGTTAGGTATATCCTGGGAGCCCGAGCGTCAGGCATAGCAGGTTATCGTAGGGTCTTAGGTAAGCACAGGTTCTCTAACATGGTGGTGCATGCTGGAGTTAACGATACTGTATATGTCTTTGTCAATCAGAGATTTCTAGGAGTAACTTTATGTGCGATGCTGTAATATGCTCTGGTCCCATCCCAATACGGCATGGTGATGTAGCTTACAGACAGACAGACAGACAGACAGACAGACAGACAGATAGATAGACAAACGTTTATTCAGTACTAAGGCCATAGGCCCATTATACACTCATAATGGCATGAAAACACTGTGCGCTTTTCATTACATAGACTCGTGTATGAGAGAAAAAAAAAGAAGAGAAAAAAAAGGGTAATTGTACATATACATATCAACATAATTTATCATGTTTGTCAATTATTTGTACTTTATACAAGTATGTGCATATCCTTTTAACATGCTGTAATTATGACTGATATCAAATTTACAAAGGTAAATTCATAATTATTTATAGATATACCCAAAAGCTTAAAGCGCAATTGATTATACCGTTCACAAAACAGTAATACGTGTTCTTCATTCTCGATATAACTTTTCCTATTTTCAAAACAATATGTACATAACCTATTCTCATAAAATGTACTGTTGTTTCTTCCTTTATTAACGGCAACTCTTAACAAGCTGGTCAGGAGGGCCAGCTCTGTCCTGGGCTGCCCACTGGACTCTGTGGAGGAGGTGAGTGAGAGGAGCATGGTAGCAAAGCTCACATCCATCTTGGTCAACAGCTCTCACCCACTGCACCAGACTGTAGAGAAGCTGAGTAGCTCCTTCAGTGGACGACTGAGACATCCTCAGTGCAGGAAGGAGCGCTACCGCAGGTCGTTCATTCCCACCGCTGTCAGACTGTACAACGCCACTTTGTAACTGTCTGTGAAAATACCGGTTATGTGCAATAAAACCCCCGTGCACTTTAATCAACCACATCTACCCCACTGACTGCGAACCATATCAACCCATCTACTCTGCCCTCAGATACATATACACTTGAATATAGGCCAGTCTACAAAGCCATTCCCTTCTTTTCTTTTATTGTTTATTAATTTATACTATTTATGTATCTATTTATTTATTTACTTATATAATATATATGTATGTGTGTATGTTGTATTTGTATCTATCTTTGCACCCCCTACTGATGATACCTCAAGAGCCTGTAACAGTGAATTTCTCCATTGTGAGATTAATAAAGCTGTATCTGTATCTGTATCTGTATCTGTATCTAAACAACTTTGAGCTTGAGACCAACTTAATTTAGGTGAGAACACAATACATAGGTATCTGTAAATAGATACAACTTCGATATTTTTAACATTAAAATTCCACTTCTCAATACTCCTCAACGGACCACCATTTCTGAAGACCATCACCTTTGTCTTATTCAAATTTACTTTCATCCCAGTTAAATCAAAGAACACCTCTAATGCATTAATTTTCCTTTGTAACTGCAAAGCAGTATCAGTAACTAACGAAATATCATCAGCAAACATAATAGCAAATATATCTTTAAAATCATTGGATACAAAGACACCTTTACCACCAATAGCTTCCATAAGATGAACAAGCTTATTATAAAAATAATAAACAATTGTGGACTAAGCATACATCCCTGAGGGGTACCAGTATTACAAGCAAAGTACTGAGTCAACCCATTTTCACCCCGGACACATGAAAGTATATTTGTCTACATGGAACTGAGTATGTTAAGAAATTTACCTCTTATCCCAATATCCCGGAGACTACTTAGTAGTAAATCATGTCTCACTGTATACAGCAGACTATGGTTGCTGAACTGCTCAATGTCCAAGTGGTGCTCTGAAAATGAAATGGGCTTATAGATAATTGGAGGAGTTTTGAGGGAAAACCTGGCTTGATATGGTTGAATGGTATCCATCTCACTCAGAAAAGTTCTTTCATTTCTTGAAGCAGAGCACATAGTCTAAGAACAGGACTAGTCAGTCAGTGACTATCCAGAGTCAAGGCCAGAAGAGCTGACAAACAGGTTAATCCGAGAGATAATGTCTGTCTTCCTTTCGGCTTTTTCCCTTTTACTCAGGAGTCGCCACAGCAAATCATCTGATTCGTACGTTTCATTTGGCTGTTTTTACGTCGGATGCCCTTCCTGTCACAACCCTTTTAGCAAGGGACAGAAACACTCTGACAACTTTGCAGCTACTCTTTACGAATGTCAGCAATGGTTCTTTTACATGCCTCTCACCATAGACAGTGAGAGGCATGGCCCACCTTTGATAACCCAGTGTATCACCTCTTAAAAGAAAACCAGTCAGAGAGAAAAAAAATAGCCCCCTGGTGGTGATGATGAAACATGCACACTAAAACGGTGTCAAACTAAACTATTGGTTTTTCAATTAAAGTAGAAGGAGAGTCTCTTTAATTACAGAAAATGTCTTAGTGCCTCATCATTAGGCCTCATCATAGCACAGAGACAGCACTTGATAAAGTAGTAAAAAAAAACAAAAAAAACCTGGTGGCCTCTGATGACGGCTGTGTCTCCCTGCTTGTGTTACTTGACCTTATTACAGCCATTGACACTGTTGACCACATGATTCTCCTTGACAGACTAGAAAATATTGGAGTTAAGAGAATGGTTCTGTTCTGGTTTAAATCTTATTTAACCATTATCAGTTTGTAGATGGTAAATGGTGATTTCTCTGTATGTTCTAATTTTAAATTTATTATCCCATAAGGTTCTGTCCTAGGCCCGTTGCTTTTCTCTCTATACATGCTCCCTCTGGATAATATAATTCATGATCATGCTACTAACTTTCATTGTTACGAGGATGGCCCAAGTTTAATTGTTATTAAAAGTTATTGTTACTATAAACAGATAGATGTTTTTCTGCTCTTTCTTCAGATGTCATCAGCCAGGTCTCCACCTGTCTCCAACCGTTTCGACTCCTAAACCTGGTATGGTCTCTTGGTGGTGAATCGACAGTTATTGGCCAGATCATTGCCCATCTGAAGAAGGCTTCCAGCTACACTGATTTCATTTGCACCACAACCAGCATGATGATTTCTCTGCTGTGGCTCCAAGTCTTCTCACTGCTTCCTGGAGATCTCTATCTCTTACTCCCCGTGATGTCAAGAGGCAGTATGCTGGGAAACCTCTGGTGCCAATCTCCACTGGAACGGTCCAAATTCACTATCCCTTACTCCGAACTGTCTCTTTCAACTCTGCATACTGAGCTCTTTTCCTCTCATATGCTTTTTCAAGTACTTCCTCCCATGGTACTGCTAATTCTATAATTATGAGTTTCTTTCCATTTTCTGTCCACATCACTACATCAGGTCATTATATATTTCAGCAAAGCCAGATGAGAGACATCAGCTTAATAAAGTTGAAAAATGTGTAAAAGACATTAGACACTGGATGCTTACTAACTATCTTGTATTAAACTCTGATAAGACAGCTCTTGTCTGCAGTATTTGGAATAACATGTTTGTGAGGCAGTGGTGGCCTGGTGATAAAGGTACTGGATCACTGATCCTAAGGTTGGGGGTTCAAGCCCCACTCTCCATGAGTTGTCACTGTTCCCCCAGTGCAGCTAACTAGGTTATCAAAGGCCGGCCATGTCTTTCACTGTGTATGGTGTGAGGCATTTTAAAGAACCATTGCTGACTTTTGACAAGAGTAGGCTGCAAAGCCGTCAGCATGTTGATGGCCTTGAGAGCTGTCCAGGGTGTACTCTGCCCTTACCCAGATTTGGCAAGGATGGGCACCAGTCTCCTTGTGACCCGAATTAGGATTAAGCGGCTACAGAAAATGAAGATGTTTGTGTAAAACAGGCACCAGGTCCAGACTTTATGCTCTCTCTCTCTCTCTCTCTCTCTCTCTGTGAGTGTTTTATTGAGGTACACATGCTTCTTCTGGGATGAGAACTTCCAATTGGCCTAATGTGCATTCCTTTGGATTGTGGGAGGAAACCGGAGTATTTGAAACACATAAACACGGGAAGAACATGCAAGACTCCATACCAGGAATTTGTCCCAAACTCAAGACTATCTTGCTGTGAGGTGGATGTGCCAAACATTACATCTCTCAGGTGTCACTGTCCATGATGATCAATCATGAGTAAAATAATTTAAGATGATTTAAAGCATCTAACAATTTATTCTCAATCAATTGAAATAATACATGTATTTAATTAATAAAATGAACACACACACACACACACACACACACACACACACACACACACACACACACACACACACACACACACTTGTAGATGTTGACTTTTGAGGTCCAATCATTAATTAAACAGATAAATGTAAGCAAATATGTAAAATATCTTCTTCTTTTCCTTTCGGCTTTTCCCTTCAGGGGTCGCCACAGCGAATCATCTGCCTCCATCTCACCCTATCCTTTGCATCTTCTTCTCTTACACCAACGACCTTCATGTCCTCCTTCACCACATCCATGAATCGTCTCTTTGGTCTTCCTCTAGGCCTTTTGCCTGGTAGTTCCAGCCTCAGCATCCTATTACCAATATACTCACTATCCCTCCTCTGTACATGTCCAAACCATCTCAATCTAGCCTCTCTGACTTTGTCTCCAAAACGTCTTACATGTGCTATCCCTCTGATGTGCTCATTCCTAATCCTATCCATCCTCGTTACTCCCAAAGAGAACCTCAACATTTTCATCTCTGCTACCTCCAACTCTGCCTCCTGTCTTTTCCCCAGGGACACTGTTTCTAACCCATACAACATCGTTGGCCTCAACACCGTCTTGTACACTTTTCCTTTCATTCTTGCCGATACCCTCCTATCACACATCACACGGACACTTTTCTCCAACCATTCCAACCTGCCTGCACACGCTTCTTGACCTCTTTTCCACACTCTCCATTGCTCTGGATTGTTGAGCCTAAGTACTTAAAATCCTCCACCTTCCTTATCTCTGCTCCCTGTAATCTCACCGTTCCTCTTTGGTCCTTGTCATTCATGCACATGTATTCTGTCTTACTGAGGCTAATCTTCATTCCCCTCCTTTCCAGGGCATACCTCCACCTCTCTAGATTTTCCTGCACTTGTTCTCTGCTCTCACTACAGATCACAATGTCATCTGCAAACATCATAGTCCATGGGGAATCTTGTCTAACCTCATCTGTCAGCCTGTCCATCACCATAGCAAACAAGAAGGGGCTGAGAGCTGACCCTTGATGCAGTCCCACCTCCACCTTGAACTCTTCTGTCACACCAACAGCACACCTCACCACTGTCTTACATCTCTCATACATGTCCTGCACCACTCTAACATACTTCTCTGCCACTCCAGACTTCCTCATGCAATACCACAGTTCTTCTCTCGGCACCCTGTCATATGCTTTCTCTAGATCCACAAAGGCACAATGCAGCTCCCTCTGACCTTCTCTGTACTTCTCCATTAACATCCTCAAGGCAAACACTGCATCTGTGGTGCTCTTTCTGGGCATGAAACCAAACTGTTGTTCACAAATGCTGACTTCTGCCCTTAGTCTAGCTTCCACTATTCTTTCCCATAACTTCATCGTATGGCTCATCAACTTTATCCCTCTGTAGTTGCCACAACTCTGCACGTCTCCCTTGTTCTTAAAAATGGGCACCAGCACACTTCTTCTCCATTCCTCTGGCATCCTCTCACTCTCTAAGACCTTGTTAAATGTTCTTGTCAGAAAATCTACTGCTACCTCTCCTAGACACTTCCATACCTCCACCGGTATGTCATCAGGACCAACTGCCTTTCCATTCTTCATCCTCTTTAATGCCCTCCTCACTTCACCCTTACTAATCTTTGCTACTTCCTGGTCCTCAACAGTCACCTCTTCTACTCTTTTTTCTCTCTCATTTTCCTCATTCATCAGCTCTTCAAAGTACTCTTTCCATCTTCCCAGCACACTTCTGTCATCAGTCAATACATTTCCCTCTCTGTCCTTTATCAATCTAACTTGCTGCACGTCCTTCCCATCTCTATTTCTCTGCTGTGCCAACCTGTATAAATCATTTTCTCCCTCCTTACTATCCAACCTATCATACAAGTCATCAAATGCGCTCTGTTTGGCCTTTGACACTGCTACCTTTGCCTTACGCTGTGTCTCCCTGTACTCCTGTTTACTCTCTTCGGTTTTCTCAATGTCCCACTTCTTCTTAGATATATGTAAAATATGCATTAGTTAAATATTTAGGTTTAATTTATTTAACATTTTTGATTCGTGAAATCCAGATATGACTTTGATTTGTGTACGTATAGAAACTTTGAGAAGCACTTTATTTGTTACAGACCTTCGAGCTCGCTGTACTGCTCAAGTGGGACGGTGGAGTTGATTGGTGGGTCTGAACCAAACCACGTGATCAGGTGAAGGTGCGCTCGGAGGTGGGCGTTTCCGCACTTCTCACTTTAAACTGGAACTGCGCTGAGTTACTGTTCTCACTGCGATCACCTGACCTGGATGCTTTGTTATTATCATTATTTGATAGTTTCATGGCTTCCTCGCTGAAAGGCGGCTTCCACCGATTGGAGATCCAAAAGACCTCATGGGAAATTCCTGAGAGATACACGACATTGGTCCCTGTGGGCTCCGGGGCGTACGGGACAGTCTGGTAAGGAAAAGAAGAACCGAAGCAACGAACTTTAAAGGTCCACGTCACACCTGCTCCAGAGCCTGGAATAGTATTGCGTACGGGATTAGGCGTTTATTCTGAACCACCAATTTCCATCATAATCCACATCTTTTTCTTTAATTCTTTCTGACCTTTTGTCGGGAAAATAAATGTTCTTCAGACTTGCCAACATTTTTATGAAAAAGAAAAAAAAAAATCACCTGGGTTTGTCGGTTTGACAGCATACCTGAAGAAACAAGTTTCCACAAGTAGCCATCCCGGCTCCGTGACGTCACCGTCTCCTTTGTTTACATGTGTACACGCATTCATTTTACAATGATACGAACGGAAAAGATGTAAATATCATTATGCATCCCCTTAAAGGAGTGTGTCATCATTTCTTAAACAAACAAACAAAAAAAAGCTACTTGTCAAAAATTTGTTGAAAATAACATTTATATTTGAAGATTTTTTTCAAAAACAGACAAATCTAATTGTTTTAACTATGAGAAAAACATTTTTATGTAGCTGTATATAAAAAAAACAAAAAAACAACAACAACAACAACAAAAATATTTTTTCCAGTAACTTTCAAAAACTTTTTTTTTAGTAGCTTTAAAATATGGCGATTGAAATTGTTGTTTTACTGAATACTTTTAAAATTGGACTCTCTGTTTCCATCCATCCATTTCTGTAACTGTTTAATCCTAATACAGTAATAGGTCACAGGGAGGATGGCGCCCATCCCAGCCAACTCCAGGCGAGGGCAGAGTGTACCTTGGACAGCTTGGCAGGCCCTCGCAATGCGGGAACACACTGACAGCTATGTAGCTTACTCCTGTCAAAAGTCAGCAATGGCTCTTTTATATGGTTTTAGGATGGATAGGATCAGAAATGAGAGATGTAAGACAGTGGTGAGGTCTGCTGTCGGTGTGACCGACGAATTCAAGGTGGAGGTGGGACTGCATCAAGGGTCAGCTCTCAGCCCCTTCTTGTTTGCTATGGTGAAGGACAGGCTGACAGACGAGGTGAGACAAGAATCGCCATGGACTATGATGTTTGCAGATGACGTTGTGGTCTGTAGTGAGAGCAGAGAACAAGTGCAGGAAAATCTAGAGAGGTGGAGGTATTCCCTGGAAAGGAGAGGAATGAAGGTTAGCCTCAGAAAATCAGAATACATGTGTGTGAATGAGAAGGACCCTGGAGGAACGATGATGTTACAGGGAGCAGAGATAACGAAGGTGGAGGATTTTAAGTACTTAGGCTCAACAATCCAGAGCAATGGAGAGTGTGGAAAAGAGGTGAAGAAGCGTGTGCAGGCAGGCTGTAATGGTTGGAGAAAAGTGTCCGGTGTGATGTGCGATAGGAGCGTGTCAGCAAAAATGAAGGGGAAAGTGTACAAGACAGTGGTGAGGCCAGTGATGTTGTATGGTTTAGAAACAGTGGCGCTGAGGAAAAGGCAGGAGGTTGTTGAGGTGGAATGTTGAGGTTCTCTCTGGGAGTAACGAGGATGGATAGGATCAGAAACGAGTATATCAGAGGGACAGCCCATGTAAGATGTTTTGGAGACAAAGTCAGAGAGGCTAGATTGAGATGGTTTGGACATGTACAGAGGAGGGATAGTGAGTATATTGGCAGTAGGATGCTGAGGTTGGAACTACCAGGCAGAAGGCCTCGAGGAAGACCAAAGAAGAGATTTATGGATGTGGTGAAGGAAGACATGAAGGTCGTTGGAGTCAGAAAAGAAGATGCAGAGGACAGGGTGAGATGGAGGTGGATGATTTGCTGTGGCGACCCCTGAAGGGAGCAGCCGAAAGTAAAAGAAGAAGAATAAGAAGAGGAAGGATCAGAAATGAGCACATCAGAGGGACAGCACATGTAAGACGTTTTGGAGACAAAGTCAGAGAGGCTAGATTGGGATGGTTTGGACATGTACAGAGGAGAGATAGTGAGTATATTGGTAGTAGGTTGCTGAGCTTGGTACTACCAGGCAGAAGGCCAAGAGGAAGACCAAAAAGGAGATTTATGGATGTGGTGAAGGAGGACATGAAGGTAGTTGGTGTAAGAGTAGAAGATGCAGAGGACAGGGTGAGATGGAGGCAGATGATTCGCTGTGGCGACCCCTAAAGGGAACAGCAGAAAAGGAAAAGAAGAAGACACCATAGACAGTGAGACATGGCTGGCCTTTGATAACCCAGATTGTTACATTGGGGGGTCGGGGGTGGGGGGGGGGTTTCATGGGCAGTGACAACCTGTTGAAAGTGGTGTTGAACCCCCAACCTTAGGATCGGTGATCCAGCGCCTTTACCACCAGGCCACCTCTCTGTTTTTGAAAACAAATTATGAATTTGAAGTTGAGAGTTTTTCATTCTAGTCTGGTGTGGATCAAAGTGATCGTAGTGATATTAAAGTCTGATAACATTGTTCATGATATTTAGGCTAATTAAAAAAAACAACCATGACACCACTCCTTTAAGATCTTATTAATCTAACATCACATACCCTGATTCCCCTCCTGTTGTCTTGCTTGCATCCATTCTATGATACATGCCCCACAACCCCAAGACCTCCCTCAGATGACCCTTCAGATGGTAGTAAAAGAGTTTTTTGAAAACTTACTGTCTTTACTTTTTATGTGTATTTAGCTCAGCTATTGACCAGAAAACAAAGGAAAAAGTGGCCATTAAAAAGCTGTACAGACCCTTCAAGTCTCTGATCCACGCAAAGCGGGCCTACAGAGAACTCCAACTATTACGCCACATCCAACATGACAATGTGAGTAACAAAGTCTTACTGAGGGTATGACAAAGCGTGTTCATACTGGAATAAACATGTTGTTACCCCAAATGAATAATGATTGAAACTAACATGTGCAGTGATGTTGATATATAATCAAGACTGAGTGTGAATAATAGTTTACCATTCAGTTCATTTTCCGTAACCACTTAATCCTAATTTGGGTTGCGGGGAGGCTGGTGCCCATCCCAGCCAACTTCGGGCAAGGGCAGAGTACACCCTAGACAGCTCGCCAGGCCATCGCCGGGCAGAAACAGGCCAATGGCTTTGCAGCCTACTCTTTACGAAAGTCAGCAATGGTTCTTTTACATGCCTCACACCATAGACAGTGAGAGACATGGCCCACCTTTGATCACCCAGTTATCTGCACTGGGGGTGGGGGGGCAGTGACAACCTTGTAGAGAATGGGACTCGAACCCCCAACCTTTGGATCAGCGATCCAGCGCCCTATACCACTAGACCACCACTGCCCCGCTGTGAATAATAGATTGCCATTCATTTTGCTCCAGGCTTGCTACTGTATACTGTGCAGACAAACGCAAAACTTATTTTAATCTCAATCTATAAACAGAGACATGCTTTTTGTTCATTCTATCATTCATTTTCTAAGCTGTTTAATCCTAATTAGGGTTGCGGGGAAGGCTGGCACCCATCTCAGTTGACTCTGGGCAAAGGCGGGGTACACCGTCGACAGCTCGCCAGACTATTGCAGGGCCATCACTCCCACAACCATTCACACTCACATAATAGGGTGACTTGGAACAAGCAATTAGCTCACTGTGAAGAGTACAAGGAGAAAACCCACGCAAACACTCGGAGAACATGCAAACTCCATACAGAAACGCCTGGGCTGGGAATCAAACCCCAGGCCATCTTGCTGTGAGGCGGACATGCTCGCCACTGTGCCACCACATTTTGTGTTTAGTTGCCAACTTAGATTTATAATAAAACAAGTGACATGACAGGATAAGAATTTACAAGCCAGGACTTGCGGGAGAACTGAAAACTGTGTTGATCTTTCCCTGTCAGAAAACCTCTTCACATGTTTGTCAATAGTCTGTTTACCGCGAGATAAAGCTTTTGTTTGTTCTTCAGTGAACCATTGGGGGGGCAGTGGTGGCCTGGTGGTAAGGTGCTGGATCACTGATACTAAGGTTGGGGGTTCAAACCCCACACTCAACAGGTTGTCACTGTCCCCCCAGTGCAGCTAACTGGGTTATCAAACACCAGTCATGTCTCTCACTGTCTGTGGTGATAGATTGTAAAAGAACCACTGCTGACTTTCAAGAAAAGCTGCATAGCCATCATGTTTCTGCTCTGCCATGGCCGGGCAAATTGTCCAGGGTGCACTCTGCCCTCTCCCAGAGTTGGCTGAGATGTGCACCAGCCTCCCCATGACCCTATTTTTTTAAGCGGTTCAGACAATGAATGAATTGAGGAACATTCAGAGAACAGGATGACTTTCTGGCAAGTTCAACACAATAACGTTCACAACGTGGCGAGATTTCACCTTCAGTTGATCTGCTCACTTTTTAAGTTCAAGCAAATCTTCATTCATTTATTTTCGGAACCAGTTAATCCTAATGTATGTGCTTTTGGACTGTGGGAGGAAGCCCACACAAAAATAGGGAGAACATGTAAACTCCATACAGCAACACCCAAGCTGGGAACTGAACCCAGGACCCTCTTGCTGTGAGACAGACAGACCGACTAACCACTGCACCACCATAACACCGACCCCTTCACTCAATTAAACTGAATTCATAATGATTTGTCACTCAAATAATATTTGTAAGAGATATTTTACAAATGCCTATAAGATAAAATGACTCAAAAAATATATTGTTTTGATTTGTAATGTGTTTACAAACAAATATAAATGGTTAATACTGTGCCGAATTGCAGCCATTAGGTCAGGATTCCTAAATCAGAATGCTTCATTAATTATTTTATCTATTTTTTTTTTCACTACACATCATTAATAATCTGAATAATTACCTGGGATCAAATTTGTGGGATTGGAAGACAACACACTCAAACATATTTATTTATATAACAATGTATTGTATGATTGTTGACATAGGCGGTCTGCCTTCTGGATGTTTTCACTCCCGACTCTTCAGTGGACAAATTCCAGACTTTGTAAGTAGAAAGATCAGGAGAACTCATAGCTGTGCACCAATTCTCTGCTTGTCATGACAAGTTATAAAAATGAAAATTGTGTTTTGTCCTATGTATTGGGCGTTTCTGAGGGTTGCATGGTGCCCGTATCTTGCAAAGAATACTGAACCGATTTTAATCAACAATGACTTAAAATAACACTCTGGGGCCGGTTGTTCAAAACACGGTAATTTTAACCACCGGTTAACTCCTAACGGCTGGTTAAATTTTTAATCTGCCATTAACTAACCCACGGTTAAATATGCGTTGTTCATAGCAGGATTAGTCACGTCATTAGTTAACGTTGCCGTCAAAGTTAACAGTGTGGTTAATGTTACTGGTTAGCACTATAACAATAATAGCTGAACACTGTCAATCAAACAAAGTGCGAGTGTGAGAATAAAGCACAGTTTGTTAGTACCGCCTCCGGTTCCTGCACATGTGTTAGAACACAAACATTGACGTGCAGAGAATGAATGGCTAAAATAATCATCAGCCATCCAGCCTGTATCTGCAGCCTAATGGTAAATATATATTTTAATAACATATATAAAAAATATAATAAACAAAAATAATCTTCTACTTCTTCTTTTCCTTTCGGCTGTTCCCTTCAGGGGTCGCCACAGCAAATGATCTGCCTCCATCTCTCCCTATCCTCTACATCTCCAACGACCTTCATGTCCGCCTTCACCGCATCCATAAATCTTCTCTTTGGTCTTCCTCTGGGCCTTTTGCCTGGTAGTTCCAACCTCAGCATCCTACGACCAATATAATAAACAAAAATAATAAAATATATAAAAAAATAGTATGTCTTTGTGCTGTAAATATGTATTAATATTTGTTTGTGCCTTTCACTAGATAAATAACTTTAGCTCAATTTGTAAATGTATTTAGCACATGTACTTGCAGATGTAGTTTGAAATGTATTTGAGAATGGTTTTGGTTGAACTATAATATTAATAATATTTATAAGAATCCATTCTCAATTTGTCGCAGTCGGCCAAGAAATAAAGTCGTTCTCACCAAGGCCTTCTCACCAAGGCATCTGTAACATCTCTCACTATTCTCGATACCGTACTTTTGCCCAATCCCACAGTGTCCCCAACCACCTGTAGAAAGCTCCCACTGGCATAAAAGCGAGGGACCACCAACACTTGCAGTTCGACAGTCAGTGCGTGGCCCCTATTCGTGGGACGCTGCAAATCACCTCCCAGCAGATTGCTCAGATACGCAATTGAGCCTCTCCCAAACCAGTAGCGGATTCTTAATTCTTTGTCTGAAAAAGCAGCTATGTCATAATCAAGCCGACGGTACACTCTGTCCTTATGCCACTGATGCGGTATCATGAATGCAGCGTTAGCCATGTACACCATCTTGCAAGTTAAACACACTGTTAAAAATTTAGCAGTGGTCCTCAGGTGTGTTAATTTTAATGTCAAGTTAACATATGGTTAAAGTTAACCGAGTTTTGAACAACAAGATAACGGCAGCGTTAAATTTAACGGTCAGTTAACTCTACTTAACCAGTGGTTAAAAAATAACCGTGTTTTGAACAACCGGCCCCAGGTGGTTATGGATATTATTTCTAGCAACAGTATTGGAAATAAATTTCCTCTTATCTTTACATCTTCTTCAATAGAAACATCTCCATTTTTTCCTGGTCAAAAGTCTATAATCTCTATAACAGGGGTCATCTTCTTCTTCTTTTCCTTTCGGCTGTTCCCTTCAGGGGTCGCCACAGCAAATGATCTGCCTCCATCTCTCCCTGTCCTCTGCATCTTCTACTCTTACTCCAACGACCTTCATGTCCGCCTTCACCGCATCCATAAATCTTCTCTTTGGTCTTCCTCTGGGCCTTTTGCCTGGTAGTTCCAACCTCAGCATCCTACTTCCAATATACTCACTATCCCTCCTCTGTACATGTCCAAACCATCTCAATCTAGCCTCTCTGACTTTGTCTCCAAAACATCTAACATGTGCTGTCCCTCTGATGTACTCATTTCTCAACCTTTTTAAATCTGAGAGCTATTTCTTGGTACCAATTAATGCGAAGGGCTAAAAGTTTGATACACACTTCTGAAAAGGCAAATTTGTTCAATTCACCTTTAATTATGTATTATTAAGGGCGGTGGTTGTCTGGTGGTAAAGGTGCTGGATCTCTGATCCTAAGGTTGGGGGTTCAAGACCACCTCTCAACAGGTTGTCACTGTCCCCCCCCCATCCCCAGTGCAGCTAACTGGGTTATCAAAGGCCGGCCATGTCTCTCACTGTCTATGGTGTGAGGTTCATGTAAAAGAACCATTGCTGACTTTTGACAAGAGTAGCTGCATAGCCACCAGGGTGTTTCCACCCTGGATTAGCCTAGTGAGTTGTCCAAGGTGTACTCTGCCCTCACCCTGGGTTGGCTAGGATAGGCGTCAGCCTCCCCACAACCCTAATTAGGATTAAGCTGTTACAGAAAATGAATGTTTGAATATAATATTTGTAATAATTAATGTTATTAAATGAAATAAATACTGTATTCATCTGTGTGAAGACAGTGATCATGTTAATGATTTTTCACAATAATTACCAACAATGATTTAACAAGGTAAGAAACAGATAAATATCAATATGTAACACTTTATTTCTATAAACCTTTGCAAGTATTTATATTTTGAAATGATCACTTCTACATCATTTTAACTAGCCGCTAACAATTAGCGAAGCATGAACTACGTTGCAACATGTTTTTATTTATCAATTATGTAACACATAAAATCAACTTTCAGATTTTACTGAATTTTTTGACAAATCTACAGAATTTTAAACAAAATTATCATATCTTACATGAAACAAACACGTTTGCCATGATTTTTAATTAATTGAATGCAGTTTTGCCATGGCACTGCCATGTTGCCACTAAAAAGATCTGGTATCTGTTTCTTTGTTCATGCGAAGCCTGGAATTCCATGCTGTTCACCAGTGGAATATAATCTGGAGCAGGGGTGCTCAATCCTGCTCCTGGAGATCTACCTTCCAGAAGACATTCGCTCCAACCCTAATCACACCCACCTAACCATCCAATCACCTCATGAAGATCTGACTGGGTGTTACATGTCACATGGGCCACATTAGGGTTGGAAATGAAGTCATCTGGAAGGTAGATCTCCAGGAGCAGGATTGAACACCCCTGATCTGGAGTGTAATCTGACACTGCAACTCGGGGCGAGTCTTCCAGATGTGCATTACTGATGTGTGTTCTGTGTTGCTTTTTGATGAAGTTCATGTCAGAAAATGCTGACACAAAGACAGGTTGGACCAAAAAGGCTGACAACCTCAGAGCTGCTGTGCATACACCACTGTACTTTTCTGTGTCAACAAAGCACCAACATTTTGATGCAGCCTCATAGGCTGTGAGGTGGAGGTCATTTTGCAGCTTTAAAATTTAGATTTCAACCTGTCCAGCATCTGAGCTGAACGTTGCACTTAGTTGCTCAGCAATTCATGTTGTGTCCATGTTGATGAAAGGAACAGAAATGAACCGCATCCATGGCTGAAGATGATCAAGTTCACAAAACCCGTCCTCAAACTCTTATCCAAGTCTGTTCATGACTTGGGAGTACAGTGGTACCTCGATTGACGAAATTAATCTTTTCCGAGGGCGAACTCGTTGGTGGTACCATTCGTTAGATGAAACAAAAAATCCCATTGGAAACAATAGAAAACCAATTAATCCATTCCAACCTCCTCCCAAACTCATATAACCTGACACAAATATGTATTTTTGACAGAATATATTTAAGATAAACATGTAACAATAAACATTTCACAATAGTAACACGTGTACATTAATAATACTGTAATTAACAATAAATAATAATAACACAAGAATAAACAATAAGTCAATAAACAATACAGTAAGTGCATCTGAACTTAAGACTAGCACTTAACATTAACTTATACTACTAATGTTTTTTTTTTTTACCTTTTATTTATTTATTTAATTTTTTAGATTTTTTTAAACGGTTTCATTTCACTTCACCAATTTTGATCACTTGTGTTCTGCTGCTTGGCATCGCTTTCTATACTACCACCAGGCAAAGGCCTCTTACTGTTTTGTTGTACGGATGGTCGATGCAGTCTTCTCATACTCCTTCCACAGATCGGCCATGCGGACTCATTTTTCATGTTTATCTATGATTTCAAGCTTTGTTTCGAGAGAAATCGATTTTCTCCTCTTGAATACATCAGCCACCTTCTTACGACCCATCTTAGAAACACCGTGATATGCACAATAAAAAAATAAGACTTGCAAAGACACAAACTCTGAACCACAGAAAAGAAAAACTTTTGTGCATGTGCACGCTACAAATGCCGGTGCAGAAAGGAGCGTGAAGGAATACACGCAGAAGAATATGAGGCTAAGTGGCACGTATGGCCATGGGGAAGATGCTTTTTTACTGATGGACCAGCTTTAAGTGTGATTGCGCATCCTCTACACTAGGTGGCAGTGGCATGCTCACTGTGTTCCCTATGGAGTAGGGAAAAAGCACTGAGCAAACGATATGAAGTGCAGTAAACACTATTTATAGTTCTGCACGGGGTGCTGGGGCAGGCGTAAAATGTTTTTTTTTCCTATAGGGGATATCACAGAAAATAGTTGAGAAGCACTGCACACAGTGTTCTCAGAGCACGGAGGAATACACGTGGAAGAATACAAGGTTAATCGGCTGGAAAAGCCATTTCCTAGCAGAGTTCGTAAGTCAAAAATTTGCTCTTTGGATGGGGCAGATTTTTTTTGGGGGGGGGGGGTTTGAAGCTCGTATCATGGAAAATTCATTATAAGGGACATTCGTTAGTCGAGGTACCACTGTATTTTTCTGCAACTGTCTCGGGTGCAGAAGCATTGTCTTTCAGCACCATTTGCACAGAGGAAAAGTGCAGCAACTTTTTTCCTCTGTAAACGCACAGAGAAAATGTTCATCTGGGCTTTAAATGCATTTAAAACACTTAACATGTCAGCACAAATCTTGTATTTGCCTTGCAGCCCACCTTTTAGATTGCATGAACTCTTTAATCTCACCTAAAAGTGACAAAAAAACAAAGCAAAATTCGTCCCTTGCTGAGCTGTCGAATTTCCACATGTAGTAGCATGTAACCATGTTGATAGCTAATCTCATTGCACCTTGAATGTTCTGTGCTGTTTAGTTCTGGAGTGGATGCTGTTTATGATCATAATGGCGTGAGTCACAGAACGCCTGCTGGTGAATGATACAGTGCATGAAGTTCGGGAAGCTCTGTGTCACCTTTACAGTGAGCAATGAATCCTGAATGTCGACCGCCCATAGCAGGAGCCCCGTCGGTAGTCACTGATACCAGCTTTTGAAATGGTACCCTTTTCTCTGCGAAAAACTCCTTCACCATGCAATAAATATCAATTCCCCTCATAGTTGTCTTTAAAGGCAGCAGTGTCAGAAGTTCTTATGTGGAGAAATCATCAAATGACATCCGGATAAAGACCATCAGCTGTGCTGTACTGCTGCTGTCCACTGACTAGTCACACTGGACGCTAAATCACTTGCACTTCGCCAAATCTTGTTCCAGCTGATCGGCCAGGTTTCCGAAATTACATCAGGACAATGATTCTCATCTTTAAGTGGAGTGCTTGCAATTATCAACATTGCATAACATGTTCAGAAATGTCTCTCAACATTATGCTGCTTTGCTCTCTACAAAGTCACTCCACAATTGAGACACACGTAGAAATCTCTCACCGTGGTAAAACTCCCCCTGCTTCCATTCACTGTGAAAATTATGTTTTCTTTCTCTTTTCTGCCATGTTCTCGTGGGCAGGTCACGTAAGCTACCATGCTAACTACCCACTAGCACACTATGAGCGAATAAAGCCTTCATTCATTCAGTTCATTTTCTGTAACCGCTTAATCCTAGTCAGGGTCTTTGGGAGGCTGGTGCCCATCCTAGCTGACCACTGCCCTAATGGCATAAAGCCTGTGAGTTAAAAACAGGTTTGCGAAAACAGCAGCCTTTGTTCACGAAACTCCCAAAAAGCAACCCCTTACCATGAAGACCTTCATTAATTCATTTATTTATTTTCTGAACTGCTTAATCCTAATTTGCTGGCACCCATCTCAGCTGAGTCTGGGTGAGGGCGAGTTACATCCTGGACAGCTCTCCAGGCCACTGTACAGTATTATGAAACTAGAGCACTTGGAGGAAACAGATACGTGGATGAGAAGAACATGCAAACTCCACACAGAAAACATCTTAGCCCAGACACGGGGCTTGAACTCAGGACCTTCTTGCTGTGAGGCGCAACATACCACCATGCAAACCTGCATTGAGTAAATATAGCTGAAAAAATTATTGTGTGTTTGTACTTTATTTCAACCTGCAAAACAAAAACAGAAAATTATTATAAAATAGGGACAAAATCTCTCTCTCTCACTCTCTCTCACTCTCTCTCACTCTCTCTGTGCATGTGTGTGTGTGTGTGTGTGTGTGTGTGTGTGTGTGTGTGTGTGTGTGTGTGTGTGTGTGTGTGTGTGTGTGTGTGTGCTGCTTTACAGCTACTTTGTAATGCCGTTTGTGGCTCAGGACCTTGGCCACATAATGAAGAAGCGGAGACTCACTGACAAACTCATTACATATTTATTTTACCAGTTACTCAGAGGGCTGAAGGTCTGGTTGTTTTGTATTTTTGATAAACCACTGTTTACTTTAAACCTAACTGCAATCTAACGTTAACGGATGTCTTTCTCTTTAGTACATACATTCTGCAGGGATCATTCATCGGGTATGAGCAACACACCTCACCTCCTGTACAACCATCCATTAGTGAGAACAGCAGTTAGAAATGAAAGAAAACTTTTTTCAAAATCAATTTTAATACAGACGCTCCCCGACTTATGTTTTAGTTCAGTTCTGGACGGCTGAACATAAGGTGAAAAAAAACCCGTAAGTTGTTACTGTGTGTTCCAGTGACGTCTGACGCTCATACTGTCCTATACATCCATAAATACCATTACCGTATCTCATAAAACATCCCTAAATCAATTATTATAAACATAACATTGTAAAATGATATCAAATATATCAAATAATATCAACATTAATTTCAAACAAATTAAATTCAAGCAAAAATAATTTCAAATAGATAAATTTTAATCAAATTCACTTAACAAATATCAAATACAGTATCAAATATAACCTTCAACATTCTCTGTGATGCGATCTCTCTGCTTATAAATGGTTTCAATGGTCGACGGAGCCATTTGGAAGAAACATGCAACATTCACATGTTTTTCACCAGCATCGATTTTCTTGATAATAGCCATCTTCATTTCTAACCAGATGGCTTGCCGCTTTTTCTGATTACCACTATCACTAGTAGGCTTACGCTTCTGACCAACCAGATTTGCTTCGGGTTACAAAAGTCCGCAAAACAGTGTAAACACAAAGATCACAGAGACGAAGTCTCAATACAAGGGTAACATGTGGTGAACTGGGAAGAAGGAGGGGCACGTTCAGTCTGTCGTTTATAAACAAGGAATGCAGCGTCAGGTGTAAGTAGTGTATTACGTCAGCGTACCACGTAGGTACGTCTCATACTTCAGAGAGCACGCTAAACTCAAAATTTGACATAATTAAAAAAAAAAAAAAAAAAAACGTAAAATCGAAAAATACGTAAAACAAATGAATGTAAAGTGGGGAGTGTCTGTATACGTCTCTAAGTACCTCTCTGGGGTATAGAATGGAGACTGTGGTGATATGACAATAAAGTGTATTCTCAGATCTTTCTCATCAGAAGGATTCTGAATTCATTCATTCATTTGTCAATCAATTACACCTACTAAGTTCATGGGTGGACTGTGGTGGCCTGGTGGTTAGGTGCTGGACCACTGATCCCAAGGTTGGGGGTTCAAGCGCCGCTGTCAACAGGTTGTCACTGTCCCCCCAGTGCAGATAACTGGGTCATCAAAGGCTGGCCATGTCTCTCACTGTCTATGGTGTAAGGCATGTAAAAGAACCATTGCTGACTTTCATCAGGAATAGGCTGCATAGCCGTTAGTGTCTTTCTGCCCTGTGATGGCCTGGTGAGCTATCCAGGGTGTGCTATGCCCTTGCCCAGAGTCGGCTGAGATGGGTGTCAGCCTCCCTGTGACCCTCGATAGGAATAAGCGATTCAGAAAATGAATGGATGATGAAGTTCATGGGCTGGAGTCTATCTCGGCCGACTCTGAGTGAAAGCGGGGTACACCCTAAACAGCTCGTCAGGCCATCAGTAGTAATCAGGAGGTGTATTAATGCCACATCTCCCATCTTTGGATGTTTTCATTGCAGGATTGTAGAGCAGTGGTTAGGCCATCTGTGTCACAGCAAGGAGGATGGGGATTCCAATTCTGGGCTTGGTGAGGGCAGTTCTCAGTAGAGGTTGCATGTTATCCCTGTACCTGTGTGGGTTTTCTCCAGCACTCTGCTTTCCTTACACAGTTCAAAGACATGCATACCAAATTGCCCCTAAGTGTGAAATGTTTTGTGTGTGTGTGTTGGCCATATGACAGACTTCTAAGGGTGTACCCTGCCTTTGCCCAAAATCATCTGAAATAGGCTCCTGCCCCTCCATGGTTAAAAATGTAGCGGTGCAGAAAATGAATGACCCGCTGTATTTTGTAAGTTGCATACCCTTACTTATAGTTTATTTATGCTGAAGGTTACGGGGTGTCCATGTTTACTATTGCAAAAAATAATTAAAGGGAATTTATTTTCAGTTCAGTCAGTGTGATACACACAATTTTGTGTTTTAACATTTGTACCACTTCTTGACCAGGATCTGAAGCCAAGTAACCTTGCTGTTGATGAAAACTGTGAGTTAAAGGTACATTACAAATTATAAAAAGCTACACTGCAGGAAGCTTTCTGTGATTAAACAAAGGCTTGAGAGTTAATGATTCAGCTCTTCTTCTTCTGTCACTGAACACTCATCCATGCACACAACCACAGATACTGGACTTTGGATTGGCAAGACATGCAGACATGGAAATGACTGGCTATGTTACCACACGGTGGTACAGAGCCCCTGAAGTCATTTTCAACTGGATGCATTATTCTCAAACAGGTTATTATAACACAATATTCCCATACAGTCCTGTTAGATGTTACAGTGGACAAAGAGTATAAAGGATCTGTGTGTGAATTAGAGAGTGAATAAGTGAGTGAGTGAGTGAGTGAAGGAGTGAGTGGGTGAGTGAATGAATGAGAGAATGAATGAATGAGTGAGTGAGTGAGTGAACAACTGAGTGAGTTAATGAATGAATGAGAGAGGGACTGAGTAAAAGACAGAGTGAATGAGTGAGTGAGATAGTACGAGTGAATGATTGAGTGAGAGAGTGTTTGAGCGAGTGAGAGAGTGAATGAGTGAATGAATGTGTGACAGTGTATTGGTAAGTGAATGAGAGAGTGAATGAGTGAATAAGTAAGTGAGAGAGTGTTCGAATGAATAAATGAGTAAGTGAAAAAGTGAGTGAATAAGTAAATGAGTGAATGAATGAGTGAATGAGAGTGTGTGAGGTGAGTGGATAGGTAAGGGAATGAGAGAGTGAATGAGTGAGTGAGTGTATTTGAATGACTGGATGAATGAGTGAGAAAGTGTTTGAGTGAGTGGATGTGGAAGTGAATAAATGAATGAATAAGTAAATGAGTGAATGAGTGAATAAGTGAGTGAGTGAGTGAATATGCCAATACCAACTCATTTAATATGTTTCCCATGCACTAAAAATACGAATTTGAACACTGTGGTCAGTGTTTCAGATAATTTGATTCTTATGTGTGTGCAGTGGACATGTGGTCTGCTGGTTGCATTCTGGCTGAGATGATCATCGGTGCGGTGCTTTTCCCAGGAAACGACAGTATCCTTTCATTAACTTTACTTCTGTGGCTTAGTGAATAATTTTGTGCTTGTTCTGCCTACCAAATACAGTCAACCCTTTACGTACGAAAGCCTCTGAATACGAAAAATCCATGTTATGAAAAATTGGAAGAGACCTCTGGGTCGACCAATACATGCTGGAAGGATTATGTCACTTGGCTGGTCTGGGAACGCTTCAGTGTCACCCCAGAAGAGCTGGAGGAAGTGGTTGAGGAGAGGGACGTCTGGACCTCAATACTGCTGCCCTGTGACCCAACCCTAGATTAAGCGAAGGCACCTAATTATATGAAGATGATATTTTTTGTCTTCATCACTTTTTCCCAGCCCGTAACTTAAAACTACAGCTGACAACTGATCCATGATTTTCCCATGCAGCGTCTCATAGGGTCACTGTCTGTCTTCCTTTCGGCTTTTTCTCTTTTTACTCGGGAGTCGCCACAGCGAACCATTTGATTCGCACGTTTGATTTGGCAGAGGTTTGTACGTCGGATGCCCTTCCTGTCACAACCCTTTTTTTTTAGCAAGGGACAGAAACACGCTGACGACTTTGCAGCTACTCTTTACGAAAGTCAGCAATGGTTCTTTTACATGCCTCTCACCATAGACAGTGAGAGACATGGCCCGCCTTTGATAACCCAGTTAGCTGCACTGGGGGGGGGACAGTGACAACCTTGTGGAGAGTGGGACTCGAACCCCCCCAACCTTTGGATCAGCGATCCAGCACCCTATACCACTAGACCACCACTGCAGCGTCTCATAGGGTCACTACATACGAGTAATTGCATGCTATTGGCTAATTTACTCTCTAGGTCAGCTGAAATGCTGTGACCTCAATATTTCCACAGACAAATGTGACCACAGAAAAAAACAAAGTGGAAGTGCCACTAGCTAGTTTCCCTAGCAAACCAGGAATGTCGCCAACACCAGGCTTTTTTTAAGGCTAAACTTATTACACGAAAAGCAACAAAAAATATAATTGAAGTATTTATCAAGAACATATTTCACACCAAAGATAATTTTATTCAACTGACGTCCTCTGGCTAATCAACAACCTTTGTCCTATCCAGCTAGTGCAGTGCTTCTCAATTATTTTCTGTGGCTCCCCCACTAGGAACAAAAAAGTATTTCATGCCCCCCCCCCCCCCACCACCACCCCGCAAGCGACTATAAATAGTATTATTCGTCTATAAAATTGTTATTAGTACACCTCTTCATAACATTGTATCTTTATTAACATTAAAAACAAAAGGAAAGAAATATAGTTCAACTTTTAATAAAGTAAAACTTCATTAATATTGTTTTTTATTCTGCAATTGAAAAACCAATGTGCCTGAAATAAAAAAAAGAACATCATTATTTAAACTCATTACTTATGTCTCCATATTTCTCCTTGTTCCTGTGAGAAATTTTTCCGTGTTGTTTGTTGAGGGTTTGTTGACTGCACTTCATATTGTTTGCTCGTGCGAAAAAACGCTACACCCGACAATGAGAACTCTACTGCCAACTAGTGGAGTGGATGTGCAATTACACTTAATTCTCGCACACAATTCGAGAAAAGCATGTTCCCCAGGGTCATACACGCCCCCCTCCGACATCATAGAGCATTCCCCAAAGGGGGGGGGGGCATTAGTTGAGAAGCACTGAGCTCGAGGCATATTAACCAGACTAATGGAATACTACTGAACTATAGGCCTTCTGCTAATCCTCTAGCTCCATGCTGACTATTATTATACTAACTGGCTTTTCCCAAAAATCAACAAAATATGAAATTCAAGTATTTTAAAGTGTCTCCACATTTTTCATTTAAAAAAAAATGTGACTTTGTTTGACTTCTAATCGAAAATGTCTTCAGCTAACAAACTAGCCCTGTGGTGACTTGGTCTCCTGTGAACTATTTTATTGCAGTGCTGTTAACCAACAGGGTGCTGGTGGAAATTGGACTACTGTTGGTTGAAGAAGGAGAGGCGGGTCCGTAGGCAGATAGAGAAGAGGAAAGGCATGAGTCTAGGACTGAGAGTAGGGACTTTGAATGTTGGAACTATGACAGGAAAAGGTAGAGAGCTGGCTGACATGATGCAGAGGAGGAAGGTGGACATACTGTGTGTTCAGGAGACCAGGTGGAAAGGTAGCAAGGCTAGAAGCTTAGGAGCAGGGTTTAAGCTGTTTTTTCATGGTGTGGATGGGAAGAGAAATGGAGTAAGAGTCATCTTGAAGGAGGGGATGGTCAGGAATGTTGTAGAAGTGAAAAGAGTGTCAGACAGAGTGATGAGTTTCAAGTTAGAAATTGAAGGTGTGATGTTCAATATTGTTAGTGCTTATGCCCCACAGGCAGGATGTGAGCTAGAAGAGAAGGAGAGATTCTGGAGTGAGTTCGATGAAGTGATGCAGAGTACCCCCTGAGGTGAAGGAGTGGTCATTGGTGCAGACTTTAATGGACATGTTGGTGCAGGCAACAGAGGGGATGAGGAAGGATGGTGGTGTGCAGGATGATGCTGATGGTGAGAAAGGTGAAAAAGGCAAAGGCAGAGCAGAAGACAAAGTGGTGGAAGCTAAAAAAGGAAGAGTGTCGTGTTGTCTTCAAGGAGGAGTAGAAACAGGCTTTGGGTAGTCAGGAAGTGCTTCCAGATGACTGGACAACCACAGCCAATGTGATCAGGGAGACCGGTAGGAGAGTACTTGGTGTGTCCTCTGGAAGGAGAGGAGATAAAGAGACTTGGTGGGGGAATGAGGAAGTGCAGGAGTTTGGACAATGGAAGAGGTTAGCTAAGAAGAAGTGGGACATAGAGAGGACCAGCAGTACAGGGAGACGCAGCATAAGGTGAAGGTAGTGGTGTCAAAGGCTAAACAGAGGGCATTTGATGACTTGTATGCTAGGTTGAACAGTAAGGAGGGAGAAAATGATTTATACAGGTCGGCACAGCAGAGAAATAGAGACGGGAAGGACGTGCAGCAAGTTAGAGTGATTAAGGACAGAGTGGGAAACGTGTTGACTGATGTCAGAAGTGTGCTGGGAAGATGGAAAGAGTACTTTGAAGAGCTGATGAATGAGGAAAATCAGACAGAAAAAAAGAGTAGAAGAGGTGACTGTTGAGGACCAGAAAGTAGCAAAGATTAGTAAGGGTGAAGTGAGGAAGGCATTGAAGAGGTTGAAGAATGGAAAGGCAGTTGGTCCTGAGGACATACCGGTGGAGGTATGTAAGTGTCCAGGAGAGGTAGCAGTAGATTTCCTGACAAGAACATTCAAGAAGGTCTTAGAAAGTGAGAGGATGCCAGAGAAATGGAGGAGAAGTGTGCTTGTGCCCATTTTTAAGAACAAGGAAGATGTGTAGAGTTGTGGTAACTACAGAGGGATAAAGTTGATGAGCCATACGATGACACTATGGGAAAGAATAGTGGAAGCTAGACTAAGGGCAGAGGTCAGCATTTGTGAACAGCAGTTTGGTTTCATGCCAAGAAAGAGCACCACAGATGCAGTGTTTGCCTTGAGGATGTTAATAGAAAAGTACAGAGAAGGTCAGAAGGAGCTGCATTGTGCCTTTGTGGATCTGGAGAAAGCATATGGCAGGGTGGCAGAGAAGTATGTTAGAGTGGTGCAGGACATGTATGAGAGATGTAAGACAGTGGTGAGGTGTGCTGTCGGTGTGACCGACAAATTCAAGGTGGAGGTGGGACTGCATCAAGGGTCAGCTCTGAGCCCCTTCTTGTTTGCTATGATGATGGACAGGCTGACAGATGAGCTTAGACAAGAATCTCCATGGACTATGATATTTGCAGATGACATTGTGATCTGTAGTGAGAGCAGAGAACAAGTGCAGGAAAATATAGAGAGATGGAGGTATGCCCTGGAAAGGAGAGGAATGAAGGTTAGCCTCAGTAAAACAGAATACATGTGTGTGAATGACAAGGGCCCAAGAGGAACGGTTAGGTTACAGGGAGCAGAGATAAAGAAGGTGGAGGATTTTAAATACTTCGGCTCAACAATCCAGAGCAATGGAGAGTGTGGAAAAGAGGTGAAGAAGCGTGTGCAGGCAGGTTGGAATGGTTGGAGAAAAGTATCTGGTGTGATGTGCGATAGGAAGGTATCGGCAAGAATGAAAGGAAAATTGTACAAGACGGTGTTGAGGCCAGCGATGTTGTATGGTTTAGAAACAGTGGCCCTGGTGAAAAGACAGGAGGGTGAGCTGGAGGTAGCAGAGATGAAAATGTTGAGGTTCTCTTTGGGAGTAACGAGGATGGATAGGATCAGGAATGAGTGCATCAGAGGGACAGCACATGTTAGAGGTTTTTGAGACAATGTCAGACAGGCTAGATTGAGATGGTTTGGACATGTACAGAGGAGGGATTGTGCGTATATTGATAGTAGGATGCTGAGGTTAGAACTACCAGGTAGAAGGTCTAGAGGAAGACCAAAGAGATGATTTATGGATGTGGTGAAGGAGGACATGAAGGTAGTTGGAGTAAGAGTAGAAGATACAGAGGATTGGGTGAGATGGAGGCGGATAGTTTGCTGTGGCGACCCCTGAAGAGAAAAGCCGAAAGGAAAAGAAGAAGAAGAAGAAGAAGAAGAAGAAGAAACAATCTATGTTCTTATAGAGGATATCAGTGTAAGCGTATAGTGCAATAATGAAAATTATCAAGCTTTACAATAATATATCATTTATAGAATGCGGTTGTTTAAGTATTCATTTAAGTTGACTGCATGCAAGGAGGTTTCCATGCTACTGTAAATAAAACTAAGATGCTTCATTGCAGATGAAATTAGTGTTTGGTCCTTTGTGGAAAAAAAATTAATGATTCTGTTTCATTGAAATTGTTTAGACTTCTGAATTAACTTTATTTCTGCACATAGATAACTTGGTAAGAATTTGCCTTCTAAAATGCACCAGGAGTCATAATTTACCAGCCATTTTTTTAATGGATACCCACTCCCACACATTTCCCTGTGCTTTGTGAGCCCGACTCCGGCCTGAGGTGCTGCTGAACACTTGGCTGCTTTGCACCCTGGCTACCGCTTTCTTATGCCCAGCATCAAATTGCTTGGAACTTGGGAACTAATAATGATATATTTCTTAGAACACAGATGTTACTTCTTCACTTCACTTATTCCTTAACAGCCGAGGATGTCGTTGGGGCGCCTTCATGGCGAGACTTGGGCTGATTTGGTCTGGCGGAGCCCATCCCTCTCCAGGTTGTAGAAACACACTGACGGCTTTGCAGCCTACTCCTTACGAAAGTCAGCAATGGTTCTTTTACATGAACGTCTCACCATAGACAGTGAGAGACATGGCCTGCCTTTGATAACCCAGTTAGCTGCACTGGGGAGACAGTGACAACCTTGTGGGGACTCGAACCCCCAACCATAGGATCAGCGAGCCTGCGCCCTAACCACTAGATCACCACTGCCCTCCAGATGTTACTGCAAAATTAAAAAAAAAAGATTATTCTTCCTCAGATCATACATGACTAATAACCTGTTTGTCTGACACCTTGCAAGGCTGTGAGCTGATACACGATCAGAGGTCATGGAATGTGAAAGTAACGTATCTAAAATGAAAGCAGTAATCCATCATTAGCTCCATTAAATAATGTTTTATGATGCCATCAGTTTATAGGACTGGTTAGCTCTTCACTTTAGCCAGAGGTAGCAATGTTTTATTCCCCTAAGTTGCCCCATTTTAAACCCTGTCTGCAGGTTCCTTAATTCTATTACCTAGGTATGAACCAGCTGAACATGATCCTCCGTCTGACGGGAACACCAGACTCATCACTGGTGCAGAAAATGCAGAGTGAAGATGTAGGAATCCATTACGCTTAATTCAGTTACCAGTAATGTTTTTCATGATTTATTTTATTTTAAAGTTTGATATTATGTTGTTAAAGCTGCACTGTAGTCTTCTACTCTTTTTTTTTAACTAAAAGTGAAATTAACTTCTACTTACAGGCAAGGTCATATGTACAGTCTCTCCCATTCCAGAAAAAGAAAAATCTTCAAGACATCTTCCCATCCATGGACTCCAATGGTCTGTCTCTGCCTCTGCACTTAACAGCTACATTACATAGAGCTCATCATGCTGGGGACTAAAGGATTACATTGTTCAGGAAAGAAAGTCTTATGAACAAATGTTAATTATTCTGACCATTGTTTACATCACCACTTCAGTCCTTGTACACTAGATGGTGCACAATCAAATGAAATCCAAATCTGACTTGTGGTTGGATGGATCTACGCTTGGGAATCGTGTACTCACTCCATCACTCACACATTTGCTGAACTCCTATAATTTTTGTATTGAGACTAGAGTTTAGTGAATGCATAGTGATTAACACATCTGCCTCTTACCAAGACGGTCCCGGGGTTGGTTCCTGGACTCGGCTCAGGTGATTCTGGGTGGCATTAGTATGTTCTCCTCGTGCTTACCTGGGTTTCCTCTGCGGACTGCAGTTTCCTCCCACACTTCAGACCTGCACATTAGATGAATTGGATGTTCCAAATTGCCCCAGGGTGTGAATATACACTGTATACAGACTGCACCTCACCTTCTGAGCTTTCACCTCTCCAAACTCCAATAGGATTAAATGGTTCAGCAAACGAGTGAGCGATTCGTAGATTTATTTCATGGTGTTTATGGTGTTTGCAGAATTTGATGGTTTGTTTATTAATTGTTGTGATGAATAATGCCAGTTATGAGACTCTTAAAGGAGATGTGCTATGATTATTACCCAAATATAGTAGTTGGCAAAAGGCTATCTAAATATTCCATGAATGTCCCAAATACTAGTTGCAATTTGTTAAAAATTCTGAAAGCTTACAAATCAAAAGGAGTCCTGAGTTCTGAGCATAGTTTGGAGCGAATAGAACTTGATTACAGTATTCATTCATTCATTTATTTTCTGAACCGCTTAATCCTGATTATGGTTGCGTGGAGGCTGGTGCCCATCCCAGCCAACAACGAGCGAAGGCAGCGTACACCCCAGATAGCTCAGCAGGCCATCGCAATGCAGAAATACACTGACGGCTTTGCAGCCTACTCTTGTTGAAAGTCAGCAATGGTTCTTTTACCTGAACCTCACACCACAGACAGTGAGAGACATGGCCGGCCTTTGATAACCCAGTTAGGGGCACTAGGGTGGGCAGCGACAACCCGTGGAGAGTGAAGCTTGAACCCCCAACCTTAGGGTCAGTGATCCAGCACCTTTACCACCAGATCACCACCTCCCTAAGTTTCTGAACCGCTTAATCCTAATTAGGGTTGCAGGAGGACTGATGCCCATCTCAGCTGACTCTGGATGAGGGCAGAGTACACCCTGGACAGCTTGCCAGACCATCGCAGGGCAGAAACACACTGACGGCTATGCGGCTCCTCTTTATGAAAGTCAGCAACGGTTCTTTTAAATGAACCTTCCACTACAGACAGTGAGAGACATGGCCGGCCTTTGGTAACCCAGTTAGCTGCACTGTGGGGACAGCAGAGACACTCCAGTGATAGTGGAGTTTGAGCCCCCAATTTTAGGATTGGTAATCAAGCACCTTACCCCTGGGCCACCGCTGCATAGATTATGGCATGGACTTTTAAAAGTTTTTTGTCATGAACACTTTTAAAGCTCAGGATCATATTTCAAAAAAGTAAACTTAATATATGAACACTAGTGTTCGAGTATCTTTCATAAACCAAATTTCCATCAGTATGAAGGATTTTATGATATTTTTAAACAATCATTCATGACTCCACCCATTTAACCGAAAGTATTACTGTACTACTTCAGCTAAATTCTGTGTCGATATGAGTTTTTTTTTTTTAATGTCTGTAGCTATAATGGAAACTTTTTGTATTTCAAGCTGTGAATCTGCTTGAGAAGACGCTTGTGTTGGACCCAGAAGCCAGACTGACAGCTAAAGACGGACTGTCTCACCCATATCTCTCTGAGTTTCACGACCCTGATTACGAACCCGAGTCTCCTCCTTATGATGATTCATTTGAAAGCCTAGAGCTACCTATCGGCGAGTGGAAGAGTGAGTATACACACACACACACACACCACACACACTGAAACAAATGCATATTTTCCTCAATATCTTATCATCCAAATCTAACACTTATTCATTCACTCACTTATTCATTTATTTTTTTAGCTGCTTAATTCTGATTAACCATCTCAGCCGACTTTGGGTGAGGGCAGGGTACACCCTGGACGACTTGCAAGACTATTGCAGGGCACACACACACACACACACACACACACACACACACACACACACACACACACACACACACTTGGGGCAATTTGAAACAGCCAGTTAATCAACTGTGCATGTTTTAGGACTGTGGGATAAAACCGGAGTTCACTGAGGAAACCCATGGGGCAGTGGTGGTCTAGTGGATAGGGCACAGGATCACTGATTCTAAGGTTGGGGGTTCGATTCCCCACAGGGTTGTCACTGTCCCCCCAGTGCAGCTAACTGGGTTATCAAAGGTGGGCCATGTCACTCACTGTCTATGGTGAGAGGCATGTAAAAGAACCATTGCTGACTTTCGTAAAGAGTAGGCTGCAAAAGGCGTCAGCGTGTTTCTGTCCCTTGCTAAAGGGTTGTGACAGGAAGGGCATCCGAAGTAAAAAACTCTGCCAAATCAAATGTGCGAATCAGATGATTTGCTGTGGCGACTCCTAAGAAAGGGAAAAAGCCGAAAAGATGGAAGGGACTGAGGAAACCCATGCAAGCACATGCAAACTCCATACAGAATCACACAAGCCCAGTAATCAAACCAAAGCCTTCTTGCTGTGAGGTGGACATGCAAGCCATTACGCCACTGTGATGTCTTCTTCTTTTCCTTTCGGCTTTTCCCTTCAGGGGTCGCCACAGCGAATCATCTGCCTCCATCTCACCCTATCCTCTGCATCTTCTTCTCTTACACCAACTGCCTTCATGTCCTCCTTCACCATGTCCATGAATTGTCTCTTTGGTCTGCCTCTAAGCCTTCTGCCTGGTAGTTCCAGCCTCAGCATCCATATACTCACTATCCCTCCTCTGTACATGTCCAAACCATCTCAATCTAGCCTCTCTGACTTTGTCTCCAAAACGTCTTACATGTGCTGTCCCTCTGATGTGCTCATTCCTGATCCTATCCATCCTCGTTACACCCAAAGAGAACCTCAACATTTTCATCTCTGCTACCTCCAGCTCAGCCTCCTGTCTTTTGCCCAGGGCCACTGTTTATAAACCATACAACATTGCTGGCCTCATCACCATCTTGTACAATTTTCCTTTCATTCTTGCCGATACCTTCCTATCACACATCACAACGGATACTTTTCTCCAACCATTCCAACCTGCCTGCACACGCTTCTTCACCTCTTTTCCACACTCTCCATTGCTCTGGATTGTTGAGCCCAAGTACTTAAAAATCCTCCACCTTCCTTATCTCTGCTCCCTGTAACCTCACCGTTCCTGTTGGGTCCTTGTCATTCATACACATGTATTCTGTCTTACTGAGGCTAACCTTCATTCCCCTCCTTTCCAGGGCATACCTCCACCTCTCTATATTTTCCTGCACTTGTTCTCTGCTCTCACTACAGATCACAATATCATCACAATTACACAATGCAGCTCCCTCTTACCTTCTCTGTACTTCTCTATTAACATCCTCAAGCCAAACACTGCATCTGTGGTGCTCTTTCTTGGCATGAAACCAAACTGTTGTTCACAAATGCTGACCTTTGCCCTTAGTCTAGCTTCCACTATTCTTTCCGATAACTTCATCGTATGACCCATGAACTTTATCCCTCTGTAATTACCACAACTCTGCACGTCTCCCTTGTTCTTAAAAATGGGCACCATCACACTTCTCCTCCATTCCTCTGGCATCCTCTCACTCTCTAAGACCTTGTTTAATGTTCTTGTCAGGAAATCTACTGCTACCGCTCCTCAACACTTCCATACCTCCACCAGCATGTCATCAGGACCAACTGCCTTTCCATTCTTCATCCTCTTCAATACCCTCCTCACTTCACCCTTACTAATCTTTGCTACTTCCTGGTCCTCAACAGTCACCTCTTCTACTCTTTTTTTATGTCTCATTTTCCTCATTCATCAGCTCTTCAAGGTACTCTTTCCATCTTACCAGCACACTTCTGTCATCAGTCAATACATTTTCCTCTCTGTCCTTAATCATTCGAACTTGCTGCACGTCCTTCCCATCTCTATTTCTCTGCTGTGCCAACCTGTATAAATCATTTTCTCCCGCTTTACTTTCCAACCGAGCATACAAGTCATCACACGCCCTCTGTTTGGCCTTTGACACCGCTACCTTCGCTTTCTGCTCTGTCTTCCTGTACTCCTGTTTACTCTCTTCAGTCCTCGCTATGTCCCACATCTTCTTAGCCAACCTCTTCCTTTGTATACACGCCTGCACTTCCTCATTCCACCACCAAGTCTCCTTATCTCTTCCCCTTCCAGATGACACACCAAGTATTCTCCTACCTGTCTCCCTGATCACATCCATTTTCTACTCCTCCTTGAGGACAACCCGACACTCCTCCTTTTTCAGCTTCCAACACTTTGTCTTCTGCTCCGCCTTTGCCTTCTTCACCTTTCTCACCATCAGTGTTATCCTTCACACCACCATCCTATGCTGTTTGGCAACACTCTCACCCGCTACTACTTTGCAGTCACTGACTTCCTTCAAATTTCATCGCATACACAAGATGTAGTCTACCTGTGTGCTCCGACCTCCGCTTTTATAAGTCACCCTATGTTACTCTCTCTTCTGGAAGAAAGTATTTACCACAGCCATTTCCATCCTTTTTGCAAAATCTACCAACATCTTCTGTGTTCCTGTCCTGGATACCAAACCTGCCCATCACTTTCTCGTCCCCTCTGTTTCCTGCAACAACATGTCCATTGAAGTCTGCCCCAATGACCACTCTTTCATCTTTGGGGGTATTCTGCATCACTTCATCTAACTCGCTCTAGAATCTCTCCTTCTCTTCTAGCTCACATCCTGCCTGTGGGGCATAAGCACTAACAACATTGACTATCACGCCTTTAATTTCTAACTTGAGACTCATCACTCTGTCTGACACTCTTTTCACTTCTAGAACATTCCTGACAAATTCCTCCTTCAAGATGACTCCTACTCCATTTCTATTCATCCACACCATGAAAAAACAGCTTAAACCCTGCTCCTAAGCTTCTAGCCTTGCTACCTTTTCACCTGGTCTCCTGAACACACGGTATGTCCACCTTCCTCCTCTGCATCATGTCAGCCAGCTCTCTACTTTTTCCTGTCATAGTTCCAACAGTCAAAGTTCCTACTTTCAGTCCTAGACTCATGCCTTTCCTCTTTTCTCTCTGCCTACGGACACGCCTCCCGTCTCTCCTTCTTCGATGTCTTCGACCAACAATAGTCCAATTTCCACCAGCATCCTGTTGGTTAACAGCACTGATAGCGGTCGTTGTTAACCCAGGCCTCGACCAATCCGGTATGAATATTTTGTTGTGACTTGCATATTTAATTTGGCATTTGTTTTACGCCGGATGCCCTTCCTAGAGCCCTCTGCATTTATCCGGGCTTGGGACTGCCGTGAGGGAGAGACACTGGCTGGTGCCCCTCCCTCACAGCTGCATTGCCACTGTGATGTCTCCAACACTTAAAAACAAAAACTTTAATTGTTGTCACAATTTGCACTGCCCATTAAACAAAATGTCGGACACTAATATTTCCATGGAGGACATTTATGCCTTGATCACACCATGCAATCTCCATGGCGTTGTTTCTGCAGTTGTTCTGGTCGAGGCTCAGCAACATTAATGTAGAAATAAAATGATGCGGCTGATGAACTGAGTATACTGAATGAGTAGGTTATCACATCAATGCAGTTTTTATTCCCTGATGGTGCGCATATAAAATGGGGCTCAAATCATGAAAGAGGGGTTCAGGGGGCATGAGGTCCAGACCTTAACCTTTTCTGAAAGATTTCAGGATGTGCTTGAGAATACTATGGATGGTTCAGTTTTTTTCCTCGTTGATTCAAGACGTCGGTGACAAATGAACCCAGCGCTGAATGGAAATAATTGCCGTGTTGATTCAGTTTGTTGAAACAATGGCATGGAGGTTATGTGCTGTATCCGAGGAGACACGTTCATGTATTCAACTTTATTTTTGATTGGGCAGTGTACGGTAGTACCTCAATTCCACACACATTTGCTGAGCTAATCCTGCTATGGTTGTAGGGCGTCCAGAGCCTCAGTTCTCAATCTCAGTTGACACAGTGTGAAGGAGAGGTTCACCCTGAACAGCTCATGCCATATTGCCTGACCAGCACACATGTGTCTATTCACACTCACTCTTGGGATCAAATAGAAACAGCCAGTTACCCTAATTTGCATGTGTTTGGGTTGTGGGAAGAGACCAGTGCACCTGGAGAAAATCCATGCAAGCACGAGACTCTGAGCCGAGCCCAGGACTCGAACCCAGGACCTTCTTGTTGTGATGTGGATGTGTTAATCATGCCACCATCATGCCATGCTATAATATTGTAATTATTTTACGTGAATATGTTGAATGTAAGGACAGTGGTGGCCCGGTGGTAAGGTGCTGGATTACTGATCCTAAGGTTGGAGGTTTAAGCCCCACTGCCAATGGTTGTCACTGCTGTCCTCACCAGTGCAGCCAACTGGGTTTTCAAAGGCCGGCCATGTCTCTCACTGTCTTTGAGTATTGAAAAAATTTATTTAAACAGTATACTTAAAAGAACCATTGCTGGCTTTCGTCAAGAGGAACTGCATAGCTTTCAGTGTGTTTCTGCCCTGTTGTGGTCTAGCAAGCTGTCCAGGGTGTACTCTGCCCTCACCCAGAGTTGGCTGAGATGGGCTTCAGCCTCCCTACAACCTTAATTAGGATTAAGCGGTTTAGGAATTAAATGAACGGTTTGAAAAATTAATGAACGAGTGAAGGAATGAATGACATATATCTGGCAAAAAAATCTTTAAAATGTAATAAATAAATTATAGTAGCAGGTCAGAAGAACATAAATATGTATTATAGCAACATGAAAAGTTTTATGTTATAGCAGTAAACCTTTTGGATTATAATGAGATGGCGATCTTTTTTTTTTTTTCTGAGTGATAGCGATCTGCTGCTATATTTATACATGGACTAAGTATGATGTGTTTTTGTTTTTTTCCTTACAGGTCTTATCCACTTGGAAATAATGACCTTTGACCCAGACAATCCTAGACAGACTGCAACATAAGAATATTTTGCATGAAACAATTACTCACAATCAAGCTTCATGTGTGTGCTCTTCAACACTCCAGGGTTTCAGTGTGCGTTGTATTACTTTGATACAAAAATGTTTTTTCCTTTACTGATTTTGAATATTTGTTGTTTCATTAAAATAAATAAACAGATATACTGATACAGACAAAAAAGTAACCACAACTCAAGAAGCCATAGGTGGTGTCTTATTACATGATATTTAATGGTCCACAGATGTTATAATTATGTTCATATTTCAGTGTATCATCAGTAGAAACACACTTGGTATTGCATGAGGAAGTCTGGAGTGGCAGAGAAGTATGTTAGAGTGGTGCAGGACATGTATGAGAGATGTAAGACAGTGGTGAGGTGTGCTGTCGGTGTGACACAAGAGTTCAAGGTGGAGGTGGGACTGCATCAAGGGTCAGCTCTCAGCCCCTTCTTGTTTGCTATGGTGATGGACAGGCTGACAGACGAGGTTAGACAAGATTCCCCATGGACTATGATGTTTGCAGATGACATTGCGATTTGTAGTGAGAGCAGAGAACAAGTGCAGGAAAATCTAGAGAGGTGGAGGTATGCCCTGGAAAGGAGGGGAATGAAGATTAGCCTCAGTAAGACAGAATACATGTGCATGAATGACAAGGACCCAAGAGGAACGGTGCGATTACAGGGAGCAGAGATAAGAAAGGTGGAGGATTTTAAGTACTTAGGCTCAACAATCCAGAGCAATGGAGAGTGTGGAAAAGAGGTCAAGAAGCGTGTGCAGGCAGGCTGGAATGGTTGGAGAAAAGTGTCCGGTGTGATGTGTGATAGGAGGGTATCGGCAAGAATGAAAGGAAAAGTGTACAAGACGGTGTTGAGGCCAACGATGTTGTATGGGTTAGAAACAGTGGCCCTGGGGAAAAGACAGGAGGCAGAGCTGGAGGTAGCAGAGATGAAAATGTTGAGGTTCTCTTTGGGAGTAACGAGGATGGATAGGATCAGGAATGAGCACATCAGAGGGACAGCACATGTAAGACGTTTTGGAGACAAAGTCAGAGAGGCTAGATTGAGATGGTTTGGACATGTACAGAGGAGGGATAGTGAGTATATTGGTAATAGGATGCTGAGGCTGAAACCACCATTCAGAAGGCCTAGAGGAAGACCAAAGAGACGATTCATGGATGTGGTGAAGGAGGACATGAAGGTCGTTGGTGTAAGAGAAGAAGATGCAAAGGATAGGGTAAGATGGAGGCAGATGATTCGCTGTGGCGACCCCTGAAGGGAAAAGCCGAAAGGAAAAGAAGATCAGTAGAAACACACTGTTTCTAGTTCAGTTTATTGTGGGAAGAAAACAGCGCATACATTGTTGCTTTATGTTCTACAGTCTTTTTCTGCTGTTTACACAAACTGGAAGAAAACCAGAATGACAGTCTTCAGTTCCTTAAATCAAATCTCCTTTTGATCAGAAGCACAGTTCTTAAGTACAGTGGTACCTCACCTTACAAAATTAATCCGTTCCAAAGCTTTTTTCATAACCTGCATTTTTCGTTGAACCGCATTTTACATGTAAAACGTGGGATTCGTTCCAAGGCCCCCAATACTACCCCCTAAACCCTTTAAAAATTATAAAAGCATACCTTTTAAGGCCTCCTTCTGCTTCAATATCGTACCGATGGTAGATGGGTTTGGCCATATTCATTTGTGATATCACTTGAGCCCGTTTCTTCTCCTCACTCGCACCGGAAATCACACGTGTGTGTGTGTGTGTGTGTGTGTGTGTGTGCGCGCGCGCGGGCATGTGTATGTGTGTGTGTGCGCGCATGTGTTGACCATGTCTTCTTAGCAGAGTTATAATCTTACAAATGTTTATGGAAGGTTAAAAGACTGAGTCATGAAATAAAGCATAATGCAACAGTAACTCTAACCTCTGACCTTTACACGAAAAGCATCATGGTGGATTCAGCTATATAATAGGCAATGGGCGGTAGATGCGTCATTCCTCCTAGGCAATGGGATCCCTGTCCAAGATGGCGTCAGGTGAACATGTCCAAGATGGCGCTTACAGCTCGGTTGTTAGCCAATGGGGGGCCAGCAGGGAGGAATGTTTGAACGTCATTGATGGGAGAGCATCTTGTGCATTGTTTGAATGTTTGAAAGACGCGTTTTAATGTTTGAATGGCGTGTTTGAATTTTTAAGATGGTGCTTTCGTGAACTTGTTTCATATCCTGAGACAAAAAATGTAGGAAAATGCTTTTTGTAACCTGATTTTTTTAGTTTGGTGAGACTCTACAGTGATACCTCACCTTACGAAATTAATCCGTTCCAGAAGTGGTTTCATAACCTGATTTTTTCGTAAGTTGAGCCGCATTTTACATGTAAAAGCCTGATTCGTTCCAATGTCCGATATCACTCAACTGCATGCCACGAACCCGTTTCTTCTTATCACTTGCACCGGGAATCACTTTCTTGGGGCCCATGATGAATGACGAAAAATAAAGTTGCAATGAGCACAAAAAATCGAATGTCTCAAACTCGAAAAACTCACGGAACAGCAGTAATTCTGTCATTTACGTGTGTTAGAACTTGTGAGGAACAATGGGTCGAAAGCACATGAAAAGCATCATGGGTGTTATGGAGATGCAACTCCCTTCTAGCCAATGGGAGGGAGCTGCATCTCTGTGATGAACAATGGGTCAAAGGCAAACGAAAAGCATCATTGGTATTATGGAGATGCAGTTGGGAGATAGTCAATGGGAGAGCAACTCGCGCATTGTTTGAATTTTTGAGATGGTGCTTTTCATAACGTGAATTTTTTTCATATCCAGAGATGGAAATTTTAGGTAAATGCATTTCGTAACCTGGATTTTTCGTTTGTTTCGTTCTGGTCTGTCATAAGGTGAGGTAACACTGTATGTTCCAAATAGATACCTGAAGAACAGGCAGCACGATGGTCATGGGTTTGAATCCCAGGTTTAGTGAGGGTATTTCTTTGTGGAGTTAGCATGTTCTCCCTGTGCTAACGTGGGTTTCCTCCCACACTCCAAACACATGCACATTAGGTTATAGGGTACATGTACCCAAAATTTACATAATTCAAAAAATATCCACTATACTTTATTATTAACTTTTAAACATCGTGAAATGTCGGTATATGACATTCCTTGCTCACGAAGATTGAGCGCGCGGACATGTTGGCTTCTTTTTACCGGGGTTAAAGGTCATTGTGACATAACATTGCTGACAGTCGTATAGCCAATTGCAGAATGTCAGTATATTTTCCTCAAGCAATTCATGTTCTTTACAACAATCGCACTCCTGATTGGTTTTTTGACGCACACATTTTCCACAAGAGCACCAAATATTTGCTGGTTGTTTGCTACGATTTTCCCGTGTAAGAGTTTCTGCCCATTCTCCAATATCGTCCTCCAAGTCGTCACTTTCCTGGTCCGATTTCACTAAATGTGGAGAGTCTTTCTTCAGTGGTTCATATAAATAACCTTCTAATCCTTCTACGAAATTGTCTTCGTCCATGGTTTAAAAAAAACCTACTATAATGTCTGTTTTTTCCAAGTTTCCGTGAGCTTGTGTTGTATATGTCAGGTATACAGCCTTATGTTTACATTGCAATCTCGCAGTTCCGGTCGAGGCTTTGTCAACGATATGACGTCACTTCAAATGCGCCATTTTAAAACTCCTGAGCTCTGAAGCTTGACGTTAGTGAAGCCCTTAAATCGCTTCAAGCTGGTTTGTGAGAGAATATAATTAACGCCTTATAGGTGTATTGTCACTAGCTATACACAATACATCAAATTAGGTATATGAGCGTTTTCACTACAGGTACCCTTTAAGTGGTTCAGCAAATGAATGAATGCATTCAATGTTCCAGCAAAATCTGCTTTATAAAACAGGGAAGTACATTTATAAGTAAGACATTTTACTACTTAAATATTTTATTTCCATATCTTTTTCTCAGAAAAACTGCAAGAAAATATTTCACTAGGCATTAAACTGTTGCCCCTAGGAAAATTTTCAAGGTTTTAGGGTATCTTGTGAACCTGCTTAACAGAATTTATTCTGTTTGCCAAATAACTGTTTTATGCAAAATAAACTATATAAAAAAAATTTATATTACTGCTAAAAGGAAGTTGCTGTAATATTGATCACCACTCTTCTCTGTTGAGTGTATTACACTACAACTGCTACTTTTGATTTTACATTCACAGATAAAATTATTTATTTGACAGATACCTTTATCCAAAAAGATTTCAACAAACAATTGGAGGGCTCAATGCCATGACCTGTTAAGTATATAATAAAATATGTAAATAAATAAATAAAATAAATATAACATAATAAAAATGAGGTAGTATCATTCAATCATCCATCTTCCTTGCAAGGAGGCTGATACCCATCTCAGTGAGAGACATGACCTGCTTTAGATAAACCAGGTGGCTGCGCTCGAAGGACAGCAGTGACAACTTGGTGATTGTGAAGCTTGAACACCCAACCTTTTTGTTCATTCAATTTCTGAACTGCTTAATCCTAATTAGGGTCATAGGGAGGTTGGCACCCATCTCAGCTGACTCTGGGTGAGGGCAGTGTACACCCCGGATAGCTCGCCAGACCACTGCACACACTGACCGCTATGCAGCTCCTCTTGATAAAAGTTGGCGATGATTCTTTTACATGAACCTCACACCACAGACAATGAGAGGCGTGGCCGGCCTTTGATAACCCAATTAGCTGTACTAGAAGGACAGCAATGACAACAAGTTGACAGTGTGGCTCGAACCCCCGACCTTTGGATCAGCACCCCAGCACCCTACCATGGGCCACCACTGTTGCAAGGTAGTATCATATTTTCACAATAAAAGTCTCTCGCCATATGCTGAAAGTCACTGAAAAGTGGCCACCTGTTGCTAAAATCCAAATCATGTGATAACTATCCATTCATTCATTTATTTTCTGAACTGCTTAATCCTAATTTGGGTCGCGGGGAGGCTGTCGCCCATCTACACCCTGGACAGCTCACCAGGCCATCGCAGGGGCGACACTCACACAGCCATTCATACTCACACTCTAGGGGAGATTTGGAAAAGCTAATTAATGTACTGTGCATATTTTTGGATTGCAGGAGGAAACCGGAGTACTCGGAGGAAACCCATGCAAGCACGTGGAGAACATGTAAACTCTACAGAGAAACGGCCAAGCTTGGAATCAAACCCAGGACCTTCTTGCTGTGAGGTGGACGTACTAACCATTACACCACCGTGCTGCCATAATAAATATGACTTAATCTTATTATCTGTATTTTTCTCAAAATCACAATGTTTTGAATTAATATATTATGTCACTGAGCGCTTCAATTTTACTCACACTTTATTCCTAAAATGCACTTCACTAATCACTCAGTCATTTGCTGAACCTCCTAATTCTACTTCGATTGCAGGGATGCTGGAGCCTATCTCTGCCGACACTGTCAGTGTCACTGGACCATTACAGAGCCAACACACACACAACCACTCATTCACACTCACACCGAGAGGTTATTTGGAACAGCCGATCAGCCTAATGTTCATATATTTAGATTGTTGGAGGAGACTGGAGTACCCAGAGGAAACCTACACAAGCATGGGGAGAACATAAGCACAGAAACACTCGTGCTGAGACAGGGCTCAAACCAGGACCTTCTAGCTTTTATGGTGGTACGTACTACCCACTACTACTAATAATAATATTAGGAACAGTGTGCATCATGTAATTTTTACCATTTTAACTGATAATATGGTATACATAATTATCCATCAGTATGATAACCTTCAGGTCTGTGCATCCGTCTCAATCGACTCTGGGCGAGAGTTCGCCAGGCCATCACAGGGCCAACACAAACAAATCCATTCACGCTCACACGGCGGGGCGATTTGGAACAGCCAATTAGCCTCCTGTGCATATTTTTCTATGACGGGGTGTGGAGGGTAGGGATTCTGACATGTCATCAAAATCCACTCACTTTTTAAATTCAGTATTTATTCCTTTTGTTAGCGAGAGAATCACAAAACACAGACAAGATTCTTTTACAATTCTTTTATTGATTTTTTTTTACATATCTGACCTCATCATACCATTCTGTAGATATAAACATCTACTATTCATAATTTGCATTTATTTGATGCTGTGCATGAAACACTTATAAATGTGTTTGATACAGGTCAAAAGATACTTGAGAAATACCTGTAGCATGGGCTGGACATGATAAATAGGGTGTTGGTAGATTTTTAAAAATTACTAGTTAAAGGTGGATCACCATACACCATATCACTCAGTGTAGTTTGATGGACACGCTTATTAATAATGACTGGATTGTGCGGAGGAACGAGCCACTGAATATCTATAGTTTCCATATCCATAGTTTCCACGCCCACTGCGTCCAACATTAACTCCATAGCCAGTGACATTACCAACACCCAAATCAAGACAGGAGCCACCAACACCCATACCAAGGTTAGAGCCACCAACACCCATACCAAAGTTAGAGCCACCAACACCCAAACGAAGATTGGAGCTACCACCACCAAAACCAAGGTTAGAGCCACCAACACCCAAACTAAATTGAGATCCAGAAACACCATAACCATGGGCAGTGCCACGAACATCCAAACCAAGGCTAGGGACACCCACGCCAACACCAGCCGCTCTGGCTCTTACAGGTGCTGAAAAAAAAAACATACAAATTAAAATTTTGTTTCCAGATCTAGACTTTCCTCATATGTATATAAAAATATATGTGTCTTTCTTAAAATCACATACCACTGGTAGTACAAACGTCCTTAACATGGACTGTTGCAGGTCCTCCGCCAGTTGAAATCCTGTGGATGGATTTACAACATGCACTTTAAAAGCAGAACAAACATGCAATTTAAAATAGAATGTAGTCTTATTATTAAAGACTGACCTATACTCTTCTCCTTCCAGGAGTGTTTTGTAGGCGGTAATCTCAATGTCCAGGGCCAGTTTGATAGTCATGAGCTCCTGGTATTCACGTAGCTGTTTTGCCAATTCTTGCTTCGCTGTATTTAAAGCCTCTTCGAGCTCAGTAATATGGAATTTGGCATCCTTCACCGCCAGCTCACCTTGTTCCTCAGCCTCTGCAATCTGTGTCTCCAGGCTGACACGCTACAAAAAAAGAAAAAGGACAAAAACTTACCTGTACTCACAGGTACATTTAAGATTTTTTTCAGAAGTACAGTGGTGCCTCACTTTACAAAATTAATCTGTTCCAGAGCCTTTTTTGTAACCTGTATTTTTCGTGAATTGAACCGCATTTTACATTTAAAACGCTTGATTCGTTCCAAGGTTCCCAATACTACCCCTAAACCCTTTAAAAATTATAAAAGCATATTTTTTAAGCCCTCCCTCTGCTTCAATATCGTACCAATGGTAGACAGGTTTGGCCATATTCCTTTGCAATATCACTTGAGCCCGTTTCTTCTTCTCACTCACACCGGGAATCACGCGCACGCATGTGTGTGTGTGTGTGTGTGTGTGTGTGTGTGCGCATGTGTGCGCATGTGTGTTAACCATGTCTTCTTAGCAGAGTTATAATCTTACAAATGTTTATGGACGGTTAAAAGCCTGAGTCAAGAAATAGAGCATAAAACAACAGTAACTCTGTCGTTTACATGAAAAGCATTATGGCTGCTGCAGCTCCATAATAGCCAATGGGAGGGAGCTGCGTCATCCCTCCTAGCCAATGGGAGGCCAGCGGGGCGGGATGTTGGGAGATAGGCAATTGGAGGTAGCTGTGTCATCCCTCCTAGCCAATGGGAGGCCAGCGGGGCGGGATGTTTGAATGTCATTGATGGGAGAGCAGCTCATGCATTGTTTGAATGTTTGAATGGCGTGTTTGAATTTTTAAGATGGCGCTTTCGTAACGTGAACTTGTTCCGTATACAGAGACAAAAATTTTAGGAAAATGTGTTTCATAACCTGCATTTTTCGTTTGGTGAGATTTTCGTAAAGTCAGGTACCACTGTACAATGTTCTTTTAGAGACCAGTAGTGCTCCTTTTAGCTAGCAGACACAGTAGAAAGTCGTGTCGCACAAAAGAAAGAACAAATTTGTACATTATTGAACCTACGGGTCCCTGCAGAATCCATAGAGTTGCTAGGTCGCTTTATTTGTTTATTTATTCTGTTTATTTCATTTTATTTTATAAATACGTATATGATATTGCTTCGTTGCTGTAATTGTTATATATGTACACTTCTGCTGTTGTCTATTTCAGTCTTATGCTTTTTATTTTTGCTGTTTATTTGTATTTTCTTTGCAGCGATGTTACCCTGCTGTGTGAAGCACTGTGGGGTGCAGAAGTGGATCGCAGGTGTTATAAAATTAAGTTGGGTTGAGTTGACCTGAAATGCCTGTAATTGCCAAACTGGTTTCATAAAGTGCAGAAATGATTTGGCATTAAACACAATTGTTTCTCAAAGGGTGCTGATCCCTCCAAGTTGCCCCCTCCAAGCAACAAGCATTTTTATCCCTTTACGTACCAGCTAGTCCCGCCATTCTTGAAAGTCTATATTCGCCCAGAGGACAAGTTTGTGAAAGTATCCCTTTAAAACCTGAAGTATAAAATCCAAGGATAAAACTTACCTGGTTCTTGATTAGTTCAATTTCATTTACGAGTCGTGTGGACAGGCGGGTCAGCTCCACAAGCTCAGTTTTGCTACTACGAAGGTCTTCACCATAGGTAGAAGCAGATGTCTGCATTTCCTCGACCTAGTAAATGAGATGAAGAAAAGCACAAACATGATATTTTTAAATGTATGTTAGATGAATTTCCCCAAAGTAAAAAATCTTTCACTCACTCTCTGCTTGTAATATTGTTCAGCCTCATTCCGAGTGCGACTAGTAATCAGCTCATACTGAGAACGGACGTCGGACACAATGGCATCGGTGTCCAGGTTGCGAGCGTTATCCATCGCGACAACAACTGACGTATCCTTGATCTGTCCCTGAAGCTCATGAAGCTCCTAAACATACAAAGCACCAATGTGAAATGTTTTACAGCACCCAAGATCTTGCTTTACTAAACGAAGTCCATTCAATGCACTTTTGATCACATATGAATGAAAATTGAATTGTCTCAGTTTCTCACCGCTTCATACACATTTCTCAAGAAGTTGATCTCATCCTGGAGTATACCTAACCTGGCTTCAATCTCAGTCTTTTGCATGAAAGTTGCATCGACATCCTGTTAAAAGAAAGGCATAATCTACCAAGATACTTCAACACTTCAAAATTTTTACCCAGACAGGCTACTAAAAGTTCTTGCCTTTTTAATTACAACAAATTCATTCTCTGCAACAGCACGCTTGTTGATTTCATCCTCATACCTGCAGCAATACAAGAGAGAAAGATCAGTACATGAAATTATACAAATATGGCATAGATAACTTCACCAGCATTAGTAAACCAGAAAGTTAAACACTGACTTGTTTCTGAAATCTTCCACCATGCCCTGCATGTTCTTCAGATCTCCCTCCTGCTTAAGCTTCTCAGTTCTTAGGTTGTCAAGCTGGCTTTGTAGATTGACAATGTACGCATCGAACATGGTATCGATGTTGGAACGTGAAGTGGTCTGTTCTTGAAGAAGAGCCCACTTGGTCTCCAACATCTTGTTCTGCTGCTCCAGTAGACGGACCTACAGAAAGGGTGATGAAGATAAATAAAGCTTTCTAAGGGGATTTTTGGACATTAGCTAATTCCTCACAAGGGGAAAGCACAGGGACATATTGGCTATTGGCCACCTCATACACGTATTGGCCATCTCATACACGTATTGGCCATCTCATACACGTAACGGCAATAAGGTTCTGAGTTCAGTGAGGGCATTTCTATGTGGAATTTGCATGTTCTCCCCATGCTCATGTGGATTTCTTCTGGGTACTCTGGTTTCCCTTCTCTGCTTAAAGATATGTACATTAGGCTAATTGGCTATTGAAGATACACCGCAGTATAATTAAATGGTTTGGCAAATATGCACTGAGATGAGAGTAATTTCTGACTCGGGCTGGCACAGTGCTATAGTGGTTAGCATGCCTTCCTGAGAGCAACAAGGTCCTGGGTTTGAAACTTGCACTCAATGAAGGTGTTCCTCTGTGGAGTCTACATGTTCTCCTCATATATGTGCAAATTTCCTCTGGGTCTCAGTTTCCTCCCACAGATATTGGCTGTTTCAAAATGCCCCTATATGTGAGTGTAAATGATTGTGTGTGTTGGCCCTGTGATGGACAGGTGAGTTATACAGAATGTACCCCACTTTAGCCCAGTGTTGGCCGAGACTCTACTAGAATTATGGGGATCAGCAAACGTATAAATGAATAATTCTTAACTTCCTATCATCTACTGTGCACCATCACGGAATTTTTAAGCTATAAGTACTGCATTTCAGATAGAGTCCTAAAAATACACTGTCATCTTCAGGCTACATTCTAACTATCCAACGTATGTTTTCAGCAAATTCCCAGCCACCCCAGGCACCCTTTGGCAACCATATTGCCAGGACAACTCAGGCACCATAGGACACTCCTTGCCCCAAGGACACAGGCTTATACTGAGAATTACAGAGTTTTTGGTATTCAAAACTGAAAAAACATGGCTTTGAACTCTGCAGGCTTGCAGTAGTATGAACTATAAATATTTGACTAGCTTCCTTCAGGCTTCTCGGAATTCAACTTTATCCTTATATGGAAATAGATTTATCCAGGATCATTAACCCTATGGGCTGACTGCGACCAGTGGCCGTTTTGGTCAAACGCACAGCTTTCGTTCAAGCGAACCAGCTGGAACTCTCCAAAATGATTTCAAACGAAGAATCACGCTCAGTCCTCCAAAAATTCTTCAAACTTCCACTTCTAACGGGTGAAATTTCAAAAACCGTAGCAGAGATAAAAAGTATGTTGAACCCTGATATTCTACTCTCGCGCATCTCACATAGTCCCGATAGGATGGAATAGGGAGGTGGAATTGTAAATAGTCGACATGGTGACATTTTGGTTAGCACATTTGCCTCACAGCAAAAAGATCCTGAGTTTGAGGACCGGGCTCAGACATTTATGTGTGTAGTTTGGCTGCCCCATACTCCCCATGCTTGCGTGGGTTTTGCCTAGGTACTCCAGTTTCCTCCCACAGTCCATAAGCATGCACATTAGTCTAATTGACTCTTCCAAATGGCCCCAAATGTTCAAATGTTTTTTGGTCCTGTGATGGTCTGGTAATATTTTATATTTACAGCATTTCGGCAGACACTCTTATCGATAACAGACCAACTTTCAATTATCCTTTTTATACAACTGAGCAATTGAGGGTTAAGGGCCTTGCTCAAGGGTCCAATGGTGGCAACAGTAGGGATTGAACTGTTGACCTTCAGATCATTAACCCATCGCATTAGCCATTTAGCCACCACTGCACCTGCCCTGGTTAAGATGTTCAGGGTGTACCCAAGCTGCACCTAGTGTCACCAGCCTCCCTGCTGACCTTTCTCATTAATCCTTGGAGGATTAAGCAGTTCAGCAAATGACTGCGTGAGTGATATGTCAAATGGCTTAAAGATAAAAGTTGGCACTGCTCCATTCAAATACACCTCCACTGCACTCTCAAACACCCCCAACCACCCAACCAACACACCCACTCACACACCAGCACACACACAGACGCACACAGAATTTTCAGGTTAGACCCTGAGGGAATGTAGACTGCTCTTAAAGGTGGTTTTAAGCATCTTTTTAATGACAGTCTTTCCCAAACTTCATAATTTTTTTTTAGGTTTCATCTACTTTAACACATCAAGGCTAGATTTCCCAAATTGTCACTGGCTGTGAAATGCATAATAAGCATGACATGAAATCTATGGTAATCCTTCTGAGATGTGTGCATGGCCTCCTCAAAGTAACAGCAAAAGAATGGGATTCGCAGTAAAATTCTCTCAGCTCGATTTAATTATAACTTCAACAGAACTGGACACAAGGCAGAGAGAATTTAAAAGACTCACCCTTTCAATGAACACTGCAAAGCGGTTGTTGAGTATTTTGATCTCTTCTTTCTCTTTTTGGTGGACGGCCTGGATTTTGGGGTCAATCTCCATTGTAATTGGAGCCAGGAGACTTTCGTTGACTGTGACATTAGTGATTAGCGGTGGCATAATATCTCCTCCAGGGCCATATGTAGGTCCTGCTCCTCCTATAACAGGACCAGCACCTAAACCATGGTAACTAACTGCAGCAGGGACAGTTCCATAGCTGGATTTATAACTTCCTACACCACTGCTGAGGTTGTAGTCTAAGCCAACATTATAGGCCGGGTTAACGACAACATTGCTACCAAGGCCAGCACTACTGCCAAGGCCAACGTTACTGCCAAGGCCAACGCTACTGCCAAGGGCAACACTACCGCCTAACCCTATACTACTGCCAAGGCCACTGCTACTGACAATTCCAGCATGGCGTAAGCCACCCCCATAGCTTATCCTGCGATTGCTGGGTGCAGTAAAGGAATGGCAGGTGAAGCCCCTCTGGCAAGGTCTACTTCTGTAAACATTGCTAGTGCTTGTCCTGTATAACTGTTTGTTGTAACCGACAGACATGGCTACTGCTGACAGGAAGAGATGGTGGAGGCAGCTAGGGTTAGAGAGTTTCCGAAGAGGAGATTCCCTCTGAGTGGCTTTTCCATGGAGGTGCACAGCTTTTGAACTTAATACTGGAGGCAGGAGGAGTCATGTCGTCCCTCCCAGTCTGCCTCTGGCGCATCCATCCCCCATCTCTCCTGTGTAAGTACTGATTAAATATGCATCATTTTTATCAGGTGGGAAGGTTAGTTGTGGTTTTTACACACTCTGCTCCACACACTGTCGAAAGTCAATGGACATGCATAGAAATTCTTAGTGAGCTTTTCCGAGGTATTTTATATAAGCTTCACTGCAAACTGATTTGAACAATAAACTATTTTATACAGGTTCCTATTGAATGCAGGGGCAGTGGTGGTCTAGTGGGAAAGGGCACTGGATCGCTGATCCAAAGGTTGGGGGTTCAAGTCCCACTCTTCATAAGGTCACACAACTGACTGATGAAGGCCTACAAGAATTAAAGAAAAACTTGCCACTTGGTTGAGCATTAATAACACCCGGTTACCATTTGACCAGAATTCTCCAAGTACAGTTTAATGTTTGCTTTGATGTAGATCACATGTGATTGTGTTTAACCGCATTTTCTTAACATTTTATCATTAACACGAACAAACTACAGGGGCAGTGGTGGTCTAGTGGTATAAGGCGCCGGCTCGCTGATCCAAAGGTTGGGGGTTCGAGTCCCACTCTTCACAAGGTTGTCACTGTCTCCCCAGTGCAGCTAACTGGGTTATCAAAGACGGGCCATGTCTGTCACTGTCTATGGTGTGAGGCATGTAAAAGAACCATTGCTGACTTTCGACAAGAGTAGGCTGCAAAGCCATCAGCGTGTTTCCGCCCTGCGATGGCCTGGCGAGCTGTCCAGGATGTACTCTGCAATCGCCCTGAGTTGGCTGGGATAGGGCACCAGCCTCCCCACGACCCTACTTAGGATGAAGCGGTTACAGAAAATGAACTGAACGAACAAACTACCATTTTTACATTTAAAAAAAAAATTTTTTTTGGCCTCTGGGCAGGTCGTACCATGTACATCATATTAGTCATTGGTATAGACATTGACCACGTCGACATACCAAAAGAAGCTAGGGTAGGGCAACTCAACCTGAAACCTTCATTACCTTTTTCGAAAGGGAGATTTTAATTACTTCCTATTGTTCCTTCTTTGACATCTTCAAACTTTATTAATATTTTATTTTCAGGTAATTTAATACCATGGAGAGTAAGAGTACCAAAAGCAATGTCGATGGCACTGATATTTCTGAAGTTTTCCTTCTGGTTGAATGAGAATCGCCTTCATGTGTCAGACGTACAAGGATGCATACTGAATAAATCTGCAAAATAATATAATCTTCTTCTTCTTTTCCTTTCGGCTGTTACCTTCAGGGGTCGCCACAGCAAATGATCTTTCTCCATCTCACCCAATCCTTTGCATCTTCTACTCTTACTCCAACTGCCTTCATGTCCTCCTTTACCACATCCATAAATCTTCTTTTTCAAAATAATATAATATACAAGTAATAATATCTGTCCATGTCTGATTCTTTTATGCTTTTGTGCAGGGAATACCAACATCATTTGTTCAGCAAAGTGAATAATGACAGAAATGAGTATGATAATTAAAATAGACAATTTAATAAAGTAGTTTTATCTTAAAAAAAAAACAACAATTTGGACTTTTTTAGAAACACTGTGTTATTCGTCAGGATAGCACAGATACAAACCTCCTGTACACCATTGTATACCCATAATCCAGGCCTAAAGAACCCACCCAATCAGAGAAGCCACTTCCCCAGAAATATTATCTCATGTCGTGTATGTCACGCCGCTGTCTCAGTTCCAACCATGGTTATTACCACCGAGAGAAAGATCACCTGAAAAATCCCTCTTATCATATATCAACCTGGACTGAATGCCCAAAAAAATCATCATACATCATTGCTGCCCTGCTTTTATAATCAATAATCAAAGTTAAAGGCATTCTGAATACAGTACTCTGCTTTGTAAAATAAAAAGTGGGCTGAAGTCACAACTTTAATTTTCATGTTGATTCTGGATGTGTAGTAAGTGGTCTGAGAAATGGGTTCCATATGGTATTGTCCACGAGTTCCATAGTGGCTTCATGTCAATGACCCACATGAATTTATTTCTCATTAGTAACCCAATTAAGGACTCATGAAGGGCGTCCCATCAAGGCTTAGTAAAGTGGGACACGTTTAGTTGACCGAAGAGGGCCAGAGTTAGGTTGCCCATTTTTGACACATTCCCACTGGGCATAAATGACATGGAGTCCATGTACATATGTGGAGAGTTGATAGGGTGCCACAATGGAACTCACCGAACATCCCACATGGGACACATTTCTTGGCCCAGTTCGAACACATGAATCACACAAATAAGTGCTTGATGATGAATCACATTCATTCGTTAATTTTTTGAAGCAGTTACTCCAGAATAGGGTTGCAGGGTCCATCTCAGTAAGGGCAGAGTACACCCTGGAAAGCTTGCCAGTCCATCGCAGGGCAGAACCACACCAATAGCTATCCATTGAGCTCCTCTTTACAAACAACAGCAATGGTTCTTTTACATGAACCTCTCACCGCACACAGGGGGAGACATGGTCAGCCTTTGATAACCTATTAGCTGCACTGGCGGGACAGTAGTGACAACCCGGTGATAATGGGGCTTGAACTCTGGACCTTCAGATCAGTAATCCTGCACCTTACCACTGGGACAACACTCCCCACTTAATAGTTATGTATTTATTTATTTAGCATTCTCATGAAACTACTTTATTCAAAAGAAAGCAGAGCAAAGTTTTTAAAATAAACTTATCTTGGTTATTTGCTCAGACACATTGATGAATGTGAAAAACTGTGTGCAGTGTTTTATCTATGAAAGTTGATTTATTTATATCGAGTTAGATTCAACTGATAAAGTAACACGAGAGGCAAGTAGATTAAATTAATGAAATACAGGAAAGAAGATTTTCTGTGCATCGATCATAGTCTCATAGATTGCAAAATGAACAACCTTTACTCTGCACAGCCACGACAAGTAAAATGCTGATAAGTTATGATTTATAAGTTGATTTAATCTTTTGTGATGTTATTTATTTATTTATTTATTTTGATTATGAGGTTCTCTCTGGGAGTAACGAGGACAAAGTCAGAGAGGCTAGATTGAGATGGTTTGGACATGTACAGAGGAGAGATAGTGAGTATATTGGCAGTAGGATGCTGAGGTTGGAACTACCAGGCAGAAGGCCTAGAGGAAGACCAAAGAAGAGATTTATGGATGTGGTGAAGGAAGACATGACGGTCATTGGAGTAAGAGAAGAAGATGCAGAGGAAAGGGCGAGATGGAGGCGGATGGTTTGCTGTGGCGACCCCTGAAGGGAACAGCCGAAAGGAAAAGAAGAAGAAGAAGAAGAAGAAGAGGAAGAAGAAGACATTACACACTGCATTTTGAACTTCTGTATTTGGAACAGTGGACTGTAGGCTTTATTTGGACTTTTCAATTAAATTGGACTGCGTGTTTTACGGAAGTGTAAACTTAAGGTCCGGTCCCATTTCCAGTAAATTAGAAAATATTTCATACAATATCAGAGACACACTGGAACAACATTGGTACAAAGCATAGTAACACAGATAGAGATAGTAATGACATTGGATGAGACATTGGAATCAACACAGGTAAAAACCGGAGAATATCTGTACATATGGTAACAAAAAATACATTTCTGAAATATATTATCCCCCAGTGCAGCGAACTGGGTTATAAAAGGCCGGCCATGTCTCTCACTGTCTATGGTGTGAGGTTCATGTGAAAGAACCATTGCTGACTTTCATCAAGAGGAGCTGCATAGCCGTCAGCGTGTTTCTGCCCAGCAATGGCCTGGCGAGCTGTCCAGGGTGTACTCTGCCCTCGCTCTAAGTCGACTGAAATGGGCGCCAGCCTCCCCGTGACCCTAATTAAGATTAAGTGGTTCAGAAAATGAATGAATGAATGAAACAGGTTATCATTCCAAATCGAGCTCACAATCATTAAGCACAACTTTACAGATATTTCACTTTTAAGCAGAACTGGTCACTACATCTCTCTCTCTCTTTCTCTCTCTCTCTCTCTCTCTCTCTCTCTCTCTCTCTTTCATATGGAGAAATGTAAGCTGTAGTGCAACACTAATGGACACTTGATGCATTGTGGTGAATCTGATAACGTCGTAATAACCAGTGCATGATTTGCAGATACGGACCCCTCATAACCATTAAATATAGAAAAGGGTGAAGACCAAAACTTCAACTGAAGGCCTCTTTCCAGGTCAACCTGTATGATAGAGTACAAGCTTTCTCATGCTTCCTGTGATTGCATAACTTGAACATAGAGATTCTGATATTAATTTCAATTTTTAAACTGTTCTCTGTTGGATTTAAACTTTTCAAGCATCACAAGATTAAAATAATATTTTATGTGTTACAGGAGCTCTGTTACAATGCTAAAGTAGCGATATTTAATACGTAATCTTTTTATATTGTATTTTTACTACCTTCTCCCAGTTTTGTTATCATACATTATATACATTAGGTTTTACACAATCAATTGAAAACAGTGTAGAAAAGATGTAACCATTCCAGTTATAAACATATGCAAAATATTAAAAATATGTAAAAATTTCTAGGTCCCCCCAACTGACTTGAAATAAGGTATGTTGAGTCGATTTTGAGAGCACTCGAGCACGCAATTGCTGACAAAGGGAATAACTCTAAATAATTAAAACATTCACAGTTCACAGATTTGGTATGACTGGAAAGGTCAGGACTCAGTAGTTTAGTAGAGGAAACTATCGCCAGGTGGCGACAGCATATGGCACCACATATGGTACATTCGACATATACCCATGCCACACACAGGCTGTGGAGAGGGACATCAGGGTGGTGACTGAGGCATCACAGTCTGTATGTGGCAACAATCGACGAGACGGCTTCATCCGTACAAGACTGGAGTCGAGGGCAAAAATGCCAGTTTTCGAGACAAAACGAGACTTCAATATGTGACAGTCATATCGAATCATCTGAATATGTGTGGGGGGGTTTTTTTTGAGACAATAAATGTTAACACTGTGCAAAACTGCCTAAAATATATGTTTTTGATTATATAGAAGCAAACTGGATCACTATATCAGAATTAAACATTTTCAGTAGAAATGCCCAAATATGGTCATTTTCATCGGTCTTGGGGGAGCCTAAGATATCAATGTATCAAGATGAACTTTTAAAATCTTTTAGATGACACCTCTCCACATCTTTTAATTTCTATTCCAAGTAAAAAAAAAAACCCAAAAATTAAATTTTTTCATAATTTTCACTCATCCCGAATATACACCTTTGTACATATGGGTATATGGTCAAATATGAAGGGTACACAGAAAACAATTGAGCAAATAATATCTAATGAATATATAAATATGTAGTCTGGTTTTGATGAAAAAAAGAAGGAGAGAGCATTCAAAACCTGCTAACTGAATAAACAGAGATCTCACACATGTAAAATAAGTAAGAATCTAAACTGTTTGAAGGGAGAGGTCCTTTCACACAGTCATGTGCCAAAGGCATGATAAAAGAAACAGAAGAACAAACAACTGTGAGAAAACTCGTATTAAAATTATTATCAAACCTTCTGTACTTACCGCTAAACAGTTTCACACAGAAGCTACAAACAAAAGATTAATTTGCATAATATTATTAAAGATTGCGTTACTAAAGTGATTGTCAATAAGATCTGATTTCCCCAAAAGCACTAAACACAAGGTTTTCCCTTCACTGCAACTATTTTCTCAAAAACATCAAACAAAAGGATTCTGAAACGTTTTCCATAAACTCATCCAAATGATGGTATGTTTTATATCTAAAAGTACAGTCGGTTCCATTGCTCAGTACAAAGATTTACATTTATAAATCTCTTGTAATATGAAATTAATGTTAAAAATCTCTTTATATTGAATATTTCTTTCCAAACAACAGAAAAATATTTTTTAAAAAATAAGATTTTTATTAACAATATGATTTGATTTCATTTAAAAATAAAACAGTTAACCTGTAGCAAATTAATAAAAAGCAAACCCTGAGCAGAACTAAATAATTACTGAAACGAATGACTGAAAAAATGTATGAATGAAATTCTGTTTTATACACTGCAAATATACACTACTAAAAATATGTTCTTTATTATAGCCGAAAAGTCTTCAACAACAAAGATCAGCGAATAGGGTAAAGCTGTTGTTTTCCCTGGGAAGAACTTTTGAAAAGTTTTAAAACCACAGAACTTGACACAATGTTGAATTAAAATCTTTAAAACATATAATGTTTGCTTGCTACAATCAATTCCAATCTAAGTATTTGGGATGAATTTGCTTTATTTACAGTTTGATTTTCAATAGCAGAGCCATAGCCATGGACTATGGTTTGGATGGTTGTCCCGTGTCCTGTTCAATGTTCTTCCCAAAGCGTGACCAGCACAGGAAAACCAAATAGGTTGTTGTGTCACTGAACTGATGATTGCTGATTAGCTGTTATGTATCACTGTCTTGTATGGTTATGGATAAAAAAACTGATTTATTATTAATTAAAACATAAAAAATATAGACTCATACACCCCGGTAAAGACTCACACAGAATTAAAAACATACAGTATATCTAACTCAGGTGGGCAGGCAAACCTACAGGCGTCACAGAGTTCAACTGACCTTCCTCAGTGTCATGAATAAAACATCTGGTATTATATAAATTTTCCCTGTTCTGCCTTCACCATGAGTTGGCTGAGATGGGCACGAGCCTCCCCGCAACCCTAATAAGGATTAAACAGTTCAGAAAATGGATGGATGAATGGATGGATGGATGGATGGATGGATGGATGGATGGATGGATGGATGGATGGATGGATGGATGGATGGATGGATGGATGTTTTTTCCCCATAAACACCTGAATGGAGAGATGTGTTAAAATGAATACGCTGAACAGGTCAGACCCGACGCAGAGGTGCTAATATATTCTAACACAAGTAAACACCGCAGACTAGCTGATTGTCCCCAAAAATTAATATTTCATCTTGATGAATATACTGCGACTGTTAAATAGTAAATATTAAAATAAAAATAATGTTAAATAATAATAATAATAATAATAATAATAATAATAATAATAATAATAATAATAATAATAATGTTAATAATGTTAATAATGTTAAATAGTAAATATTGAAGAAAATGTACCTCATTTCTATCTATGTACTTTATTTTGACTTCATTTCATGGTTCTGGACAAATAAAACCACAAATGACTTAATTCTTAAAATTGGAAATGAAAACTTTTTTTTTTTTTTTCACGCAGTGCATTGTTAAAACATTTCTGGATACCAAGCTCTAACAAAATATCCAAAAAAAAATCAGCTTACTATTTTGAATAATAAGGCTCAGTCAAATTTTGGACAATTTCTAGATTAATTTTATAAAATATTTTATTTTTTGAATGACTTTTTGTTTTGTATACCCAGCAACTATTACAATACATAAATGATTATTTTTAATGGTTAAGGTTAATACCTAGAAGGATGTAAGTTGCAGTGCAGGAGAACTCACTCTTGAGAAAGAATTATATGGCTTCACTCCTCGATTAGGTCTTTTAATTTTATTAAACCTCATAATAAATTCAGGAAGTACACAAACTATCCATGGCAAATCAGCAAATCTGACATAATGCCTAAATGTAACATGTTTATTTTAATATATTTTAAAAAATCCATTCAAATACTCGACTCTTATGCAGTAGGTTTTTTTTGTTTGTTTGTTTGGTTTTTTTGGTTTGTTTTGGGAAGGGTGTGGTGCCCTCCAAAGCGTCTGTGCATATACGAATAAACTCAGAGAGAGAAAGATAAAAATGATACACCAACAACATCGTTCCAGTCCCTTCATCTTCTTTCATATTCAAGAGTGGGCCTGAATCTAATCTGGAATTTAATGTAAATTGCACCAACAGCTTCATTCATTCATTTTCTGTAACCACTTAAACCTAATTAGGGTGGCGGGGAGGCTGGCACCCATCCCAGTTGACTCCGGGCAAGGGCAGAGTACACCCTGGACAGCTCGCCAGGCCATCACAGGGTGGAAACACGCTGACGGGTATGCAGCTCCTCTTGTTGAAAGTCAGCAATGGTTCTTTTACATGAACCTATCGATATAGATAGTGAGAGACATTGCTCGCCTATGATAACCCAGTTAGCTGCACTGGGGGACACTGACAACCCATGGAGAGTGAGGTTTGAACCTCCAACCTTAGGATCAGTGATCCAGCACCTTTACCACCAGGCCACCACTGCCCACTGGCTGGAACCTGTACTGTTTATATGCCCTTTTGTGATTGGCTAAAACTGCAGTGCCCTTCACAAATATTAGCACCTCTGGAAAAGATTAGTAAAAATGGTTAGAGTAAAATCCTCCTTTTGGTGAAGGAGCTTCATCTCATACCAATAAATTAGAAAATCTTTAACCTTTAATAAAATACATTTATTTAGAGGAATATAGAATCAGTCAGCATGGTTACATAATGATTTGCATTTTCACCTCACTGCGAAGGTGAGGGGCAGTTCTGTGTGGAGTTCACCAGTTCTCCCTATGGTTTCATCGAGGTACTCCAGTTTCCTCTCACAGTCCAAAAACATGCAACTTAGGCTAATTGGCTTTCCTTCAATGTGCTAATTGATTTTCCAGACTGATTTGTATGTAATTTCTACCATGTTATTGTTATTTATTGTACTCTTTTATTCTTATATATCGCATTAGCATGTCCACCTCTTAGCAAGAAGGTCCTGGGTTCGATTCCCAGGCTCGAGCACTTCTGTGTGGCATTTGCATGTTATCCCTGAGCTTGCTTGTTTTTCTTGCTGATACTTCTGTTTCCTCTTGCTGTCCAAAAACCTGTATGATAGACGAATTGCCAGTTTCAAATCTACACTAGGTGTAAGTCTGAGTGTAAATAGTTGTTTGGGTGTTGGTCCTGTGATAATCTGGCAAGTTACTCAGGCTGTATCTCACTTTCAGCCTGTGTTGGCTGAAAGAGGCACCAGCCTCTAATCATCAAAAATCTCAAAAAAAATCCCTCATCAAAAAATTTATTAAATCAAAAACACCCATGCAACAATTATGAGCACCTCCACAGTTAATACTTTGTACAAACTACCTTTTGCCAGATAAACAGCACTGAGTTTTCTCCTAGAACATTTTATCAAGCTGGAAAAAATATCTGAAAACATTCCTTTATACAAGATTTCTAGAGATAATCCAGAATCTGGCGTGCTTTCTGGTGTAATGTCCTCTTCAACTCACTCCAGAGATCTGGTGTTTAGGTCAAAGGACACAGATGGCGAAGGCAGAAACTTGATCCAAGTCATCAGCTAATCATTTTTGTTTTGGCTTTCAAGGATTTAATTCAGATTATTATTCTTCTGAAAAATCCAATGATGTCACTGCATTTTTTTTTTACTTGGCAGAGGCAGACAGATTTTTATTTAAAATTTCCTGGTATTGGCCAGCACAAAAGTAGACCTGAAAGCCATCAGCTGCAGTGAAATCGTCTAGCTGTTTGGTGGACCATCTGATTAGCTGATGAACTGGTACAAGTTCCTCTTCACAGCAGAGGCTGCAGCGATCCGTCTGTCGATCTCCCGCGCCGTACTTCCCTCACTCGTGTACAAGATCCCGAGATACTTGGTCTCCTTCACTTTAGGGCAGGACCTCATTCCAGACCTGAAGGATGCATTCCACCCTTTTCCGGCTGAGAAACATGGCCTCGGACTTGGAGGTGATGATTCTCATCCTGGTCACTCTCGGCTGCGAATCGCCCCAATGAGAGCTGGAGATCCTGGATTGATGAAGCAAAAGGACATCATCTGCAAAAAGCGAGATGAGATCCTATGGCCACTAAAACCAGAACTTCTTAATGCTGCTGCTAAAAATTCTGTCCATAAAAATTATGAACAGAATCAGTGACAGAAGATAGCTTTGATGGACTCCAACTGTCAATGGAAATGAATTTGACCTGTTGTTACCAATGTGGGCCAAGCTCTGGTTCTGGTGACATAGAGACTGAATTGTCCATAGCAACAGGTCCAGTAAACCATATTTCCGGAGCACACCCCACAAGATAACCCCTGGGACTTGGTTGAAAACCTTTTCTAAATCCACAAAACACTGTGGACAAATTGGGCAAACTCCCTTGCCCCCTCCACAATCCTGTAGAGTGTATAGAGTTAGTTGAGAGTACCATGGCCAGGACGAAAACTGCATTGTTCCTCCTGAATCTGAGGCTCAATCATCGGTCGGATTCTCCTCTCCAGCACCCCTGCATAGACTTTCACCAGGTATGCTGAGGAGTGTCATTCCATGATAATTGGACCACACCCTCTGGTCCCCCTTTATAAAATGGTGGACTACCACCCCAGTTTGAAAATCCAGAGATATGGCCCCCAGTGATCATGCGATGTTGCCAAGACATGTCAACCATGACAGTCCTTCAAAATCCATATGCAGGGCGAATCTCATGCACTCACGGAGCTCGACCACCACGGAACTTTTTGACTACCTCAGCAACCTCAGCCCAAGTGATGGGTGGACCCCACTCAAATTCCCAAGGATTTTCTCCTCCATGGAGGGCATGTTGGTGGGATTGAGGGGGTCCTTGAAGTATTCCTTCCACCTCCCAATAACATTCTCAGTTCTGGTGAGCAGTTCCCCACCTCCACTGTAAACAGTATTTGCGAAGAACTACTTTCCCCTCTTGGGGTGTTGGATGGTTGTCCGGAACCTTTTCAAGGCCAACTGATCACCTCACCGAACTCAAAGCCCAAGATTTTGCATCAGCGACAGCACAGGCTGCTGCATATTTGGTCTGCTGGTACCTGTCTGCCTCCCCATGAGTCCCACAGGCCAATAAGACCGGATAAGGCTTTCTCAGCTAGATGGCCTCCTTCACAACAAGTGTCCACCACTGGGTTCACAGGTTACCACCACGACAGGCACTGATGACCTTCTGGCCACAGCTATGGGCTGCTGCCTCAATCATGAAGCCAAGAAACATGGCCCATTCAGATTCCATGCCCACTGCCTTTTTTGGGATGTGGTTGTAGATCTGCTGGAGGTGGGAGTTAAAGGCCCTTCTGTCAGGAGACTCTGCCAATTGTTTCCAAGAGACCCTAACTACATGCTTGGTCCTGCCAGGCCTGCAGGGCAGCCTAATCAGAGCCAGCTTACCACCATATGGTGATTGGTTGACAACTCAATTCTTCATTTCACCCAAGTGTCCAGAACATGTAGCCGCAAGTCCAATGACACGACTATGAAGTCGATCATCAAACTGTGGCATAGGGTGTCCTGGTGCCAAATGCACTAATGGACACCCTTATGTTCGAACATGGTGATCGTGATGGACCAACCGTGATGAGCGCAGAAGTCCAACAACAAAACACTATTCAGGTTCAAAGTGGAGAGGCTATCTACCTACCAATTACACGTTCTTGGTCACACTGTCGTTGCCCACATGGGCATTGAAATCTCCCAGGACAATAAGGGAGTTCCCAGAAGAAATATTCTCCAACCCCCTACCCAAGAATCCAAAAAGGGTGGGTCTCTGAACTGACATTTGGTGCATTAGCACAAACAACAGTCAGGAACTGTCTCCCCACCCAAAGGCAGAAAGATGCTACCCTTTTGTCGACCGGGTGGAACCTCAACGTGTGGGCACCGAGATGCTGGGGCAACAAGGGTGCCCACACCGGCTTGTCGCCTGTCTTCTTGAGTAACTACAGAATGAAATAAGGCCCATCCCCTTTGGAGATGAATGGTTCCAGAGCCCACGCCATGCATTGAGGTGAGTCCGACCATATCTAGTAATTGTCTCTCAACCTCACGCAAAAGCTCAGGCTCCTTCTCTGCCAGGGAGGTGACATTCCATGTCAGTGGCCGAGGATCTGGCTGACAGAACTTATGCCTTTGGCTGCCTTTGAAGGCTGGGCCCGACCGGACTCCATGGGCAGAAGTCTGACCACCAGGCGCTTGCTTTTGAGCTCCTGCACCAGGCCTGGCTCCAGGGATTTATCCTGGTGACCCACATCTAGGCAAGGCAAACTGTGTCCTTCGATCGTTATCCATAAGGGTCTTTTGAACCACGCTTCTTCTGGACGTTCACCTCGGACCTGTTTGCCTTGGGTGACACTACCTGTGGCATAATGTCCCTTACAACTTAGCTCCTAGGATCATTACAACACCAAACCTCTCCACCACTATAAGGTAGTGACTCAAGGAGAGGAAAGTGTAATATTTATTGGATTAATATATGACAATGTAATATGTAATAGTGTAATATTTATCTGTTTAGTATATGACAGTGTAATATGTAACGGTCTATTGGGCTTTGTATAGTGGCTCATCAGGCCGGTGCTTATCCCCAGTTTCCATCGCGTGAAGCGACCAGGAGTTCAACTCCTCCTGGATGGGACGCTAGTCCATTGCAGGTTACCTCCCCAGTATATTTTTACTGGAACCCATTTATACTGCTGGGTGATCAGAGGCACACTTGTGGTTAAGACCTTGCTCAGGGGTCTTAGCACACTGGGGGTCTAGCTGGGATTGCATGGACCTCCCGATCATGAGTGCAGCACCCTAACCACTATGCCACCAGCCCCACAGTGTAAGAGGTAATAGTGTATTATTTATCGGTTTAATATATGACAGTGTAATATGTAACAGTGCAATATTTATTGGTTTAGTATGTGACAGTGTAATATGTAATAGTACATGTGTTTACAAAAGATTTTGGAACTCAATAGATGCTAATCATCTCTCGAAGTATTGCTTGTTCTTTGATCTCTTTGTTAAAGAAAAAAACATATAAAAATACCTGACAGCTAAACACATTGGCCTGTCGTTAGCTCTGCAGGGTATAACTGTATCACGGCGCTTTGAACAGGCCACACCTTGAGCTAGTGTTTGTATGTTTTGTTTGGAGGCTTGGGTGTACCTGACAGTGGGAGTTTGTTCATACAGTCTTCTGCAACAAATAGGGCGTTACCAATTTACTCATAATGTCATTAAACAAGATTTAAAAAATAATAAAACAGATTAATATTGCTGCAATACAAACTTAGTACAAAATAATTTGTATCATCATTGATTGAATTAGGTGGGAATCGCTTCAGGCATACAAGCATCCCAGGCCATCAAAAAGCACAGGCAGAATATACAAACTAAACACAGAACCATCCAATTCCAGTGCTCGAACCCAAGATCTTCTTGCTGCGACACGGCCCACTATGCCATGCTGCTAGTGAACCAATAATGTCCTCATAAATAAATTCCCCTTCAAATAATAATTGTCATCAAATAGCTAAGGGTATTAGATTCAGATTAAGATTTACCCTTTATTTTCATTTTACATGATACAACAAAGCATCAAACTGCAAAGTAAACAGATAATCATTTATTTATGGACTGGAGAATCTCAGCTGAGTGTGGGTGAAGGTAAGGTACACCCTGAAAAACTCACCAGGCCTACTGTTGGTGTGAGTGTGAATGATTTTATGTGTGTTTGTGTGTGTGTGTGTGTGTGTTCCCCTGGTTGTTTAAGGTGTATCTGCTTTTGTCCACTGTCGACTAAGATAGGCACCAGCCTCCCTACAACTCTTGTAGGATCAAGCAGATCAGCAAATTAGTGAGTTAGTGAGCATACTACATTAATTCTTTCATAGTCTAATCCCAGTTCGAGGTGTGGGGAGGCTGGGGCTTATCTCAGCCAACTCTGGTCGAAAGTGGGATGCACCCTAAACAACTCAGAGGACCATTGCAGGGCCACTGCACTTACAACCTTTCACACTCACATTGACAATGAATGAACAGCCAAATGTGCTTGTTTTTTGACTGTGGGAGAAAACACCTGGAGGAAACACCCAAGCCGTCTTGCTGGCCATTGCAGGGCAGAAACACGCTGACGGCTATGCAGCTACTCTTTACAGAAATCAGCAAGGGTTCTTTTACATAAACCTCCCGCTACAGACAATGAGAGACGTACCAGCCTTTGGTAACCCAGTTAGCTGTGTTTTGGGAACAGCAGTTACAACCACTGATAGTGGGTCTTGAACCCCCATCCTTGGGATCGGTAATCCAGCACCTTACCACCAGGCCACCACTGCCCCTAGTAATGCAATGTAAGAATTTTTAAAAAGCTATTAATAATAAAACAGTGACAACTTGGTGATATTGGGGCTTGAGCTCCCAACCTTTGGAGCAATAATTCAGCACCCTACTGCTGGGCCACCACAGCCCTTAGTTTGAGAATATTATTAGTTGTTGCATTGAGTAGGGCGCCCCCTGGTGGTTTGCAACCAGAAAGTTATTTTTGGGGTGTGGCTGGTGAAAAAGGTTGAAGTATGTTGTTAGGATTAAAAACAGCCTTACGTTTACCAATATGCAGTAATTTTACCTTATATTTATTGCACTGATTCCAATGCATTGTTTTCAAATTATATATTTACTCATTTATACTGAATGTTGTTGCTTAGGAGGGAGTTACATTAAAGTCAGAGTTTAGTTTAGTGTTGCACCCCACTGACAGTATTTATGTAAAACAATTGCTGGAGATGGGCAGCGCAGTGGTGCAGTGATTGTCCCATCCGCTTTACAGCAACAAGGTCTGGGTTCGATCTGGGGTGTTTCTGTGTGGAGTTTGCCTGTTCTCCCTGTGCTTACGTAGGTTTCCTCAAGGTACTTTGGTTTCAGCCCACAGTCCAAAAACATGCACTATAGGCCAATTACATTTAGGTGAGAGTATGAATGATTGTGTGAGTATTGGTCCTGTGATGTCCTTGTGAGTTTATGTCCGAGACATTTAGAACTACCAAATATCATTAAATGCATGTCTTTGGACTGGGGGGGAAATTGAAGTACCTAAAGAAAAACCACATAAGCACGTGGAAGATGCTTTTTCAGAGCCTGAGACGTGAATCCAGGACCTTCATGATGTGAGGTGGACATGCTTACCATTACCCCACAGTGTCGCCCTGCACTGTAAGCAACCACGTTAAATTTGTTTGCTTGAAATGTATTCTTTCATTTATTTTCTGAACCGGTTAATCCTGATTAGGGTTTGCCGGGAGGCTGGTGATCTCAGCCGACTCCAGGCCATCGCAAGGTCAACATCACACAACTATCATACTCACACCTAGGGGGAATATGAAATAGTCAATTCACCTCCAGTACTAAGCATGTTTTTGGATTGTGGGAGGAAACCGGTGTATCAGGAGGTAACCCACAGACACAGGGTGAGATCATGCAAACTCCACATAGAATCGCACGAGCTAGGAATTGAACCCAGGACCTTCTAATTTTGAGGTGGACATACTAACCACTATGCCCCCATGCCTCCTTGTTCGAAATGTAATTATTTGGAAATGGTGCTCATATAAGTTGTTTGTTGGAATGAAAAAAAAAATAATGTTAAGAGCAATGACATTGTATATGCATATCTTTACCGAGCAGACTTTACATAGTTCAGTTCAGTTCATTTTCTGTAACCGCTTCATCCTAATTAGGGTCGTGGGGAGGCTGGTGCCCATCCCAGCCAACTCAGGGCGAGGGCAGAGTACACCCTGGACAGCTCGCCAGACCATCGCAGGGCGGAAACATGCTGACGGCTTTGCAGCCTACTCTTGTCGAAAGTCAGCAATGGTTCTTTTACATGCCTCACACCATAGACAGTGAGAGACATGGCCGGCCTTTGATAACCCAGTTAGCTGCACTGGGGGGGGACAGTGACAACCTTGTGGAGAGTGGGACTCAAACCCCTAACCTTTGGATCAGCGATCCGGCGCCTTATACCACTAGACCACCACTGCCCCCCTCACTTTACATCTTCTTCTTCTTCTTCTTTTCCTTTCGGCTGCTCCCTTCAGGGGTCGCCACAGCAAATCATCCGCCTCCATCTCACCCTGTCCTCTGCATCTTCTTTTTTGACTCCAACAACCTTCATGTCTTCCTTCACCACATCCATAAATCTCTTCTTTGGTCTTCCTCTAGGCCTTCTGCCTGGTAGTTCCAACCTCAGCATCCTACTGCCAATATACTCACTATCCCTCCTCTGTACATGTCCAAACCATCTCAATCTAGCCTCTCTGACTTTGTCTCCAAAACATCTTACATGTGCTGTCCCTCTGATATCCTCATTTCTGATCCTATCCATCCTCGTTACTCCCAGAGAGAACCTCAACATTTTCATCTCCGTGCCCCCTCACTTTACATAGTATTGTAAAATATGAAGACAAAAAAAGTATTTAAAAAGATGTATGCACAAAAATACCACTTTACTCATTAAAAAAGAACAAATTAAGAAAGTATTAAAGTTGAAGTCCCAGTCATTCATTCATTCTCTGAACCACTTAAACTGCATGGGAGGAAACTGGAGTACCCTGAGAAAACCCACGCAAGCACGGGGAGAACATGCAAACTCCACCCATAAACTGCCATGCTGGGAATCGTATCCATGCCTTCTTTGCTGTAAGGCAGACATGCTAACCACTACGCCACCACGCCGGCTGAAGAAGCAGTATAAGGGAAAATGGAATTCCTTATAAGGGCTTGCTTAATTAAGGGTTGACAGGTATGGAGTCCACTGGTAGTGATGTTGTCTGTCTAGCTTTCAATACACGTTTTTGGATCTTGATGTTATAGGTACAATCACTGATTTTTTCAGTTAGTCTCCAACCTGAGAACTCCACCCTGTGAACAGTTGTACAGAAGTAAAGGAATGTGAGCACAACGCATTCATGGTTGCTGTATCACATGCTGTCCATGTATCAAACCAAATGTAAATGGTGAATTTCCTATATGTACTTATGTTACACTTGAAATTCTGCAAGGTTCTGTTTTAGACCCTCTTTTGTTTTGTCTATACATGGTCCTTTGAGTAAAATTATTTTTAAGTACTGTATGGTCTTTACTTCCAATGTTACACCAATGGCACATAGTTGTATATTTCAGTAAAGCCAGAGACACCTGCTATAAAGGACTGTTTAAGGGTCATCATACCTTGCATGCTGACTTACACCCTCTTTTTAAATTCCTATAAGACATAAGCACTTGCACCTCCGGCAGCTGGAAATAAGCTTTGTGATTGCATGGCGCCATTGGATGGTTCCTCAGATTCATTATGTACAGCAGTAAAAGCCCTTGGTATGACTATTTATCTCAGTTGTTTATTTACAGCTCCTGTACCCAATATCTTCCGAATAGACTTCTTTCATCTCTTGTCTTTGATGATATCACTCTATGATGTAGAAAATTTTATGCTTGTGTTACGTCAAGTTTAGATTATTGAAATGCATTACTGTCTCAATCAGGGGTGTCAAACTCATGCCACAAACGGTCATGTGGTTGCAGCTTTTTGTTTCAACCAAGCAGCAACACACCTGATTTGGCTGATTTAATCAACTGATCTGAGTCATTAGGCAGTTGATTGGTCAGTCTCTGTACAGAGCACGTTACATTTGAAACTTAGAACAAAATTCTCCCATTGACCTATAAAGCAGAAAATGGTCTAATACCACATTAACTTAGCAAACTTATTGTCTTTTATGGTCCATGATGCTTACGTAGATCAAAAGGTGCAAGTTTCTAAATGCAAATATAGAAAAGATGCAATCTGGGTTTTATTTTCAAGTACAGTGGTACCTCACTTTACAAAAGGCTTACCAAACAAAAAAAATGCAGGTTACAAAACGCATTTTCCTAAAATTTTTGTCTCTGGATACGAAACAAGTTCACGTTACGAAAGCACCGTCTTAAAAATTCAAACGTGCCATTCAAACATTCAAACAATGTGCGAGTTGCTTTTCCATTGGTTGTCTCCCAACATCTCGCCCCACTGGCCTCCCATTGGCTAAGAGGGAGCTGAATCTCCATAATACAGGACTGTACCCATAATGCTTTTCATGTGCCTTCGACCCATTGTTCGACACATGCATGAAGGAGAGTTGGACTGTTGGTTTGTGAGTTTCATGAGTTTTTTGAGTGTGCTTATTGCAGCGTTATTTTTCGTTATTAATCATGAGCCCCAAGAAAGTGATTCCTGGTGAGACTGAAAAGAAGAAGCGGGCTCCGTTAACAATAAAAGTAAAACAGGAGATGACAAAAAAATGAAAGTGGAATTCAGTTGAGTGAAATCGCATAGTAATGTGGCCGAAACGCCTCTACAATCGGGACAATATTGAAGCAGAAGGAGGCATTAAAAGTGGAGATACAGTGACGGAGGCGATTATTTCGAAAAAAGCAATCGCCATATTTAATGACCTCGTAAAGGAGGGTGGGGGTGAGGGTTCTTCAGACCAGCAACCCCCGGACTTTAAAGCATCACATGCGTGGTTCGAGAGATTTTAAAAAAGGTAAATAATTTTCTTTTACTTTTACCACATATTGCATACATGTACACAATATTGGTGTACTTTTATAATTTTTAAAGTGTTCATGGGGTAGTACTGGGAGCCTTGGAACGAATCACGCGTTTTACATGTAAAATGCTTTTCAACTTACGAAAAATGCAGGTTAGAAAAAAGGCGCTGGAACGGATTAATTTCGTAAAGTGAGATACCACTGTACTGTATACGAAAATCTAACTCAATAGTCCATCAATCTTAGCTTTATTTTTACAATTCAACAGATTTTATTGTCAAAATCATTTGAATATCACTCCTTCTGAATGTGTTTGTATATATTTTCAATTATTTATCTATATTTACATTTTAATTTGTCCACAGTGAATGGTTTTGTGTGTGTGTGTGTGTGTGTGTGTGTGTGTGTGTGTGTGTGTGTGTGTGTGTGTGTGTGTGTGTGTGTGTGTGTGTTCCCAAGAAATAGTGTGGCAATCCATTTACAGTGTGCCTCGCCTTTGGCCAGCGAAATTGTGAGTGAGATGAGTGATGACAATCTGGTGTGAGTAGATGCCCTGTTTCATTTAAAGTGCAAAAATCTGTCAAGACATCACCTTCCCAACACACACGTTTGAAGGTGTATCACAGCACAAAAACTGCTCAGAAAAAGAAGAAAGAAAAGCTTCTGCTTTACCAAAAGAGCATTGCCACCTGGCTGTAGTTTGTTAAGAATCACATGGACAAGCCAGAAGGACACTGCAAAAATGTTTTGTGTATGAATGAAACCAAACTATTGTAGTGGTGGCCAGGTGCTAGAGTGCCGGCTTACTGATCCAAAGGTCGGGGGGTACAAGCCTCACTTCTCACTGGATTGTCATGGCTGTCCCCCAAGTGCACCTAACTTGGTTATAAAAGTGTTTTTAGTTTCCAAATATAACTCCATTCTAGCATAAGAATCATATTCTATGTTATAAATATGGTCGTAGTAGTATTATGGTTTGAGCCTATTATGCTGCATCTGGGCCAGAACAACTTGCTTTCATTATAGAACAATGAATTTTGAATTATGTCATCAAATTAAAAAAAAAGGTCAGGACATTTGACAGTGAACTAAATTTCAGATAATAAAAGTCATGTCATAACATAAGAACCTTAAAGACACAAGTCTAAAAAGAATAGCATAATAATAAGAAGAAGAAGAAGAAGAAGAAGAAGAAGAGAAGAAGAATGTTAGTTGGCAGCATGCTAATGAAGTGTTTTGTGTGTTTGTCTCACAGCGAGAAGGCTGGGTATTTCTGTGTAGAGGTTGGATGTTCTACTTGTCTGGGTTTCCTCAATGTACACCGGTTTCCTTCCACAGTCTACAAACATGCAAAGAAGGCTAATTAGCTGTTCCAGATCATCCCTAGGTGTTAGTGTGAGTCTGAACGGCTGTATGCGTGTTGGCCGTGGAGTAGTCTGGTGAGCTGTTCAGGGTGTACCCCAACTTCACCCAGAGTCAGCTGAGATAGACACAAGCCTTCCCGTCACCCTAATTAAGATTAAGCGGCTTATATGATAAATGAATGGATGAATGAATGAATAATGTTAATGTTCTGGAATGTCCAAGTCAAATTGTTGACCTTAATTCAAAAGAAATGATGGAGCATAACCTGAAGTGGGAAGTTTATCTTTTAGGAAGCCCACCACCATCCCAGAGTTGAAGCTGTTTTGTATGAAGGAATTTCTCCAAGTCAACCTGCAACACTGATCAACAGTTACCAATGTTTAAATATTAACAGTTTGAAATGTTTAGTTGCTGGTGTCATACCAGATATTGAAAACAAAGGTCCACAATACCTTTTCTTAACATTTGAATGTTTTGGTGGTTTAACATAGTAGTATTTTACATGCCTGATCATAAATGCCTCAGTCTCAGCAGGCAATACAGCTTGGGACACATTTCAAGGAGAAATACTGCCCTCTTGTGGCTTCAATTCACATAGACCTCAGCATCTTGTGAAATATCTCCCTGTTGGGATCCCTCTAGTTTGCATTCTTTACTCTTTACAAAATACAACCATTTTGTTAACAATTAAATTACTAAAAACTGCTAATGAAAAACAAAACGAATTAAAACACATAAGTAAAGTGTAAGCTCTTAGATTGAGATGGTTTGGACATGTACAGAGGAGGGATAGTGAGTATATTGGTAGTAGGATGCTGAGGTTGGAACTGCCAGGCAGAAGGCCTAGAGGAAGACCAAAGAGATGATTCATGGATGTAGTGAAGCAGGACATGAAGGTAGCTGGTATAACAGAAGAAGATGCAAAGGATAGGGTGAGATGGAGGCAGATGATTCGCTGTGGCGACCCCTGAAGGGAAAAGCCGAAAGGAAAAGAAGAAGAAGAAGAAGAAGTAAAGTGTAAGTTCTCCTTTTTTTATATTAATGACAGTGTGCACTCAATCTGGAATGGACCCCAGAGGAATGTGAAAAATTGATTTTAAACGAAATCTTTTAAAGTGTCGTCTGAACACAGAAGTCATGAGGAACATTGGACCATTTACACAAACAAAGTAAATAGAACCGTCAGTGCAAAAATCTTTCCAACATTTTAGGACTTAGAAATAGTGAAAAGAAAAGAAATAGGAAACAAAATTATTACAGGGCATTGATTATTACAATTTTTTTCTAATTTAAACCTTTTTCATGTTGTATACTTATAGTAAATATTTTACAGACCCAGCAATGGTCTGGCAAGCTGGTCGGGATGTACTCTCCACCTTCACCCAAAGTTGGCATCTGCCTCCCTTACTACCCTAATTATTTAGCATTTTGGCAAATGAGTGAATGAGGTCAATATATATATATATATATATATATATATATATATATATATATATATGTGTGTGTGTGTGTGTGTGTGTTTTACACAATTATTTAGGACAGAGTCCATATGCCCAGCTGTGAAAAGTCATATTCACAGTCTGTTAGTGCACATCTGGGTCCATCTAGAATAATTTATTAATGACTACACAACCAAGTTGGTGGAATTTGCTATCAGTACAGCACTCAGCTATAACAAAAGTTACAAAAGACATTAGCAACACACATCATACAACAATGATGACACACATGAAAACAAATAATTACAAGCATAATTCATATCAACTATAGATATGTCAGACAAGAGAAAAAACAACAGCAACAAAAAAAATAAACCCTACAGACAAGGGTGCAATGTGCATTTAGTGCAAAGAGTTCAGAGTTCTTATGACTGTAGGGAAAAAAACTATTCTTGAAGCAGGATGTTCTGGTGGGTAGAGAGTGATATCGCCTCTTAGAGGGCAGCGGTTGAAACAAATGATGGGCATGGTGAGATGGATTAGGGCAGTTGGTCTGTAATCGTTGAGACATGAGATCTTCGGTGATTTTGGAACAGGGATTATGGATGAAACCTTGAAACACTGTGGAACTGTACAGTGATGGAGAGACGTATTGAAGATAGTGGTGAATATTGGGGCCAGCTGAGCAGCACAGTGCTTGCGAATGGCTGGGGTGATCCCGTCTGGGCCAGCTGCTTTCCTCTTGTTAGTTTTCTTGAAGACGTTCCTCACCTCTTCCTCTTGGATGAAATGAGGGGGGTGTAGGAAGGGATGGGGGGAACTGGGGACTGTTCAAACCTCCCATAAAACTCATTTAGTTTGTTTTGAAGGTCTGTGTCGGTGTCAGGTGGTATGGAGGGATTTTTTTTGTCATCTGTCATGACCTTTAGTTTTTTCCATACATATTGGGTATTGTTTGAAGTGATCTGATGTTCCAGCTTTATTGCATAGTTTGAGTTGCCTTTCCTGATTGCAGACCTCATGTGGTGGTGAGGCCAGCGATGTTGTATGGCTTAGAAACAGTGGCGCTGAGGAAAAGGCAGGAGGCAGAGCTGGAGGTAGCGGAGATGAAAATGTTGAGGTTCTCCCTGGGAGTAACGAGGATGGATAGGATCAGAAATGAGTATATCAGAGGGACAGCCCACGTAAGATGTTTTGGAGACAAAGTCAGAGAGGCTAGATTGAGATGGTTTGGACATGTACAGAGGAGGGATAGTGAGTATATTGGCAGTAGGATGCTGAGGTTGGAACTACCAGGCAGAAGGCCTCGAGGAAGACCGAAGAAGAGATTTATGGATGTGGTGAAGGAAGACATGAAGGTCGTTGGAGTCAGAAAAGAAGATGCGGAGGACAGGGTGAGGTGGAGGCGGATGATTTGCTGTGGCGACCCCTGAAGGGAGCAGCCGAAAGTAAAAGAAGAAGACCACAATTGAGATTTAGCAGTGGTGTATAACATCTTGTCTCCGCTAAGGAAAGCAGAGTTCTTTTTCTTTTGTATGAGTAAAATGTCTTTTGTAAACCAAGGTTTGTTATTGCTGTATGTTATCACAGTTTTCTTTGGGATACACAAATCCACACAGAAGTTACTGTATGACATCATCACGAGTGTGAGCTCGTCGAAGCAGTTCGCACCTGCACTGAATACATCCCAATCAGTGCATTCGAAGGAGCCTCTCAGGGTATCAACGGCTGCCGTGGACCAGGACTTGACTGTTTTGGATGTGGTGTTTGTGGATTTAAGTTTTTGTCTGTATTTCAGAATGAGGAGAAGCATGGCGTGGTCGGACTCCCGAGCGGAGCCCTTGGGAAAGCTTGGTAAGCATCACTGCTGGCAACGTAGCAATGGTCCAGTGTGTTAGTGCCTCTGCCAGGACATGTGACTTGTTGAGTATAGTTGGGGAGTTCGGTGGACAAGTTGGTGTGATTAAAGTCGCCGAGCACAGTGACTACTGCGTCGGGATAAGAGTTTTCAACGGATGATATAGGTTGATAGCTCCATAATGGTGAAGTTGGCGTTAGCCGATGGTGGGATGGAAATGCCAATCAGTATAAGGGAAGCAAATTCTCTTGGGAGGTAGAAGGGTCTGCATTTGACGCTGATGTATTCCAATTGTGGGGAGCATGCAGTGTTTAGTACAGTTGTGTTGCTGCACCAGCGTTGGTTGATCAAAAAAAAAAAAACAAATACCACCGCCTTTAGTTTTTGTGGATAGCTTGACTGACCTGTCGGTACGGTAGAGTGAGAAGCCGGGAGGGGTTACCACTTGGTCAGGCAGATGGCAGAACAGTCTTTATGGTCCTTGTTGTTTTGGAGGAGAAAGTAGAGTTCGTCAGTTTTGTTTCTGATGGATCTCATGTTTGTCAGCAGCAGAGCCGGTAAAGATAGCCGGTACAAACGCTTCCTGAACCTGGAAAGGACACCGGCTCATTGCTTCCTCCTGTCCTGCTTGTGTCTCCAGGAGGTCGGATATCCAGGCGAGTTGTTTATCGCTAGAATCTCCGCAGGTAACGATGAGATCACGGATGAAACAGTGGCTGCTGAGTTTGCTCTAAGGGATAGTAACTCCCAACGAGTGTACGTGAGAAGACATACAGACTTTTTAACATGAAACGTTGAAAAAAGTGCGAGACATAAAAGCAGAGCTTGTACTGGGGCAAGCCTCACGGCCGCCATCTTGTGCATATTGTGCACACTCTAGGTCTTCATCAGCAAGAAGGAAGGGCTATCAAGATGAGGACTCCAGTCAGCGTCAGCACACCAGGACAGACCACAGAACTCAGGATGCAGAGGGATCAGGATCACCGGCATCCCAGAAGGAGAATGTGTATCTCAACAAAAACAGAGAGGGACGGAGGGAGGAGGGGGGGGGGGGAGAGAGAGAGAGAGAGAGGTTGTTAGGTTTACTCATAATAGTGTAATGGAAATATAAGATTTTATTATTGCTGAGTGCAACAGGGACTCCGGGCTGACTGGCTATGGCAACATAACGAAAAGATAAAAGAACCAGAAGCCATATCAAATCAAATTGTAAGCAAGATGGCATCACTACCAGTTGGAGAAACAGAAAGAATCATGAGCCTCCACACAACTACAGCTAATCAGCAGTATCTGACGGTAATCTCTGTATATGCTCCGACCATGATGTACACTGATGAAGAAAAACATGCATTTTACCAGAGCTTGGCAGAAGTGGTGGACAAAGCACCCAAAGAATACAAGTGCTTATTCTAGGTGACTTCAATGCTAGAGTGGGTCATGACCACATCATCAATGACCACATCAACTAGCTGCAGCCATTTCAGCCACCCTGGATGGCAATAACATTGACAGCAATGATTTTGACGAGCTATGGACGAGGCTGAAAGAATCCACTTACTCTGCAGCTGAAGCTGTACTAGAACATCCGAGGAAGAAATCACCTGGTTGGTTCCGAGAGAATGAGGAAGTTATCCAGAGCCTTTTACAAGAAAAGCTGAAAGCATACAACCAACACCTCACTAAACTAAACTTAAGATCCACAGAGACTGTTTTCAAATGTGTAAAGGCCAGAGTACAGCGAGAAATCAGAGCCATGAAGGACATGTGGTGGAGCAAGAAAGCAGCAGAACTACAAGAGATGGCGGATAAGAATGACTCACATCGCCTCTTCCAAGGATTGAAAGCCATCTACGGACCAAGAAGTAATGCCATAGCTACACTGAAGAGTGTAGATGGTAACCAACTCCATACAAACCATCTACAAGAAAAAGGGTCTTAGAAGTGAATGTGGTAACCACCGTGGCATCTCCTTATATATGGGCATTAACTGAGACATTCCTTGCCAACAACAGGGTTTGGTTGTCGTTTCTGTGGAGGATTTTGCCATTCGCAGGCCGGACTGGTGGCTCACCTGGGATTTTGCAAAACTTAACTCTCCTTTCGTTGGAGTTATCATCATATCGAGCCTAACAAGGCTACCTGAGTAATATTATCTACATGAACTTCAAAAGAAAGACCAGCATCAATAAATCACTCCAAGGTCCTTTACTGTCGCACATGATGAGACTAAAACACCATCCAAACTTACTCCATAATCAGAAACCTTATTTCTAGCTTCCTAAGATCTGAGTACAAGTACTTCTGCCTTACCAAAGTTTAAAAGAATGAAGTTAGTAAGCATCCAGTGTCTAAAGTCCTTTACACATTTTTCAACTTTATTAAGTTAATGTCACTCATCTGGCTTTGCTGAAATATATAACTGTGAGTCATCAGCATAACAAGGAAAGTGAATACTATGATCATGAATGATATTACCCAATGTTAGTGCTTATGCCCAACAGACAGGATATGAGCTCGAAAGAGAAAAAGGCTTTGGGTGGTCAGGATGTGCTTCCAGATGACTGGAAAACTACAGTTAATGTGATCAGGGAGACAGGTAGGAGAGTACTTGGTGTATCCTGGGTAAGGAAAGTAGAGCAAAGGTCTTGTAAAGGTCATAGAGAGTGAGAGGATGCCGAAGGAATCTAGGAGAAGTGTGCTGGTGCCCATTTTTAAGAACAAGGGAGATGTGTAGAGTTGTGGAAATTACAGAGGGATAAAGTTGATGGGTCATATGATAAAATTATGGGGAAAATAATGGAAGCTAGACTAAGGGCAGAGGTCAGCATTTGTGAACAGTTTGGTTTCATGCCAAGAAAGAGCACCACAGGTGCAGTGTTTGCTTTGAGGATGTTAAAAAAGAAGTGCAGGGAGGTCAGAGGGAGCTGCATTGTGCCTTTGTGGATCTGGAGAAAGCATATGACAGGGTGCTGAGAGAGGAAATGTGGTATTGCATGAGGAAGTCTGGAGTGGCAGAGAAGTATGTTAGAGTGGTGCAGGACATGTATGAGAGATGTAAGACAGTGGTGAGGTGTGCTATCGGTGTGACAGAAGAATTCAAGGTGGGGGTGGGACTGCATCAAGGATCAGCTCTGAGCCCCTTCTTGCTTGCGATGGTGATGGACAGGCTGACAGATGAGGTTAGACAAGAATCCCCATGGACTATGATGTTTGCAGATGATATTGTGATCTGTAGTGAGAGCAGAGAACAAGTGCAGGAAAATCTAGAGAGGGTGGAGGTAGGCCCTGGAAAGGAGAGGAATGAAGGTTAGCCTCAGTAAGTCAGAATACATGTGTGTGAATGAGAAGGACCCAAGAGGAACGGTGAGGTTACAGGGAGCAGAGATAAGGAAGGTGGAGGATTTTAAGTACTTAGGCTCAACAATCCAGAGCAACGAAGAGTGTGGAAAAGAGGTGAAGAAGCGTGTGCAGGCAGGTTGGAATGGTTGGAGAAAAGTGTCTGGTGTGATGTGCGATAGGAGAGTATCGGCAAGAATGAAAGGAAAAGTGTACAAGACGGTGATGAGGCCAGCGATGTTGTATGGTTTAGAAACAGTGGCGCTGAGGAAAAGACAGGAGGCAGAGCGGAGATGAAAATGTTGAGGTTCTCTCTGGGAGTAATGAGTTACACGTAACAAGCACCGCTGGTTCCCTTAAAAGCTAATTAAACTAGCTAATTTCATGTACCTTAACACAGAGCTTCCTATAACTGGAGCTTTTTCAGATTTTTCAGTAGGCATCTCACTGAGTAGAGCAAGCATGTTCACAGTGTTAGCTTTGGCTTTATGAGTATGCCGCAGAGTCATCACCCATTTGCCCCTCTGCAAGGGCTCTGATGCAGGAGGACGGGGGGGCTACTATCTCTGCCTAAGGCACCCAGACTTCCGACCACAGGAACGCTACTCTCACTCTCATTATTCTTCTTTAAAGTTTGGATGTGCAATTCAATGCTACAATCTTCTCCATCAGAGAGTTATGTAGTACACACCTTTCACAGATAAACTTATCACTAATGATGGAGGGAGAACTACTAAACATCCTGCACTCAACACACTGAAGAAGCTGGATAGTCGCCATGATTCTACAAACAAACCTTAACTGGAGACTTGTGAATGGTCACAGGATGTTGTTGATTCCTTGTCCTTCCTGGTTTGACGTGGAGAAGAGTTGGCGCTTCAAAGAAAACAAAGTGTAAATAAAATAACTAAAATTACCTCAAGTGAAAAGAGAAGTAAATCATTGAAATTAAAATTAATTTCCTAAAACCGGTAGAGAAAAGCTAGTTTAATCATTAGCATGTGACAACAAAACTCATGTATTCTTGATACAAATAAAACAGTGGTTTTTAACCTGAGTTCGATCGAACCCCAGGGGTTCGGTGAGTCAGTCTCAGGGGTTCGGCGGAGATCAAGACACACACCTGACTCATATAATTCGTGATATGTGTGCTGCAGGGAATTTGGTGCAATCAGTAGTCGACTTGTGACTGTCGTGATGGTACGTCATGTGATTTCTTTCTTAATTTTTTGAATCCTTTCATACCAACTATGCTGAGCAAAAAAAGAAACCGGACTAATATGTACAATAGGGATTCACATGTATAACGGAAAGTGAAGGGAGTCAGCGTCTTAACCACATGATTTGCACCGCCAACTTAAGCAATTCTTGTCTTGCGCTGGCAAAACTAAAGGAACACTTCCTTAGGCTGAATGGAGATGAGGAACACAAGAACACAATGCTTACTGAATTCAAGGTGAAGAGAGCCAGACTGGATGAGAAGGCCTTTTTTTCAGCTTTGTACCCATCAACAGACCGATCCTCACAGCATCGTACGAAGTTGCTCACCTGATCGCAAAGCAGGGCAAACCACACACCATTGGTGAAACACTCATAAAACCAGCTGTGCTGAAGATGGCGAATATTATGCTGGGAAAAGCGATTGAAGTTATCCCAAATTCCTCTTTCATATGACAACATCAGCAACAGAATCGAAGATATAAGCAAAGACATCTTAGTTCAAGTGGTTGCAGATCTGATTTCAAGCCCAGCAAAATTCAGCCTCCAACCCGACGAGACCACAGACGTTTCCAATGTAAGTCAGCTTGCTGTATTTGTACGCAATGTGAAAGACGAAGGAATACTTTTTTTTTTAATTTTGTAAGCCTCTTACAACAACAATAACTAAGGCAGTCGATGTGAAGAAACTTGTGGATGACTTCTTCAGAGACAGCAATGTTTCGTGGAATATGGTTTCTGCAGTTTGTTTGAACGGAGTTCCAGTCATACTGGGAAGAAAGTCTGGTTTTGGTGCGTTAGTGAAAGCCAATGCACCACACATCATTGTTACACATTGTGTTCTGCTCAGGCATGCAAAGGCAATAAAATCTTGCCTCTAAAAATGGCAGAAGTATTAAAAATTGTAATGGAATGCATGAACTAGTGTGAAATAGTGCTCTGTGGCACCACAGCTTCAGTGAGCTGTGTAAAGAAATAGGCTCTGAATTCATGGTGCTTCTGTACCATTCGAACATTTCAGTGGCTGAACCATGTTTTTGCCATCCATGTGCAATTATAGCCCTGTTTTTGCAAGATCACCAACATTGTTGTGCAGATCGCTTCAAAAATTCTGAGTTCATTCTCATTTTAGCATGCATGGCTGACAAAATATATATACACAGCTCTCAATCATCTCAATCAGCAGATGTAGGGCAGTGGAATCAACATCACTGAAATGGAAGAAAACCTAAAGGCTTTTCAAAAAAATCTCCCATTATGGAAACGACGAACAGGGAAGGAAAACTTTGCAAACGTTCCCCTGCTGGATGATGAATGTGTAAGGAAAATTGTAGATGTGTCTGGATTTGAAGACCTTTCTGGACCCGCAGAACTGAAGCAAGCAACTGCCGAGCACTTAGATGAGACAGATACTTCCCTGCAAGGGAGTCATATTCAGCATGGGTGAGACAGTCGTTCATGTTTGGTTTTGAGACAGCAGATGTCAATGAGTTACCTCAACAAAATCATTGAAATTCAGCAGAGCCAGAACTACAACGCTCTCAACGTTTTAGTATCGACCAATGGTAGCGTATGCTGTTATCTCAGAATGCCCTGGAGATTTTTATACCTCTGTTACAACATATCTTTGTTCGCAAATCTTTTGCAAGGATGCTGGACATAAAAACGAAGAAAAGGAACAGACTTTGTTGCGAAAATGATAGAGCGGCACTTGCCAAGGTGAAGCCGTGTATTTCTGAACTGATCCCTCAAAGGCAACAGCACAAGTCCCACAACTTGCAGTCAGGAGTCATTATTCTGTTTTTGTGTAAAAATCATGTTTTGCTGGTTTTGTTCTTTGAACACAGCGATGTTAATGCACAGTGGTGCACCAGTAAAACCTGTACCTATGTCTTGAATTTGAAAAATATCACTACAGTATATATATATATATATATATATACACGTAGGCCTCCGTCAGTCCTGAAGGACTATGGCTGCGCTCTGGCTGGTATCCCAGCTGGTGATACCCCCCAGTGCGCAGAGCCCGGGTAGGGAGTAATGAGGGACAGGCTGTTACCCAGGCAGCAAGTCCCCCATCTCGGCGCCACCGGAAGGATCCAATGGAAAGGCAAGTGCCGATACGACTGGGTTCCGGTGCCGTTGCAGGAGAGAATCTACGGTCAATTTAGAACGGCCAATTCACCTACAGTGCACGTCTTTGGATTGCGGGAGGAAACCGGAGCACCCGGAGGAAACCCACACAAGCACGGGGAGAACATGCAAACTCCACACAGAAACGCCCAGGCCGGGAATCGAACCCAGGCCTTCTTGCTGTGAGGCGGACGTGCTAACCACTACGCCACCGTGCCGCCATATATATATATATATTTCAAGAAAAGGTTTGGTGAATGCACGTATAAAACGGGTGAGGTTCAGTATCTCCAGCAAGGTTAAGAACCTCTAAAATAAAAAGAAAGAATATTCAAAAAACAAACAAATAAACAAACCCCACTCAAATCCAGCTAAATTTGACAAACACCTACACTGAGTCTCCAAAAAGCATGTAGAGAATCCAGTATGGTCAATATGGGACAGACTTATGGAGGCCAAGGTTGAAGTTTAAAAAGTATTTCACCAAAATAACACCATGGTACCATGCTTTGCACTTATGGAGAGACTGATGAACATCATCATCATCATCATCATCATGTTTCCCCTGTGGCGTCGTGGACAACCTTGGGGCACTTTTGTTGGAATCGGGTACCCAGCGGTCGCAGGAAATCGGTCTTCGCCATCTATGAAGACTCAATTTCATTACTTTTTAAAGCACTGTTATAAAATCGCTTAAATTAACTAGGAGGAAGAGGTTACTTCACTTCCTAGTCGCCAGTGACTCCATTGGCTCACTCTGCCGCAAGGCCGAGCTACCCAGTGTGCACCTGTCCTAATGACGGAGGTGGAGTCTGGCTTGGGTGTGATAGGCGTTTAGATTTAGCAGGGCTTACAATATGACTGCCTTCTAAGTCTAGCGGATAAATCCGAAAGTTGACTTCACTCCTCCACTCCATGCACCCCAACAGTTCCACTGCAAAAGTTTTAAGATTCTGTAAAAAAGAACCGACTAAATGTGAAGAGAACGTTTACTTTTCAGCACAGCAACCCAAAGTACACTGTACTTCCAAATCAAGAAAATAATGGTTAACAGAGTAAAACTGAAAGTTTTGGGATGGCCCAGCGAGAGCCACAACCGACAGTTTGCAAGGAAGAGTCAGCAAAGATTGCAAAGTTAACCCTTTGCACCCTGAATGATTTTCTAGAGGTAAAAAAATATATATTTCATGCTTTTTTTGAGACTTAGATAAGAAAACTAACTTGGGTAATAAAAAATAATAATACGTGACTAATTAGTTTAAGATAAGATAAGATAAGATACAGCTTTATTAATCTCACAATGGAGAAATTCACCGTTACAGGCTCTTGAGGTACCATCAGTAGGGGGTGCAAAAATAGATACAAATACAAACATACACACATACATATATAATTAAGTAAATAAATAAATAGATACATAAATAGTATAAAGAAGGGAACGGCTTTGTAGACTGGCCTATATTCAAGTGTAATGTATCTGAGTGCAGAGTAGATGGGTTGATATGGTTCACATTGGGGTAGATGTGGTTGATTAAAGTGCACGGGGTTTTTATTGCACATAACCGGTATTTTCACAGACAGTTACAAAGTGGCGTTGTACAGTCTGACAGCGGTGGGAATGAACGACCTGCGGTAGCGCTCCTTCCTGCACTGAGGATGTCTCAGTCGTCCACTGAAGGAGCTACTCAGCTTCTCTACAGTCTGGTGCAGTGGGTGAGAGCTGTTGACCAGGATGGATGTGAGCTTTGCTACCATCCTCCTCCCACTCACCTCCTCCACAGAGTCCATTGGGCAGCCGAGGACAGAGCTGGCCCTCCTGACCAGCTTGTTCAGTCTCTTTCTGTCCCGCTCTGTGCTGCCCGGGGCCCAGCAGATGGCAGCGTAGAGGATCGCAGAGGCTACCACAGAGTCATAAAATGTCCTGAGCAGAGGTCTGCATACTCCAAAGGACCTAAGTCTCCTCAGAAGGTGGAGGCGACTCTGGCCCTTCTTGTACAGGGCGTTGGTGTTGTGGGACCAGTCCAGTTTATTGTTAAGGTGAACGCCCAGGTATTTGAAACTGTCCACTGTCTCAATGTCCTGTCCCTGGACGTTCACTAGTGTGTGTGTGTGTGTGTGTGTGTGTGTGTGTGTGTGTGTGTGTGTGTGTGTGTGTGTGTGTGTGTTCGAGTGCTTCTTCTGAAGTCGACCACCATCTCCTTCGTCTTCCTAGTGTTCAAGCACAGGTGGTTGCGCTCACACCAGTCCACGAAGTCCACGATGACCCACCGGTACTCCTGCTCGTTCCCCTCTGACACACGGCCCACGATGGCGGAGTCGTCCGAGAACTTCTGGAGGTGGCAGCTGTCTGTGCTATATACGACACATATATTAATATATTATATATACATATATATATATATATATATATATTAACACATTGATTAATTCAACACATTGTTGAATAAATAGTAATAATAATGGGTGACAAACTCACATCCGTAGGAAATGTGCAAATTTTGTAAAGTGAAAAGTAAAAGATTTTTTTTATTACATATCCTTTATTGCATTATCAATAAGATATCACAATATATCACAAACCTCGAAAAAAATTCTCTGTTACAAAAGTAACGGTATAAAACAAGCCTTATGAGAATATTTTGGCATGGAAATACTGGCACAAATGGTACTTATAAATGTATGTAAAATAAAATGGATCACGTTGAAATAAAAAACTTATAAAAAACTCTTTGGTATGAAAATAAGGGTGTTCACGGTTCTGCGCTACTTTATCCTGCAACTACTCATGGGAAGCTTCGAAGCAGTTGGATTTACTGTTCAGGCTCACGTTGCATTTTTTGTGCAACCTCCACACAAACTGCACTTGTCTCATTGGGACTTTTTCATCATCACCTGACTTCTCTAGATGGGTATCAGAAGATTCTTCAAATGAAACAGAGACAGTGAGGCAGGAATGAGAGATCAGATAGAGAGAGGTAAGGTCTGACTGTAATTTGTGATAAATTAGTCAGTTAAGCTGCTACGTTGTTGGCAAGTCTAAACAAAAATGTCAAAAATTGTAATATGCGCAATGCTTTTTTTTTTTACATGTGGTCACCATCTAGTCGTTAGCAGTTTCAGCGGAAGATTTTTCAAAGCTGAGTCACAGTCATGTGATTGTGATTGACCACTGTTAGGGTCATGTATATAAATGTGATTGTGTAAACAGTGTACATAATTATATTCAGAGTGGGCTGGAATTAGTGTCACATGGTATGACTCAGTTGTAAGGGGGTCTGGAAACTTCGAGATGGACCTGGTTGCGCATGCGCCCTGCTGGCGGGTCAGGTGATTCCGAAACTTTGAGAGTGGAAATTTCCAGAACTTTATGGAGGTTATATTAAGGGTCTGGTGCCGACTGGCTACAGGCTCTTCCCGTCTCGTCCAGTCTCTCTCCCAGTCCCTTCGGCGCGCAGATCCTCTAAGGAAACTCATCGCGGTGGGTCCTCTCATCCAAGGCGAATCATGGAATGCGTTTCGACAGACTTTCCTTGTTCGGGACTTCATCGCCAAAGTCCATCGTCCACGTTCATCCACAGCCCACGCATGGATGTTCATCATTTGTTTCCTTCGACATGTGGGATTCCAAGCCTTTCCCTGCCAGTGCGCACGCCGCTTCTAAATTTACCCTGCTGCAGGTGCTTGGTGACTGTGGGACTCTTTTGTTTAATTTGTATTTTGGTTGGGCTTTCAGCTGTAAGTGTTATTTTGCCTTGCCTTGTTTATATTATTAAATTGTATATAGTTTATGTTGTGGTTTGTCACGCTTTATTGGTTTCACGGGGAAATTTGTTTCTAAATTCCTTACGTAACAAAATTGGGGGCGCGTCCGATAGAATCCATTTGGCATCCGTAACGCCACTTAAGATGAAAAAATAGGCAGTACATTGAATGCTTAAAACATAAACAAGCTCAGTTGAGACTGAGTTGAAAATCATTTTGTGATGTTAATCATTATTATTTTGGAATGTAGATGAGAGACTTCAGAGACTTAAGTCAATATTTGTTTTTATTTGGATGTAGGAATATAATACCTTACTAATACTAGGGTGGCCTTGATTCATCTCAGGAATATTGCTAAAATAATAAATGTGCTGTCAGGGCATGATGCGGAAAAACTTGTTTATGCTTTTGATACTTTGACAGTAGCTTATTGTAATGCGTTACTGTCTGGTTGTTCTCAAGAATGAAAGGAAAAGTGTACAAGACGGTGTTGAGGCCAGCAATGTTGTATGGTTTAGAAACAGTGGCCCTGGGGAAACGACAGGTTGAGGTAGCAGAGATGAAAATGTTGAGGTTCTCTTTGGGAGTAACGAGGATGGATAGGATCAGGAATGAGTCCATCAAAGGGACAGCACATGTAAGATGTTTTGGAGACAAAGCCAGAGAGGCTCGATTGGGATGGTTTGGACATGTACAGAGGAGGGATAGTGAGTATATTGGTAGTAGGATGCTGAGGTTGGAACTACCAGGCAGAAGGTCTAGAGGAAGACCAAAGAGAAGATTTATGGATGTGGTGAAGGAGGACATGAAGGTAGTTGGAGTAAGAGTAGAAGATGCAGAGGATCGGGTGAAATGGAGGCAGATGGTTTGCTGTGGCGACCCCTGAAGGGAAACGCCGAAAGGAAAAGAAGAAAAGAAGACTGTCTGGTTGTTCTAATGTAAGCTCCAGTCCAGAATGCCGCAGTGAGAGTCCTTAATACAACCAGATAACACGAGCGTATCACCCCAATCTTATTTACACTGCACATGCTCACAGTTAAATTTTGAATTGAATATAAAATACTACTTTTAACCTATAAAGCTCTTGATGGTGTAATACCACATTATCTTCGTCATTATCTTGTCGTTTATGATCCGGCACATCCCATCATCATCATCATCATCATCATCATCAAAACCGATTAGTTCAGGATCGGGTCGCGGGGGCAGCAACCTAAGCAAAGAGGTCCAGACGTCCCTCTCCCGAGCCACTTCCTCCAACTCTCCCGGGGGGGCACCAAGGTGGTCCCAGACAAGCCGAGAGACATAGTCCACACCGGTACATCCCTTTAGAAGAAAAGGGGGCAGGATGTTTAGTGATACCTCGATTAATCAAGGCTACTGCATGAGGCGGCGCTTTCTGGGGCTTTGTACCTTTTATGTGCCTTTTATTCGGTAAAGAAGCAGATCTGGGGTCTCGGGCATTGAGAGTTCTGCTAAACTGTGATGTTGGGATGCTGTTGCTCATCTAAATGTGCTTGACAGTACCGTGGCTGATTGCCCAGCAGCACAGGGTTCCCTCATGTCTGTCTTCCTTCTGGTTCTCTCTCTTTTAGTTATGCTGTTATAGCCATTCATGCCGAAGTCCCTGCTTGCACTCAGCAATAATAAAATCTTATATTTCCATCCCACTATTAAGAGTAAACCTAACAACCTCTCTCTCTCTCTCTCTCTCTCTCTTTCTCTATCTGTTTGTGTTGAGGTACACATTTTCCTTCTGGGATGCCGGTAACCCTATCCTTCTACTTTCTGAGTCCTGTGATCTATCCTGGTGTGCTGATGCTGGTTGCAGTTCTTATCCTGGAAGCTCCTCCGTCCGGCTGATGAAGATCCATATGGATTTCGGTGTGCACTCAGACTGTGAACTTGTCTTTTCAATGCTGGTGATATAAACTATTTTCTCCGCAATTATTTAGAACTTACAGTTGTATAACCAACCGGACTACACTTTGGACTGTAATGAAGTTTCATGTATATTTGTATCTTCATGGTTTCACCCAAATGAGGATGGGTTTCCTCTTTGGGCCTGGTTCCTCTCAAGGTTTCTTCCCCGCATCTACTGAGTGAGGTTTTCTTTGCCGTCGTCACTCCAGGCGAAGCTCATTAGGGATATGTATGGGTTGTAGAAAATGTTTTTAAACTCTTTTATAGTTTGTAAACTCCTACTTTTACTGTGTAAAGCTGCGTTGTGACAATTTTGATTGTAAAAATCTCTATACAAATAAAACTGAATTGAATTTAATTCAATAATGTAAATATTTAGGCACTGTCAGAAAGGGAGGCTCTGAAAATGTTTGCATTTATTTTTATTAAAGACTCATCCATAACAGAACTTTTCATTGGTGTTCAGAAATTATGTTTTCGCAAGTATCAATGCCATAAAAAAAAAACAAAAAAAAAAAACCAAGAAAATATCACCTCCGACAGTGGCACTGAGTTTTGTATATTTTGGCGGAGGCCTGATGGTTAACACATCCACATTACAGCAAGAAGGTCCAGGTTTTGGCAAGGGCATTTCTGTCTGGAGTTTGGATCTTCACCCCTTACTTACATGGGTTTTGTCTGGGTACGCTGGTTTCCTCCCACAGTCCAAGGACATGCACATTAGACTAACTGGATATTTCCGATTTCCCATATAAGATATGTGTGTTAATATTTAAGTGTGTATGTGTGTGTCTGTGTGATCCTTGCAGTGGACTAGCAAGCTATTCAGGGTGTACCCCACCTTCAACCAGTGTTGGCTGAGATAGCCACCAGCCTCCATACCGCCCTAGTAGGATTAAAGTTCTGCAAATGAGTGAGTGAGAGAATGAGTGATGTAGTTTAGACTTTAGGGTGATATGTGCTTTAGAATACTGTATTAGCATCCGAGCTAATCTATACATTACAATCAGTAAAAGATGGAAACGTGGTGTAAACATTTTTAAGTAAACACTTTATTGTTGGTAGCAAAAACAGCACCTTTTGGTACTCGGTGAACTTTCCTTTTGCATCAAAGAGAATACACTGGGAAGACATTTTCTTCTGAGCAGGCACAAAGCATGGATCTGCCACAAACACAATCGCCTTAAACACAAATATGAAACCTTCATAATCAAGCCTGAATACTGCCACAGAGCCAAGAGAACAGTAACAGGAGTGGTTCATGTTGGTGGCAGATCTCATAGATTGGAGAGAATGTTGTGCAAAACAGTACAGCTGGTGTGAGCAGACAGTGTTTTATTATTAGTGCACTGTGCAGAAATAAGAATAAGGCACGATGTGGAATGATATCGTTTGGTCCCTTACAACCCTTTTGTTAGAGTTAAGGATTTATCGGTTATAGTCTGGTTTATGACTGCATCCTTTCGTAACTATTTACGTCATCCAGCTATGTTACGTGTTTAGAAGAAGGATGAGGGGATGGCGAAAGAAGAAAAAAGAAATGGTTTAAGGGCAGAAGAGGAAAGCACACACTTCACTCAATCTTGGACAATTTCAGAAGACTCGGACACGACTCTGCCATCCTTGGTCTCAATCATCTTGATGACGATGTTCTTCTTGCTCTGGGTCAAGCTGCTGTCACCTAAGCCACCACCGTAACCACTGGAATAACCACTAGAGTAACCACCGGAGTAGCTGCTGTAGGCACTGCCAGCACTCTCCATAGGGAATGCGCTGTAGCTTGCTATAAGGGTGAAAGCGTAGAAATCAATAAACGAATGAGAATTTACAGTCTATTCTATCGAAGGTTTGTTCTAATACAAGGATAATGATTGAAAACTCACTGCTTTGCTTTGAGATGTTGATGGCCTTGATTCCAGTCGCAAGTCTGTCGTGAAAGAAAGAATCTGGTTATCTTCCTTTAACAACTACTATATTAGGTCAAAACCAGTAACGCTGGGATATCTCTTCACAATGAGCTCACCTGTCCTCCTCTCCTTCCAGAAGTTTTCTATAGGTGGCAATCTCGATATCCAGGGCGAGTTTGACATTCATCAGGTCCTGATACTCTCTGATCTGGCGTGCCATGTCTTGCTTGGCTCTCTGCAGTGCATCCTCCAGGTCCTTGATACGAGCTTTGGCATCCCTCACCGCCATCTCTCCGCGCTCCTCAGCCTCGGCGATCTGATTCTCCAGGTTAACACGCTAAAGCACAAATATCAAGACACTATGAGTAAATACACACAACCGAAATCTTTCTTTATTTTTGTGTGTTATTGTACATCTAGGTGGCACGGTGTTGTTAGTGGCTAGCATGTCCAACTGACAGCATAAAAGTCTGGAGTTCGAGTTCCAGGCTTGGCGAGGGCATTTCTGTGTGGTGTTTGCATGTTCTCATAGTGCTGGCATGGGTTTCCTCCAAGTACTCTGGTTTTCTCCCACAGTCCAGGAACATGCATGTTAGGCTAGCCAGATGTTCAAAATTGCCCCTAGGTGTGACTAATTTCAGAGAGGCTAGATTGAGATGGTTTGGACATGTACAGTGGAGGGATAGTGAGTATATTGGCAGTAGGATGCTGAGGTTGGAACTACCAGGCAGAAGGCCTCGAGAAAGACCAAAGAAAAGATTTATGGATGTGGTGAAGGAAGACATGAAGGTCGTTGGAGTCAGAAAAGAAGATGCAGAGGATAGGGTGAGATGGAGGCGGATGATTTGCTGTGGCGACCCCTGAAGGGAGCAGCCGAAAGTAAAAGAAGAAGAAGTGTGACTAATTTTGTGTGTGTGTGAGTGTGTGTGTGTGTGTGTGTGTGTGTGTGTGTGTGTGTGTGTGTGTGTGTGTGTTGCCCTGCAATATAGTGGTGAGTTGTTCAGGCTGAAATATTACCTGTCCCTTCACAGCTTCGATCTCAGCCTGCAGTCTCTGAATCATGCGGTTGAGGTCAGCAATTTCTGTCTTGGTTGCTCGGAGATCATCTCCATACCTGTTGGCTGATGTCTGCATTTCCTCATACTAAGAGCAGGAAAGTAGTATCGATGAGGAAAATTGGTTGAGGTTGGTCCTACATGCTTATTTATTTAGCCGAACTCATCAAAATCAACCCGTAGACAGAAATATACCATACCTTAGACTTGTACCATGTTTCAGCTTCAGCACGACTGCGGTTGGCGATGTCCTCATACTGAGCACGGACCTCACCCACAATAGCATCCATATCCAGTCTCCTGGAATTGTCCATCTCCACCACCACTGAGGTGTCCTTGATCTGAGACTGAAGCTCACGGATCTCCTACAAACCATAGCAAGTAGGAAATAAAGATGGATTGTTCATTCATTCATTCATTTCTTGAACCGCTTAATCCTAATTAGGGTCGCCGGGATGCTGGCGTCCATCTCAGTCAACTCTGGGCAAGGGCAGAGTGCATTCTGGACAGCTCGTCAGACTATCGCAGGGTAGAAACACGATAACGGCTATGCAGCTACTCTATACAAAAGTCAGCAATGGTTCTTTTGCATGAACCTCCCACCATAGACAGTGAGAGACATGGCTGGCCTTTGATAACCCAGTTATCTGCACTGGGGGACAGCAGTGCTAACCCGTTGACAGTGGGGCTTATGAGGGAATGTATACTGTACGTAGGAAATAAAACAGGATTTCATATTTCAATGAAAACATGTCTTTCTAAGGTTTACCTCATCATAGATCTGCCTGAGGAAGTTGATCTCATCTGAAAGGCTCTCCAGCTTCGCTTCCAGCTCAACTTTATTCATGTAGGCCTCGTCGACATCCTGGAATGTACAATGGTTTAAAATTAATTTCATATCAGGGTTAAAAGCTCAGTCACAGCTGCGTCCTAACTGTAAACGCTATTTATTATATATTTATTGTTATACACTTATCGATTTTATGATACATCGGCTGCACTCACCTTTTTGATAAGTACAAAGTCATTCTCAGCCTCAGTGCGCTTGTTGATCTCATCTTCGTACCTAAAAATAAAATGAATAAATATAAATTTTCACGCACACACACACACACACACACACACACACATAAAGTAATATAATCACAAAACACTTCAGTATTCAACAGATTTCTTTTTCATTTCAGTACACGTGGCGCGATGCTCACGCTCAACAGAACAGAAATAACAGTCATATTTCCTAAAAATAATAACATGCGCATACACTAGAGGGAGGCAGTGTTTTATCGAACCACGTGTCTCAAGTTAACATTCTACTGAAAGTCCACATGTATAAAGTTTTTATTTTTATTCGCTAAAGTGGTAGAAGGTGAGTTGTTGCTCAGTTGCCTTGGGATAATGGTTGAAATAAGTGCTCATTAGAATATATAATAATGTTACCTAAAATAAACAGTCTACATCTACATATCATCTGGAATGGCAACTGAATTGGTAACCTATGGAGACCAGGTATACTGGAACCTTTCCCCACAAAAGCTTGCATTGATGAGACTTGAACCATGTCCATGAGTAGAAAAAGTCCTGCAAAGGTGAGGTGTGGAAAAACAAAACAAAACAAAACACAAATACTAACTTATTCTTGAAGTCCTCCACCAGGCCTTGCATGTTGTGCAGGTCAGCCTCCAGCTTGATCTTGTCATTGCCCAGACTGTCAAGCTGTCTACGAAGGTTGGCAATGTAAGCCTCAAACATGGCGTCGATGTTGGAACGAGTGGTGGTCTGCTCCTGGAGAAGGCTCCATTTGGTCTCCAGCATCTTGTTCTGTTGCTCCAAGAAGCGTACCTGTGTGTGGAGAAGGAGAAAGGAGTTATTGTTTCAGTTTGAACACAAATCAATTCCATATTCAACGCTCTAAAAGGCACTGTGCTTGGACAGCAGTTACAGTCACTAAATGAATGGAACTGTAGTTTCTGGGCCAAATCGACATTTAAAGCACCAAGAGACAACCAAATGCCAAGAGGCACCATGTGAGCATCATGGGAAAGCTGTTGGCCCAGTGTTGTATGGAATGAGTTACTGTGTGCAGGATAGAGGTGAAATGTTTTTCCAGGGAAACTGTGACACACATCCTAATTGAAAACCAAGAGTGGGACGGGAGGGGAGGATCACAAAAACGGTGCTCAGCTCCCGATTTTTCCTGTCTGTGGGTTTTTTTTTTTTTTTTTTTTTTTGATGGGGGGTGTGGTGGGTGTGGTTAAAGGAACATGGAAAAATGATGTGCATGCTGTTTGTTGGAGACTTTTGCATAGAGTTGGACACCACACAAGAATGATTACGAGATCAAGTATGAGATCCATGGCTGAGTGTATCACAGGAGGGTGTGAACATCTGTCTACAGAATGTAGTAGTTTCTTTTCGGCTTTTTCCCTTTTTTAGGGGTCGCCACAGCGCATTTGATTTGGCATGGGGCAGAAACACGCTGACGGCTTTGCAGCCTACTCTTGTCGAAAGTCAGCAATGGTTCTTTTACATGAACCTCACACCATAGACAGTGAGAGACATGGCCGGCCTTTGATAACCCAGTTAACTGCACTGGGGGGGGACAGTGACAACCCTGTGGAGAGTGGGACTTGAACCCCCAACCCTAGGATCAGCGATCCAGCGTCCTATACCACTAGGCCACCACCACCCTAGCAAACTGATATGAAAAAATTACCCTCATGTTAGCCTCTAACACTATATATATATATATATATATATATATATATATATATATATATATATATATATATATATATATATATATATATATATATATATATATATATATATATATATATTTTTTTTTTTTTTCCCCACTGACACTCCTTTAAAATTATGGTGTAATGCAGAAGTAATTTGTAAAAAAAAGAGTAAAAAAGAGGTTTGTCGATTATAGAGTGATGTTTAATCAAAACCAGATTATTTCTTGTCATCGGTGCCTCTAGAGGTCTTGCTTTGTAAAGTGTTCAGTGTTTACAAGAACATGACACCGCCTCGCCGAATTAAATATTAACACTGTAGAGCAGGTCTTGTAGGTTCAGGTGACAATAGCCTTTTTTATCTGAATGTACAAACGTTCTCAGCAGAAAATGTAGTTGTAATGACATCATAATGAATAATTATTACATTCCATTCAAAATACTGCTGTAACAAAGTTGGATTTCCGTAAAATTTCTTTCCATTTGTGAACTAAGAGCTTTGATCTACACTACTACAGAAGTTTGCTGCAAAGGTGACCGCATTTCATTCTGACCAGTGACACACCCAGTTCCCCTCCCAACGCCACAGCTCTACTCTCAGGCAAGGAAGCGGTTAGTTTTGAATTAAAAAAAAAAATTACTTGGGGTGATTCAGTTATTTTGTAGTTATTTTAGTCCCAAAACTTCTCACAATTTTTTCTCAGCCATGACTGCATTCTACTAAGTATCAGAATGATCTCTGCTTTACTGCAATATTTTCCTGACCATGACTCTTACAATATAGAACTTCTGCAGCCACCCACCTTATCTATGAAGGAAGCGAAGCGGTTGTTCAAGGACTTGATCTGGTCTTTTTCCTGTGTACGGATGATTTGGATGTTGGGGTCAATCTCCAGGTTCATAGGGGCCAGAAGGCTTTTGTTGACTGACACCGCTGTGATGGGTGCCACAGCTGCACTACTCATTCCCATTCCAAGACCAATGCTACCTCCGTAGGCCGAGGAACTGCTGATGTAGTTTCCGCCTCCAATGCCACTTCTGACTCCGCCATAGGAGCTGCGTGCTGTGTAAGCCGGTCTCCCAGCGCCGGAGCCCGAGTAGGAGAAACTGCTGAAGTTACGTGGCACAGCTGCAGAGGAAGAGGACTTCACAGTGTAGCTTGTTTTCTTTGTGAATGACATTGTGTCTGTAGATCTTCTGCCCTGAAGTGGCTGGGGTTAAAAGAGTGAGAGTAAATAGGAGAAAATGGCAAAAAAGAGGAAAGAATGTCTGCTGTGCTGGAGAAACCCGAGCAGATAGGGCAGAACAACCAACTCTGATCCTTTTAGTATGCCAGGATAGGGATGGGGAGGAGCTAAAGGATAGTTCTCATTGGCTGATGGTTTTAGGTGTCAAGTACAGAGGAGGTGGGACTGAAATTCAACACCCCTCCCTTTGCATTCTTCTTCTAATCATTACCTGAGCATTCTGTGGTGTACTGTATTGCCTATCCCAGTGACCCACCCTCTTTATTATCCTTGTTTTGGGTCAATTAGTCTCTGTGATAAAAAGTCTTGTTGCAGGAGAAGAACTTGGCAGAAATATTAGGATACTGTTCATGTCAAATCCTTAGCTGTTCAAATATGCTTTCAAAGAAAAAAGGAAATGTTGAAACGTACACACACACACACACACACACACACACACACACACACACACACACACACACACACACTCACATTGGGTATCCACATAAACAAATAAACAGATACAAAGGAAAACTTTTGTAGTTTTGCTTGTTATTAAAGTGAGTATAAAACCAATCGAATATAATGGATAGAACCTTCGACATCATTCTGCTCATTGGTATCACATATTCCACAGCCCTAGGATATTCAAATTATCACCTCACCTCAACATGGCTTTAAAAACTTTTGCCTATTCAAATTAGGTATGAGGCGTCTTGTGCACAAACAGTCGTGTAGCTCTTGGCACCGTAAATCATACAACAACATACTTGTCAAACATGAAATATGGATGTGTTGTGAAAGGTATCTTTGCCTTTTTATTACCTCCAAAACACACGTAAAACCCACCTGAAACAAAATTAAAAACATGCTTTTGGCTTTTCAAATACAGTAATTTTATCCTCAGGGTAGTGTGGGCTCAGTCTTAAGGTGCTGGATTACCAATCCCAGGGTTTGGGGCTCAAGCCTCACTGTCAATGATTTATCACTGCTGCCCCCCCCCCCCCCCCAGTGTAGCTCACTGGGTTATCAAAGGTATCCATGTTTGTGGTGAGAAGTTCATGTAAAAGAATCCATCAAAAGTAGGATGCATAGCAATCAGCATGTTTCTGCCCTGTGATGGCCTAACGAGCTGTCCAGAGTTTACTCTGCCCTCAGCCCAGATTTGGGTGAAATGGTGCCAGCCTCCCCGCAACACTAATTAGGATTAAGTAGTTCAGAAATTTAATGAATACGATCCTCAGCCTGCTTCAGAGGTGAGACACATGATATACTGTTTGCATGTTTCATTTTGTATACTTAAGCAAATAAGTAATAATGAAGCAGATATTACATGAGCTCACACTGACAACAGTATAAACAATACAAAGGACACATGCAATGCTCATTGCTTCATTTGCAGAACTGCTTAATTCTTGCACCTGGATGCTGGACCTTTTCAGCAACAGACCTTAGAATGTCAGGATAAGCGAACACATTTCTACCACTCTCATCCTGAATAGTGGGACACCACAGGGGTGTGTTCTTAGCCCCATCCTCTCTCCCCCTCTTCACACATGACTGTCCCCCCACACACACACCTGCAACACGTCGTCAAATTCAATGACACCACCATCATAGGTTTGATTACTGGTAACGAGTCAGCCTACAGGAAGGAGGCCTGGCATCTGTGGCAATGGTGCGACAACAATAACCACGTCCAAAACTAAGGAGATGATAATGGACTTCAGGAGATCGAAAAAAAACCTGAGCCCTCTGTCCTCTACATTGTTGGAAAGGAGGTAGACAGGGTGGAATGATTCAAGTTTCTAGGAGTCCACATATCTGCTGACTTCACCCGGACCACAAACATATCCCACAAGGTGGGGAAAGCACAAAGCACGACAAAGGAGGTATTTCCTCAGGAAGCTCCTACAAGCCCGTCTACCCCAACCCCTCCTGCCGAACTTTTACTGCTTGACCATCGAGAGCCTCGTTACCTGCTGTACAGTGTGGTTCAGCAGCTGCACTGCAGAGGACAGGAAGGCCTTGCAGTGAGTGGTGAGGATGGCAGAGCAGGTTATTGGAACTACATTACACCCCTTAGGGACAGTTACAGTGACAGACTTCAGAGGAGAGCCAGTGGAATTATCAGGGACTCCACACACTCTGGACACCCCCTTTTCTCTCCCCTTTGGAAAGAAGTAGATGACACTAAAAGCAAAAACTATCAGACTCAAGAACAGCTTTACCGTCAAGCTGTTAAACATTTAGTGCATGTCCTAAACATCGTAACACTTTAGGACCAGGCACTTTATAATTAAAAAATACTACTTACCCGGTGTATATCATCCATCTTTGACATATTATTCGCCCTTCTGTGTGAATATTGGAATGGTATATGTATAAGTGTATGTAGGACATATGTATGTATATGTGTATTTCTATATGTGTATGTAGGATATACAGGGATACCTCTCTACTTCACACTTCAATTCATGCGGCTTCAGTGCATCGCGCTTATTTTATATATATATGCACAGCAAATGTCCTGCCTCCATCTCACCCTATCCTCTGCATCTTCTTCTCTTACACCAACTACCTTCATGTCCTCCTTCACCACATCCATAAATCTTCTCTTTGGTCTTCTTCTTGGCCTTCTGCCTGGTAGTTCCAACCTCAGCATCCTACTCCCAATATATTCACTATCCCTCCTCTGTACATGTCCAAACCATCTCAATTTAGCCCCTCTGACTTTGTCTTCAAAACCTCTTATATGTGCATTCCCTCTGATGTATTCATTCCTGATCCTATCCATCCTCATTACTCCCAAAGAGAACCTCAACATTTTCATTTTTTTAAATATTCATAGAATTAAAAAATAAGGAAATAAAGGAAGAATAGGGGAAAAAGTTAAGGAAAATGCTGCAAAACAAGGCCAATTATGCAAAAAACAAAAACAAAAACAAAAAAAACCAAAACAACAACCCAAAACCCTCCATCAAAATGGCTTCGGTTTTTATGTGAGCTGTGCATCTGTGTGCACGCATGTGTATTTGGGTTTATTTATATTTTACTTACATCTTATGCATTATTTTTGAATGTTTAATTGTTATTATAAGCATTTATAGCATTGGATATGTATTTACTGATATCATGGGGGATTGATCCTACTTCGTGGAAATCGGCGGTTGCGGGGGGATCTCGGTCCCAATTAACCGCGGAAAGTGAGGGATCCCTGCATATGTACTAGTGTGTGTGTGTGTGTGTGTGTGTGTGTGTGTGTGTGTGTATAGGTATATGCACATGTTTAGCTTAGTGTAGTTCCTCAGTTGTCTCTTATGCCTTTTCTTTTTTAGAATTGCTGCTGAACATAGAGCTGCTAAACTGATTCTCATTGTTCATTTGACAGTTGACAGTAAAGATCTCTTTTTCTTTATCTTAATCTTTCTTACTAGGGTCACTGGGAAGCTGGAGCCTATGTCAGCTGTTACTGGGTGAAAACGGGATATACCCTGAACAGCTTGGCAGTCTCTCACAGAACAACCCACACAACTGTCCACACTCAGACCGAGGGGAAAGCCGGAACAGCCGGTTAGCCAAATGTGAATGTCTTTGGACTGTGGCAGGAAAAAGAAGTACCTGGAGGAAACCCATGCAACATGCGATTTGCAAAAAATGTGGGACTCAAACCCTGGACCTGCTTGCTGTGAGCCACACATGATAAACTCGACACCACCATGCCTTCCTTACACATAATGTTGCAATGTGTAAATATTACATCATTGTTTGGTTTAGGTCATCTTCTCATCAATTGTCAGTGATGTGGGAGCTGGAGTTATCTTGAGGTTGTGAGTGATAACTCATTTTGATTAAGATTTGAATGGGAAAGGGGAATGAGTAGAAGATCAAATCAGGTTTTTTTTTTGTTTTGTTTTTTTTTTTTCAAATTACTCTTTGCCCTATATTCTCTGTTTTGATGAGATTTCTGGGCTCAGTCCCCCTTTGCACTGACACTGCGCTTCCTGCTGTCCTCTGGTTACCTGCTGTTTGATCAGTTGAATGTCAGGTTAATTTTCATGCAAATTCACATTGCAGTTAAAGACAATACAACCACAGCTTGAATGTGTGAAAAGTTGCTTCAAGTGGACTTTTAAATGATGAGTATCTGTAAGCGCTCAGCCATAACCATTACCAGACGTCTTGAATATTGCATCCTACTTCACCGTCTGCTGATATTAAAAAACTCTTTCTTTAAACAGTACTGAAGATATGATGGAAGATAGATTGAAGATGGTTTGGACATGTACAGAGGAGGGACAGTGAGTATATTGGTCGTAGGATGCTGAGGTTGGAACTACCAGGCAGAAGGCCCAGAGGAAGACCAAAGAGAAGATTTATGGATGTGGTGAAGGCGGACATGAAGGTCGTTGGAGTAAGAGTAGAAGATGCAGAGGACAGGGAGAGATGGAGGCAGATCATTTGCTGTGGCGACCCCTGAAGGGAACAGCCGAAAGAAAAAAAGAAGAAGAAGATATGATGGAAGACTGTTTCATTTATTGAATCTCAAGCCAACTTTGGGTGAAAGTCAGGTTTATCCCGAACAGCTCGCCTTAAACAAGTATATAACGTTTAATGCCTACAACCTAAATTATTACTCAAACTGGCTGCATGGTGGCCAGTCCCGGACTTAACGACTGCGTTTCTCTGTTGAGTTTGTATGTTCTCAGAGTGCTTGCATGGGCTTCCATGGGTTTCTATGGGTCTCTGCAGTTTCTAACCCCTCAAAGATATACACATCAGGCTAACTGGCTGTTACAAATTCCTACTAGATGTGATTGTAAAAGGCCTTTTGTGTGTGTGTGTGTGTGTGTGTGTGTGTGTGTGTGTGTGTGTGTGTGTGTGTCCTGTGATGGTCTGGCAACTTGTTCAGGTTGTAACCCAGCTTTCTCCAGTGTTGACCAAGATAGGTTCCAGCCTTCCCGAGACCCTGGTAGGAGTAAATGGTTTGATAAATGTGAGTGTTGGAGAAAGATGAACATTTTTTTCATGGGCTAAAGGTTAATTCTCTCATCATGCAAAGTCACACAAACCATACTAAGAATAATAGATTTTTCTTTCATTGTCTCACTACACATTTATAATGATATATTTGCCTAAAGTCTTTAGTCCAGTTTGCAATATTATCACTATATTGATTTGAATTCGTCAAAAGTGAGAAACTTTCAAATTCCTGGGTTTTTTTTTTTTTTTTTTTTTAAGTTTTTATTATTTTTCAGGTACCATTAGAGGATATTGTTGTCATTCATTCATTCATTTTCTGAAATTCTTTGGTGGCCATCTCAGCCAAGTCTAGGTGAGGGCAGAGTACACCCTGAACAGCTCGCCAGGCGGTCACAGGGCAGAAACACAATAACGGCTACACAGCCTACTCTTGAGTTCTTTTACATGAACCTCTCAGCACGGACAGTGAGAGACGAGACCGGCCTTTGATAACCCAGTTCGCTGCACTGGGAGACACAGCAGTGACAGTCATTGAGAGTGGGGCTTGAACCCAGACCCTTAGGATTGGTAATCCAGCACTTTACCACCGGGCCACCACTGCCCACCATTTCTGTTATATTATTATAATTCTTTTTTCACACGAAGAATGATACGCTTCTTAAGTAATTGATATTGTTGTCTCATGCAACCCTCATGCACTTCTTTTATATTACGCCGATTCATTTTAATCCTACACATACACAACTATACTCACTGATTTTCAGCACATTTATTCTTAATGCTGTAATATTGTTATAATAAAGTCATTATCTACATTGATACATTTTCCTCTCCTAGTATGTCGAGTTGTTTTATTCAGACTGTTCTTTCCTCTGTTTTACTGTTGAAATCCGGCCTTTGTTTCTGAAACAGGAACCTGTAGAAATAAGAATCGCATTCTCTCATTTCTTGATCCAATTTGAACGCGATCCAACTACTTTATAAATTATACAATAACAGAATCCACACAGGGATGTTTTACAAGTATTATTATTTTCAGCGAGAACATGAAAGTTTTACCATTACATTTTTAATTTAATGCTTTAGTAACTACTATTACTGCTATAATAATAATAATAATAATAATAATAATAATAAAGGCAGAACGATAGTGGTTAGAATTTTCACCTCACAGCAGGAAGCTGCTGGATTCATGGGCTCAGCGAGGGTGTTTTCATATGGAGTTTTCACACATTCTCCCAGCCGTGCATGGGTTTCCTTATGGTATTCCGGTTTCCACCTATAGTCCATCAACATGCACATGATGCAAGTGTCTGTTCCAAATTGCCCCTAGATTTGGATGAAAGGGTGAATTGATCTGTGTGTGTGTGTGTGTGTGTGTGTGTGGGTGTGTGTGTGTGTGTGTGTGTGTGTGGGTGTGTGTGTGTGTGTGTGTGTGTATATGTTGGCTCTGTGATGGACTGGTGAGCTGTTCAGGGTGTACCCCTCCCTCTCCTATAGATAGATCGGATAGACTCCAGCCTCACCACGACCCTAGTAGGATAAAACATACTGTATTGACAAATGAGTGAATGAATTATTAGGGCAGTCGTGCTTTGTGGATAAGGGGATGGGTTACTGATCCATAGGTCAGCAGTTCAATACCCACTGTCAGCACTGTTGGGCCCTTGAGCAAGGCCCTTAACCCTCAATTGTTCAGTTGTATAAAAAAAATTATAATTGTAAGCCACTCTGGTTAAGAGTATCTGCCAAATGTTGCAAATGTAAATTATTGAATGAATAATTCCGTTTTTGACTCAAATGTGAATTTAAAACCTTTTCAGTACAGCTACAGACTGGGCAGTGATGGCCTGGTGGTATAGGGCGCGGGATCGCTGATCCTAAGATTGGGGGTTCAAGTCCCACTCTCAACAAGGTTGTCACTGTCGTCCGTCCGTCCGTCCCCCCAGTGCAGCTAACTGGGTTATGAAAAGCGGCCCATGTCTCTCACTATCCATCATGGTGAGAGGTTCATGTAAAAGAACCATTGCTGACTTTCGTAAAGCGTAGCTGCAACGCCATCAGCGTGTTTCTGTCCCTTGCTAAAGGGTTGTGTCAGGAAGGGCATCTGAAGTAAAAACCTATGCCAAATCAAAATGCGAATCATTCATCATTCGCTGTGGCGACGCCTGATAAAGGGAATAAGCTGAAAGGAAATCTCTCTTCAGTAGAGATATAAACCCATAACTCATCCAAGCACTTTTATATAGAAAAGAAAAGTAGTTTCTGCCATAGAATTGGAACCATATTACTGTAAACGCCTCTAATTTAAACCAGCTTTTCGTATCTCAGGTGGGAGCTTTGATGTCGACTCAGCAGTGTCTCTTCCCTTGAAATAGGTGTGTCTGTATGATAATATTTCACATTTTTATCTTATCTCATGTTGAGTCACAAACATATCTTGTGTGTGTGTGTGTGTGTGTGTGTGTGTGTGTGTGTGTGTGCGTGTGTGTGTGTGTGTGTGTGTGTGTGTGTGTGTGTGTGTGTGTGTGTGCCTTGGTGATATTTTTTTTCTTGAATTATTGTAGCTAACAAACCTCCAAGACTCAGCAATATAATGAATGACATGTAATTTTATTGTTTTGACAAAAAAAACAAAACAAAAAAAAACAGCCATTTCCCTGGTCTAGGTTTATGATTCCATTTTTTTTTTAGTCTGATAAATTTCTAAGAGTGTTTTAAACAAAGCCGGACCACTTAATTCTGCAATTACAGCTAAAATTCTACTAGTAGGGGTGTGGAAGAACTGCTGTCCACATCAGCTGACACTAAGCATAGGTGGGGTACACCCTAAACAGTTTGCCAGACCACTGCAAGACAACACACACCTAATGCTTACTTGTATAGCACTTTTTAAAATTACCTAATTACCTAATATGCACATCATTAGACTGTCGGTGGAAACTGGAAGGCCCAGAGGAAACCCACACAAGCACACAGAGAACATGCAAACCCCGTGAATAATGTTATTGTCAAGCCCGGGACTTGAATCTTGGAGGTTCTTGCTGTGAGGCAGATATACTAACCACTGTGCCACCCAAAAGAAAATGAGAGCAATTAAATTAATTAGTTTTAGCGCAGCTCCAAATACAAGGGTTATTGTGTCTGGAGACTGTTTGAATTTTGCATATATCATGCCCTTCTAAATGAATGATGCATCTGTTGTTGATTTGGAGCAGTAGCCAAATACATACAATGGATATGACTCATATCACATCATCAGACTAGATCAGATCTGATTCCACATCCTTCCCCATTTGGCCCTGAGCAGCATGCCACACAACTTGTGACTCTGGCATTTTGAAACTAAGTGTTAAGCACCACTGTGGGCAAAGGGGGCATTTCAGGTGAAGTATTTCCAACAGCTTTACCGACAGGCTTGTTGCTTTTAATATTGTTTTTTTTTTTTTTTTTTTTTTTTGGTGAAACAGTTCCATGATAAATGTGTTTTGTTAGCTTGAAAAATACCCAGACACACAATGGTCTCTCACTACCTCTCATTGGGATCTAACCTTTCTCTATGGCATCAGAAATTTTAAGTTTTGGCTTCATACAAACTGCAAATTGGCTTTACTTGCCCATTGAGAACATACCGGCTTCATGTTGTTTCTGCTGTTTTTGATCGTTTTGGTGGTTTTTCCTCCATTAGGAGACCAGACTGGCAGCTTTTTATATTCTAATCTTTCTCCTCCCCGATATGAGTCACCATGCAAAGCATTTACTCGACTTTCCTAGCAGATTAATCTATCCTGTCTGGAAGATAAAGTATTACTAAGTGTTGAATCTTTCACTTCCTTCCTCATAAACAGTTTGATTAAACATCTTTTCTGTGTATGTGTGTCAGTGAAGTTGAGTCAGTGCATTTGAGTGTTCCACAGAGTGTCATACCGTGCTGCACTGCCTTTCCTCCATAGAACTTCCCTCATGGTCGTCTGGGCAGCAAGCCACACCCGTCGTTGTCATGGCAATAGGGTTACCAGAGATCACACACATGAACACAAATGCTGTCACATGACTACTAGTGGTGGAAAGTTTGCACAGTTGCTATGGAAGTGAGAGACAAGAACAATTCCACGTCATGTTATACCAAGATGTGTCTACATTCACAAAAAATAGTGTGTGTGTGTGTGTGTGTGTGTGTGTGTGTGTGTGTGTGTGTGTGTGTGTGTGTGTGTGTGTGTGTGTGCATGCGCGCACACATCCGTGCATGCATGTGTGTGTGTTTGCGAGGGTCTTTAAAAAGTAAATAATGATAAGACATAGTGTAACCCCTTAAGGATTTCTCTGCTGGGTGTTCTTGTCACTCAATGATTTTTGTGATTGGAAGTTTGCGTGTTCAGGTCCCAGGCTGGCAGAGGAACAGTGCCTGCTAGTTCCATGCTTCTATGGTCCTAATTACGTATTATTTACTTTGGTAAAGCGTCTGCAAATGAATACTTTGAAATTTAATCCACAGTTCCCAATCTCGTCATTTAAAAACTGAGACTGACTCTCACTTACTTAATAATGTACAGCTAAAAAAACTTTCTTAATAAATAATTTAATAAGTATTATATAAATAATATTCTTTCCTGCATATTCTTATATATAATGTATATAATATATAATCATATATGATATATTTTGTATGTCATGAGATTTTTGGATAGCACAACTACCTCACAGAGCTGATGAATGAGGAAAATGAGAGAGAAAAAAAAGAGTAGAAGAGGTGACCGTTGAGGAGCAGGAAGTAGCAAAGATTAGTAAGGGTGAAGTGAGTAGGGCATTGAAGAGGATGAAGAATGGAAAGGCAGTTGGTCCTGATGACATACTGGTGGAAGTGTCTAGGAGAGGTAGCAGTAGATTTTATGACAAGAACATTCAATAAGGTCTTAGAGAGTGAGAGGATGCCGGAGGAATGGAGGAGAAGTGTGGTAGTGCCCATTTTTAAAAACAAGGGAGACGTGCAGAGTTGTGGCAACTACAGAGGGATAAAGTTGATGAACCATACGATGAAGTTATGGGAAAGAATAGTGGAAGCTAGACTAAGGGCAGAGGTCAGCATTTGTGAACAACAGTTTGGTTTCATGCCAAGAAAGAGCACCACAGATGCAGTGTTTGCCTTGAGGATGTTAATACAGAAGTACAGAGAAGGTTGGAAGGAGCTGCATTGTGACTTTGTGGATCTGGAGAAAGCATATGATAGGGTGCCGAGAGAGGAACTGCATTGCATGAAGGAGTAGTTATGTAGTATGTTAGAGTGGTGCAGGACATGTATGATAGATGTAAGACAGTGGTGAGGTGTGCTGTCGGTGTGACAAAGAGTTCAAGGTGGAGGTGGGACTGCATCAAGGGTCAGCCCTGAGCCCCTTCTTGTTTGCTATGGTGATGGACAGGCTGATAGACAAGGTGAGACAAGATTCCCCATGGACTATGATGTTTGCAGATGACATGTTTGCAGATGTGATCTGTAGTGAGAGCAGAGAACAAGTGGAGGAAAATCTAGAGAGGTGGAGGTATGCCCTGGAAAGGAGAGGAATGAAGGTTAGCCTCAGAAAGACAGAATACATGTGTGTGAATGAGATGGACCCAAGAGGAATGGTGAGGTTACAAGGAGTAGAAATAAAGAAGGTGGAGGATTTTAAGCACTTAGGCTCAACAATCCAGAGTAATGGAGAGTGTGGAAGAGAGATGAAGCTTATGCAGGCAGATTGGAATGGTTGGAGAAAAGTGTCCGGTGTGATGTGCGATAGGGGAGTATCAGCAAGAATGAAAGGAAAAGTGTACAAGACGGTGTTGAGGCCAGCGATGTTGTATGGTTTAGAAACAATGGCGCTGGGGAAAAGACAGGAGGCAGAGCTGGAGGTAGCATAGATGAAAATGTTGAGGTTCTATTTGGGAATTACGAGGATAGATAGGATCAGGAATGAGCACATTAGAGGGACAGCACATGTAAGATGTTTTGGAGACAAAGTCAGAGAGGCTAGACGGTGATGGTTTGGACATGTAGAGGAGGGATAGTGAGTATATTGGTGGTAGGATGCTGAGGTTGGAACTACCAGGCAGAAGGCCTAGAGGAAGACCAAAGAGAAGATGTGGATGTGGTGAAGGAGGACATGAAGGTAGTTGAAGTAAGAGTAGAAGATGCAGGGGATCAGGTGAGATGGAGGAAGATCATTTGCTGTGGCGACCCCTGAAGGGAAAAGCCGAAAGAAAAAGAAGAAGAAGATAGCCATGATAAAAACTGCAAAAAAAAAAAAAAATGCACCACCAAAAACATTTTTCCTTTTTAGTTTAAGATTGTTTTCAGGTATTTTAATGCTTTTGGCTTTTGCAAATTATTTGAGCTTTATTTGTTGAGGAAACAACACACACACACACACACACACACACACACACACACACACACTAGTATATATATATATATATATATATATATATATATATATATATATATATATATATATATATATATATATATATATATATATATATATATATATATATATACACACACACACACACACACACATACAGTGGTATTTCACCTTACGAAATTAATCCGTTCCAGAGCCCTTTTCTTCACTTGGATTTTTCGTAAATTGAACCGCATTTTACATGTAAAACATGTGATTCGTTCCAAGGCCCCCAAATACTGCCTTCTTCTGCTTCAGTATTGTACCGATGGGAGACAGGTTTGGCCATAATCCTTTGCGATATCACTTGAGCCCGTTTCTTCTTCTCACTCGCACTATTGCCAAAAAGCTCTATCTTGGTCTCAACTGACCAAAGCACATTGTCCCAGTTGAAGTCCCAGTACAACTTAGCGAACTCCAGATGTTTGCGTTTTTGATTGTGAATGAGAAAACGTTTTTTCGCTGCATTCCTCCCAAACAGCTTGTTGGCATATAGACGGTGTCTAATGGTTGTTTTGGAGACGTTGTGACCCCAAGATGCTGCCATTTGTTTCGATTCTTTAACAGTGAGCTATGGAGAATTTTTTATTCCTCTTACCTTCCTTCTCAATGTGCGCGGTGGAAAAATAACCTTGAGTCCTCATCCTTGCTTGTTTACCATGGTTCCGGTTGTTTTAACCTTGATTTGTCTGACAGTAGATATGGGCAGGTGCAGGTGAGGGATGATTTTCTTGTAGCTGTTGCCTGCCTTGTGAAGGTTGACTCACATCTGCCTCATTGGAATGGTGAGTTCCTTTGTCTTTCTCATGTTAAAGAGTGGATAAGAGAAATGGTATCAGTGTCACATCATATTTATACAGTAGTTTACAAAGTTTATCAGAGTATCTGAGAACATCTAATAATTCATCACTTCCTGTTTCCCTGTGTATAAATATGATGTGATTCAACAATTCCTAGGAAATAATTGAGGGTGCCAATAATTGTGGAACAAGTGATTTTCTGAAAAATAATGATCTCTTAGTCAGGGATTTATTTTTCCCTGACAATTCCCTTCCATTGAAGATTACATTTTACAGCAATTTTCAGTGTGAGAGGATCTTCTGCAATAAAAACGGGACTTGTTTTAAGGTTTTTAACACATATTAATCAGGGGTGTCAATAATTATAGAGGGCAGTGTATGTGCTTACAATACCTGATTCGGTGGTACTGTAAAGTTGATGCTTTATAAGTTTGAGACATAATTTTATTTGGTTCCTTTGCAAGATACTCACATGCTCAGTGTTGTTAAAATGCTCCTGCATGTGTTCCTTATGAAAACAACAACATAGAACTTGTTTAACAGTGTCTTAATTTTGTGTGCTGAGGACATGATTCTTGTGTTGTGCCTCAAGTGCATTCATTTCAAATCACTGAAGCTTGCCGAATGCATTCCAAGAATAGTTATGGAATAATGACAGAGCAAAGCAGATGGGCCAAAACACTAATAACCTCATAACACTGCAGTAGAGGAAACACAACTGATAATTACAGTTGAGTGCAAAAATCCATCCCCCACAACACACACATGCACACAGAGATTTTTTAAAATATATTTTATATTTTAATATATCAACAGAGTCAGTAACCAAGGATCGGTCCGACAGAACCCATGCCTTCAGCTGCCACCCAACTCACGTTGCACCCAACCCCTAAACCTCCTCCCATGGGTGGACCTGTACCGGTCCGTCATGGTGAAGAAGGAGCTGAGCTACAAGGCGAAGCTCTCAATTTACCAGTCGATCTACGTTCTAACCCTCACCTATGGTCACGAGCTTTGGGTAGTGACCCAAAGAACAAGATCGCAGATACATGCGGCTGAAATGAGCTTCCTTCACCGAGTGGTGGGGTTCTCCCTTAGAGACAAGGTGAGAAGCTCTGTCAACCGGGGAGATCTCGGAGTAGATCCGCTGCTCCTCAGCATTGAGAGGGGCCAGTTGAGGTGGTTCAGGCATCTGGTCAGAATATCTCCGGGACGCCTCCCTGGTGTGGTGTTTCGGGCATGTCCAACCGGGAAGAGACCCCGGGGTCGACCTAGAACATGTTGGAGGGACTTTGTCTATCGGCTTATCTGGGACCACCTTGGTGTTCCCCTGGAAGAGTTGGAGGAAGTGGCTGTGGAGAGGGACGTCTGGACCTCTTTGCTTAGGTTGCTGCCCCTGGAACCCAACCCTGGGCTTCGCGGACAAAGATGACATGACACGACATGGCAAAAATCAACAAATGGACTTTGTCTATTATATTTATGGTGTTTCCGTAGTTGCTACTCGCTATAAATAAATGCCACAAGCATGTGAGTGAACAGTTATGCAGCAGCTATGTTATCCTAATAATGGCAGTGCAAAAAGTAAGCAACGTCATTAATGTGTTCTATTCAGTTTATTTAAATGTGGCTTAAAATGTCTAATAAAATTGAGGGTACTGTTTCAATTAAATCTTTGCTAGTGCATAAAATGCTTTATTTCAATTTCAATTCAATTTTTTTTTATTTATAGACCATGTTTCAAACAATAAACCATCCATGTGCAGTACAGTAGAATCACACAAAAGATAATAAAATATCTGAAGTGTAAATTATGTTAAAGAGTGGACATGATGTAAAATATAGCTTTATGTCGTGGAGAAAAAAAAAATGACCAAAGCTTTTAGTTCTTCAGTTGTAGAAGCAGAGCTTACACTAATCAAACAATCTGGTTTATATCTATTTAGACAGTCTCACAATTCTTGTATTTTTTCCTCTTTGAATCCTCACAGTGGATGTGAAATGAAGCGGTGACGCTCAGATTGAAGTGTGCAGGCTTCCAGCTGTAATTTATGGGTTTAACAAAAGTAATGCGCAAACATTTTAGGAATTACAGCCATTGTGACACATAATCCCTCAATTTTCAAAAGCACTAAAGGAATTGGACAACTGATTGATAAGAAGGGTTTTTTAAATATATATTTCATGGCAGATTAGCAAGATAAAATGTCTGGAATTGATTGGAAATGCTGCATTTGATTCTGGTGACTGTTTATAGCAGCGCTCCATATGTGTTCCAAAGATGTGCAAATATAAATAATTGAGGCCATCCTGGGGCTTAACAATAAACACACTTATCAGAGGGTTAGTAGAAACCTTTATTTGAAACATTTCCAATAAAATATTTGGAGATTTCTTAAGAAGAAAGAAAACACTGGCATGAAAAGGCCTGGAAGACAAATAAACTCGAAAATTGTAGAATTCTTTCCTTGGTGAAGAAAAAACATTCATTCAAGTAAATTACTTTTTTGGGAGGTAGGCGTATGTCAGTCTACAATCAAAAGAAAAATACTGAGGGTTTACCTCAAGATATAAACCCCTGGAAAACTTCAAGAAAACAAATGTCTAATTATACTTTGCTAGAAAACCTGGCCAGTTTTAGAACAAGATTGAATGGTGGGAAGAGGAAAGGATAGAGATGGAAAGGAAAGACTCCGAAGCGTACCACGTCATCAGTCAACATGGCTGACATGTGCATGTATGACTGCTGGTGAAACTTTTGCACAGATTCCAATGCAGCCTAATTCCTCATATAAATCTATCTGTACTTGCCTAAATTTAAAAGTCTACATAAATGCTTCTCTGTACAGTGAGTGATTTAAACTAAAGTCAAATTCCTTGTTTGTTTTCACAAACATGTCAAATAAAGCTGATTCTGATCCTAATTTTGATTTACAGTATGTCAGATGAAGGAAATTACAGGGCTCAAGTTCCCCTCCAGCACTCAGCCAGGAAAGATCATTCCGAGAGCAAGATATGCAATACTCCACAAGGTCTCCAAAGAACCCAGTGTAACCTCTAAGGAATTCAATACTTCTCTGATATTGACAAATGTTAATATTTAAGAGTCCACAATCAGGAGAGCATGAAGCAAGGATGCTGGGCATGGCAATCTTGGAAGGAGAAAACCACTGCTCTCTGAAAGAGCATCGCAACCCTTGTACAGTTTGTTAAAGATCACATGGAGAAGACAGCAAGCTATTAGAAATAATGTGGCTTTCAGCAGACTTAATCATTACAGGGCTCTAAACTTTATGGAGCCCTCAGGTCAGCTAAGGAACAGTGTGTAGAGTTTCATGGAATGGGTTCCCATGGTCGAGCAACTGAATCCAAGCCATACATCACCAAGTGAAATGCAAACTGTTGGATGCAGTGGTGGAACGCACGCCTTGAGTGGTGGAGATGTGTTTTCTGGCATCCATCTGGTAATCTGAAGGATGAGTCTGGGTTTGGCGGTAGCCAGGAGAACAGTCCTTGTCTGACTGCATTGTGCCAAGTGTAAAGTGTAAAGTTTGGTGGAGGAGGGATTATGCTGTGGGGCTGTTTTTCAGAAGCAGGGCATGACCCCTTTATTCAGTGAAAGGAACTTCGAATGCTTCAGCATACCAAGAGATTTTGGACAATTTCATGCTCCCAACTTTATGGGAATAGTTTAGGAACAGCCCCTTCCTGTTCCAACATGAGTGTGCACCAGTACACAAAGCAAGGTTCAGAAAGACATGAGCGAGTTTGGTGTTTCAGAACTTTACAAAGATGCACAGAGTCCTGAATTCAACCTAATATAAAACCTTTGGGAAGACTGCGGCCCGGGCCTTCACGTCCTACATCAGTACCTGACCTCACAAATGCACTTCTGGAAGAATGGTCAAAAATTCCCATGAACAGTCTCCTAACCCCTATGGAAAGCTTTCCCGGAATAATTGAAGCTGTTATAGCTGTAAACTGAAGCCGACATCACATTAAGCCCTGTGGTTTACCAATGGGATCTCACTTAAGTTCATGTGTTTGGAGCCAGATATGCGAATACTTTTGAGCAATGTCGTGTATGTAATATAGAATTAAATTTCCTCAATAACTCAGCATGCGTAATATTTTCATACTAATTGTTTAATTAGTTTCACTTTATTGACTTTGAGGACTTGTGAAAATCTGATTTTTTAATAATCATGACGTAAGTGAAATTTAAAGGGTGGCAGTGGTGGCCCGGTGGTAAGGTGCTGGTTTACCAATCCTAAGGTTGGGGGAACAAGCCCCACTTTCAACGGTTGTCACTGCTGTCCCCAGTGCAGCTAACTGGGTTATCAAAGGCCAGCCACGTCTCTCATTGTCTATGGTATGAGGCATGTAAAATCGCTGACTTTCACCTAGAGTAGGCTGCATGTGTTTCTGCCTGCCCTGCGATAGCCTGGTGAGCTGTACTCTGCCCTCACACAGAGTTGGCTGAGATGGGCACCAGCCTCCCCGTGACCTTAATTAGGATTAAGTGGTTCAGAAAATGAATTAATGAAATTTAAGCATATTCATTCAGAAATACAGTATAAAAATTCTAACTGTTTATAAAGGTTAATATGCACCACTGCATATTAAGTTGTTTAAAGGAACTACATAGGGGATAGCGTCAACTAATTGTTTGATATTAATAATATTCTAACACACACGATCCACTGCTGACTCGTTTCTCGTCATAATGAAAACATTTATCAAAACCAAATCTGCATTGCAGGTCATCATGGGTTTGTTTTTTCAAAGCAGATATTTTCCTCTGAATCGATATTGAATGGTTCTTTTAATTTTATTTCCAAAATCCACATGAGTCTGTCATCACTGCCAACTGGTGTTCTATTCTGTTTCACACAATGTGTAACTGCATCAGTACAAGTACAGCAGCCTTGAAAGTACACTGCAAAAAGGAAATAAAAAAATAATAATAATAATAATTAAAAAAACCCATAAAACATACTATTCAGAGAGGAGGCACTTTCAGGCATGTTCAGATACATTTGTCCATACACCACCCATAAGAAATGAATATGAAATAATGTATACATTCTTATAAAAATTTACAAAAGAGTTTTATTTGGAGAAACGTGTCTGGTGTGATGTGTGATAGGAAGGTATCGGCAAGAATGAAGGGAAAAGTGTACAAGACGGTGTTGAGGCCAGAGATGTTGTATGGTTTAGAAACAGTGGCCCTGGGGAAAAGACAGGAGGCAGAGCTGGAGGTAGCAGAGATGAAAATATTGAGGTTCTCTTTGGGAGTAACGAGAATGAATAGGATCAGGAACGAGTTTATCAGAGGGACAGCACATGGAAGTTTTAGAGACAAAGTCAGAGAGGCTAGATTGAGATGGTTTGGACATGTACAGAGGAGGGATAGTGAGTATATTGGTAGTAGGATGCTGAGGTTGGAACTTCCAAGCAGAAGGCCTAGAGGAAGACCAAAGCGGAAATTTATGGATGTGGTGAAGGAGGACATGAAGGTAGTTGGTGTAAGAGAAGAAGATGCAGATGATAGGGTGAGATTAAGGCAGATGATTCGCTGTGGCGACCCCTGAAGGGAACAGCCGAAAGGAAAAGAAGAAGACGTAAAAATGTATTCATCCCCATTGTGATTTTTCTTATTTTATTGCAGTACAACCTGGAATTAAAATTGATATTTAGGGGTTATTGTCAGTCGATTTACACAACATGGCAACAATAATCTGTGTCAATGAAAATCTTTCTTATGCCATGATACTACCACCACAATGCTTCAGTAGATATTCTTCGGCTAATGACAGGTATTGGGTTTGTGCTAGACATTGTGTTTTTCTTGATGATCATAAAGATCAATTATAGGCTCATGTGGCCATCCATATTTTAGGGAGAATCTCTCATATGCCTTTTGGTGAAATCTAAATGTGCTTTCCTTTAATTACACAGCCCTTCATACAGCGAATTTTAGCAAATTCTTATTGGCTAAAAAAACTAAAGCTTCCCTTATTTTCTCACGGATCACTTTTTGTACAGAATTCTCTCCTCTGGCAGAAAGGATTAAAAGTGTGATATCTGACCAACATTAGTTCTGTGCCTCCTCTAGTTACTTTTAAACATAGCTGTAATTAAGCCTAGTTCACTATGATACTGATAGAAACCTCCTCAGTCTCCTGGTTGTCTAATCGTCCTCTAGGTTTCTTCCGCCGTGGTCATTGTGCTCAATACTCCAACTCATCAGATACCAAGCACTTCACACATTCACATACTATTTTATTAATTCATTTATCAATTGCAGCAGTTCACATGTTATTTACATTCTTAAAAGTTCTTGTGGTCTTGTTTATGTTGGGTAAACAAAAAGGGCCTTTAAAGGTTCATATATCTGAACACAATATGGATTATGCCATTGCGCGACATTATGTACGGGCCAAATATGATTCTGTGGCGTCACTTAAGTTCTGGGGAATAGAAAGAATTGTACCATCTCCTAGTGGTGGTGACATTATCACCACACTGCTTCATAAAGAATCATTTTGGATTTACACATTAAACACAATGGAGCCCTTCGGTATTAATGAAGAATTTAATGTGTCATATTTTGTTTCAGTGGTTAAATTTGGAGTATGTTTTAACTTTATTTTGGATATTTCAAGATAGTAGTATTATATTGTACTTTTGTGTTTAATTTTTTAAATTGTATACCCTCCTGACTAGACAAGGTGTTTGTCCTATATCATGCTCAACTGTTTCCTCTTGTCCATATATACGCACTTTTTAACTTGTCCTGGTTAACTTTGGGAGTGATCTATGTGTGCCATTCCTAACAGGAAGTTTGGTCCCTTCGACATGGATTTTGCGATTCCCTTTCCTGGGTCATTTATCAATAGTATTGAAATCCAGTTGGACCAATGAAAATTGAACATTTGTTTCAGATTTTGTATGTGTTGTTCAAGGGTCTTTGTCCTGTTTGACTCTGATGAAGACACAGCAGTGTCAAAACGTTAGTGTCACTGATGCTTTCCAGATCCTTCAGAGTTAGTTATCTGTTTGTTGTCTCTCTGAATTATGCTCTCCTGGCTTGGTATGTGAGTTTTGATGGATGGCCCGCTTAAAGTAGGGTTGCTGTGGTGCCATGTTCTTTCCATTTTGTGATGAATGATTGTTCTGTGGAATTTTCAAGGCTTTATATATATATATATATATATATATATATATATATATATATATATATATATGATTTTCTGAGTAGATCCTTCCGTAGGAGAGTGCTCAATACTTTTTGGTAGAGCAAATAACAAAAGGACAGGACAAAGACTTTCTATTGAAACTCCATTTATCACTACAGATCTGTTTCAAGGGGTGGTGAAACCATCCTCTCTCTTCAGGTGATTATAGATATAGATCTTGTAGATCAGATATCTTTTTTCCCTTTTCTCGGGAGTCGCCACAGCGAATCATCTGATTCGCACATTTGATTTGGCATAGGTTTTCACGTCAGATGCCCTTTCTGTCACAACCCTTTTAGCAAGGGACAGGAACACGCTGACGGCTTTGCAGCCTACTCTTTACGAAAGTCAGCAATGGTTCTTTTACATGCCTCTCACCATAGACAGTGAGAGAGTGATAACCCATTTAGCTGCACTGCACTGGGGAGACAGTGACAACCTTGCGGGAAGTGGGACTCGAACCCCCAACTCTAGGATCAGCGATTCAGCACCTTTTATCACCAGGCCACCACTGCCCAAAAAAAAAAAAAAAAAATATATATATATATATGTATATATATATATTTATATATAATTGTATTTAAAGAGTACTTTGAAGAGCTGATGAATGAGGAAAATGAGAGAGAAAAAAGAGTAGACGAGGTGACTGTTGGGAACCAGGAAGTAGCAAAGATTAGTAAGGGTGAAGTGAGGAGGGCATTGGAGAGGATGAAGAGTGAAAAGGCAGTTGGTCCTGATGACATACCGGTGGAGGTATGGAAGTGTCTAGGAGAGGTAGCAGTAGATTTCCTGACAAGAACATTCAACAAGGTCTTAGAGAGTGCGAGGATGCTGGAGGAATGGAGGAGAAGTGTGCTGGCGCCCATTTTTAAAAACAAGGGAGATGTGCAGAGTTGTGGCAACTACAGAGGGATAATGTTGATGAGCCATACGATGAAGTTATGGGTAAGAATAGTGGAAGCTAGACTAAGGGCAGAGGTCAGCATTTGTGAACAACAGTTTGGTTTCATGCCAGGAAAGAACACCACAGATGCAGTGTTTGCCTTGAGGATGTTAATAGAGAAGTACAGAGAAGGTTGGAAGGAGCTGCATTGTGACTTTGTGGATCTGGAGAAAGCATATGACAGGGTGCTGAGAGAGGAACTGTGGTATTGCATGACGAAGTCTGGAGTGGCAGAGAAGTATGTTAGAGTGGTGCATGACATGTATGATAGATGTAAGACAGTGGTGAGGTGTGCTGTTGGTGTGACAGAAGAGTTCAAGGTGGAGGTGGGACTGCATCAAGGGTCAGCTCTGAGCCCCTTCTTGTTTGCTATGGTGATGGACAGGCTGACAGACGAGGTTAGACAAGAATCTCCATGGACTATGATGTTTGCAGATGACATTGTGATCTGTAGTGAGAGCAAAAAACAAGTGCAGGAAAATCTAGAGAGGTGGAGGTATGCCCTGGAAAGGAAAGGAATGAAGGTTAGCCTCAGAAAATCAGAATGCATGTGTGTAAATGAGAAGGACCCAAGAGGAACGGTGAGGTTACAGGGAGCAGAGATAAAGAAAGTGGAGGATTTTAAGTACTTAGGCTCAACAATACAGAGCAATGGAGAGTGTGGAAAAGAAGTGAAGAGCGTGTGCAGGCAGGTTGGAATGGTTGGAGAAAAGTATCCGGTGTGATGTGTGATAGGACGATATCTGCAAGAATGAAAGGAAAAGTGTACAAGACGGTGCTGAGGCCAGCAATGTTGTATGGGTTAGAAACAATGGCCCTGGGGAAAAGACAGGAGGCTGAACTGGAGGTAGCAGAGATGAAAATGTTGAGGTTGTCTTTGGGACATGGATAGGATCAGGAATGAGTACATCAGAGGGACAGCACATGTACGAGGTTTTGGAGACAAAGTCAGAGAGGCTAGATTGAGATGGTTTGGACATGTACAGAGAAGGGATGATGAGTATATTGGTAGTAGGATGCTGAAGTTGGAACTTCCAGACAGAAAGCCGAGAGGAAGATCAAAGAGAAGATTTATGGATATGGTGAAGGAGGACATGAAGGTAGTTGGCGGAAGAGGGTAGGTTAAGATGGAGGCGGGTGGTTTATATATATCACTTTGTTTGATTGACAGTGTTCAGCTATTATGGCTTACTGATAATATGTGAGGCGCTCCACCGATAGGCACTTGTCGCTGATTGTTGATTGGTCAGCTCGGGCCTGCACATGCGCAGTGCCCGTTACACGTTAACTTCCGGTGTAAACTTCCGGTTTCCAGTTTACTGCACGCTGAATTTATCTCCTACTTTCTCTTCAATAACAGTCATTAAGTTTATTTAGAGACACATAATTTCTTGTCCAGCGGAACTGAACTCCTGCTTTATGTGTGTGTGTGTGTGTGTGTGGGGGGGGGGGGGGGGGGGGGCACGTGCAGTGACACACTTTTTGGGAACAAATGTAAAGATAGGAAGGGCAAAACAGGGTGTTACTGATCTATTCATGTGAGAGTTCCTGCGTCTCACTGTGCACAAAACTCCCATGAAGGTGGGGCTCTCGTAAACAAACATTTGAGGCCCATGGTTAACTTTTCATGAAGTAAATGATCTGAGGATATTGATTGCATTGCGGGTAAAGATTGTTCTTTGTTCAGTTAAAAATCAAAAGTAACAAACCAGTCTCTCAGGTTGTGTGCATGACACCGAGATCACATAAGTTATTTACTGAATTCATAACTGTCAAAAAACATGACAAACACAAACCTCAACCTAATTCCAAATTATATAATTTACACCGATTGTTCATTAATTGCTGAATTACTCTTTCATCCATTCATTTTCCAAAAGCTTCATCATTTATTAGCGTCTCAGCCAACACTGGTTGAAGGCAGGGTGCACTCTGAACTGCCCATCACAGGGCCAACACCATACAACCATTCATACTCATACCTAGAGGCAAGTTGGACCAATTGACATATGGTGCATGTTTTTGGACTTTGGGAGGAAAACAGAGTAGAGTACTCAGAGAAGATCCACACAAGCATGATGAGAGCATGCAAACACCACACAGACACATCTGGGACCCAGGAAAGTCTTGCTCTGTGGTGGACATACTAATCACTACCGCAGAGTAATTTTCTGTACACACTGTCTTATAATGATTCTGGGTTAATGACCTGAACACTATGTTTTCGGTTTCAACCAAATTTATTGACCTTTGACCCTTTAACCCTTAAACAGGAAATTGACCAACATCCTTCCTCACTGCAACAAATTACTCTTTGACCAATGATATGAATTATTTCTGTCTCTGCTCAGTGCAGTGTCATCCCTAAAGCTATAATATAATCCCTATATAATAATATAATATCATCCATCCTTCGTCCTGCCTTTCTCCCAAATCATCCATGTAGCCGCTCCACATTTTACTCATATGAACAAGAATATGGAGTTGATAGAATGAGATCATGGGCGTACGTGCACCACAGGGAAATTCAGTTATACGTAACTGACGTCATGATTGTGAAATCACGAGTGCAGATATTTATCATGAAATGGCTTCACAAATGATTATGTACTTTATGGAGATATTTTTCTAGTGCTCCTCTTCACATGAAAGGTGTCAAACAGACTAAATAAATATACATCAAACTTTCCACAGAGATTTATTAAGTGCTGCAATGATAACTGATGCAAGTTTCTTCTTGCTCTGTGTACCTGTACTCTGGTTCGCTCTTGAATTATTGTTATCCTCACTGTAGGGATTAGTGCAGTGTGTTTGTTTTATTGATAAACTTATATTACGAATGAACTACTTCATTAAAGCTCAGCTCATAAACAATATATGCTTTTTTTTTTTATTTGCATATATTTGTTATCATTATTATTTTCATTCATTCATTCATTTTCGGATTCTTCAGGGTACTTCAGTTTCCTCGCACAGTCCAACACCTTGCACATTGGGTTAATTAGCTGCTCCAAGTGAGTGTGAGTATGAATGGTTGTCTGAGTGTCGGCCCTGCGCTGGCCTGGCAAACTGTCCAGAGTATACCCACACTTGCTCAGTGTTGGCTGAGATGAGCGCCAGCCTACCCATAATTAACGGATTACAAAATTAATGAATGGATAAAATTTAGCGGCGTGATGACAGAAGGTACTGATGCGTTTCGTCCTTATATAAAATATGTTGTCGGAAAAAAAAATAAGTTAGGTCTGGAGGTTGTTCATTAATTTGCTCAACTATTTAAAACCTCTAGGGTCACAAGTAGACAAGAGCATCTCTGGGCAAAGGCAAAGAACACCCTGAACAGCTCACCAGGCCATTGAAGGGCAACAAACAGAAGCATTCACACACACACACACACACACACACACACACACACACACACACACACACACACACACACACACACGCAAACCTAGGAGCAATTTGAAACAGATAACTGGCAAAATGTGAATGTTTTTTAGACTGTGGGAAGAAACCAGAGTATTTAGAAGAAAATGTAAACTGCACACAGAAACGCCCACAATCAGCCCGGGACTGAAACCCAGAACCCTCTTTTGGTGAGGCAGACATGCTAACCACTATCCTGTTATGTGACCGTGCCACCCATTGGTTGTTTATATGGAAATGTTTTGCAAAGACAAAAAGTAATATTTCTGTGATACACTATCGGCATACCACCGCCACATCTGTTACATCAGTGGTCCCCAGCCGTTTTATCACCGTGGACCGGTCAAGGCTTGACAATTTTACCGCGGCCGGGGGATGGGGGGTGGCTTGTTTATATTGTAAATATAATACCCCGCCCTTGCCCAGAGTCGGCTCAGATGTGCGCCAGCCTCCCTAATCAGGATTAAGCATTACATTTTCAATCAAACTCGAACTCTTCTTAAAAAAAAAAAAAAAAAAAAAAACACAGGTGATGGTGCACCAGCGGGGAGAATGAAGGCTCAGGCTCAGTCTCACCTGAAATCCCCACTATTGTTTGAAACATGTCCAACTTGCCTCTGTTCATATGCCGGCCCCTTGTGGGTTACATTTTAGCGCTCAACTGACCGACATGTAACCGAGAGAATCCAGTCATTTTCAAAATAAAAGTTTTTTTCAACGATAAAATATCGTTCAGACTCAGATAATAAATAAAACATAAATAAATAATTATTTCTTGTTCGGCCCGGTATCGATTGATCCACGGATCGGTACCGGTCCACGGCCCGGGGGTTGGGGACCACTGTGTTACATGATATGCTCGGCCTAACATCGCATAGGACACATAGGGTATATACGGAGATCCATTATGTTTAATTCAAGCCAATAACAGGACTACTATATTGTAAAATTTAAAAGGGGGGAAAGAAACATTTGCATCTGTCCTTCTGTCTTGCGCAGGATTATTGCCTGTGAAAGAAGGTGTGGAATGCTATCTCTGTGCACATCAGAATGAAAACCTGATGAGAAGGTTTTAAGATGTCATAGCACAACAAAGATTTCGCAGCAGTGGTCTGTTCACAACGGCATGTTCAGTTGGGTTAGTTACACAAGGCACACCCTCTCAACTATTTTTGGAATTTGCCCGAAGTTCTGTCGCCGACCTGTAACAGTTCAGATGTGACGCGGCTTATCGCAGTTATCATTTTGTCCATAGCTTCATACTGATACAAAAAGAAGTGAAAATGGGTTGCATGGTGAGGTAGTGGTTATCACAACTGCTTCACAGCAATAAGGCCCTGGGTTCCAGTCCTGGGCTCATAGTGGGCATTTCTTTGTGGCGTTTGTAGGTTCTCCATGTACTTGCATGGGTTTTCTCCTGGTACTCTGGTTTCCTCCCACAGTCCAAAGATGTGCGCATTAAGCTAATTAGCGGTTACAGATTTGCTTACACATAGTGTGAGAATGAGTGTAAGCGGTTGTCTCTGTTGCCCTGTGATGACCAGGCTGAGATATACTCCGTCCTCCCCATGACTCTAATAGGATCAAGTGATTCAGCAAGTGAATGTGACAGAGTAAGACAGTGAGTGAGTGAGACTGATAACGAAATATGAAACACACACAGGATCGTCACTAGTACATAGGGAAGTTTAATGGAGAAGAATCAGACTGAGCCAGAAACCGATTAAATGGATCAAATCAACTCTGCATCTCAGAGCACAAACACATCAATGCTGCTGAGGTTTGGCTACAGCAAATAAATATCACAGCAACTTTTACTGCTTTAAGTCAGGAACTAGTATCTCAGGCTACCCTGAGCACAGACTCCTGAAAAACGAGGAGATCGAGTGATTTCCTTTTTAAACTGTTTAATGTGGACTTGTTGGTGCTCATGATAGTCGGGGGAGGGAAGGTT
>CM045738.1:12979796-13002296 GCA_024760905.1 Plotosus lineatus
TATCAGGATCTTAGGAGGCTGGAGCCTATCTCAGCCCAACATCCTGAACAGCTTGACAACCTTTTGCAGGGCAACACACACTTCCATTTCCACTCACATTCACACCTCGGCGAAATTTGGAACAGCCAATTAGCCTCATGTGTATGTATTTGGACTGGGTAAGGAAACCCGAGTACCCTGAGGAAACCCACACAAGCATCAGAAGAACATGACTTTCCATACAAAAATGCCTTTGCCAAGCCTGCAAGAGGCAAGATCTTCCTGCTGAGCATCAAACATGCCAACCACAACGTCCCCATACCATGTTTTCATGTTATTTTAATTTTTAATGTACGAAATTTTTACATCATACACACACACATATATATATATATATATATATATATATATATATATATATATATATATATATATATATATATATATATATATATTATATACATACATACACAGGGATTCCTCGCTACTTCGCGTTTCAATTAATGTGGCTTCAGTGCATCGCGGTTTTTCTAAAAAAATAAATAAATAAGTGTTCATTGAATTAAAGATTAAGGAAATTATGGAAGAATAGGTGGAAAAGTTAAGGAAAATGTCAGAAAAACAAGGCGAAGTAATGCAAAAAAACAAAAACAAACCCTAAACCAACGCAAAACAATAAACAACCCAAAATCTCCCATCAAAACTGGATACATCGTTGCATCTGTGTGTGCGCGTGTCTGCGCAGGCACGCCCACCTCTGCCAGAGCCTAGTATTAAGTGGCCCTCAGGATAATGTTTAATCATATTTCATACTTATATTTATGATCCATCTTTCTGTAGATTTTATTCCATTTCTATTTCTACTTGTTCCTCAATTTCATTTCACTTTCACCTTCACCTTCGACCTCGGACATGTTGGTATCTCCGGATGTTGGCAAAACGAATATTGGTAAGTTGGAGAACGTCTGTATTTATATTTTATTTGCATCTTACGTTATTTTTTCAATGTTTAACTGTTATTATAAGCATTTATAGCATTGGATGTATATTTATTGATATTATATACGCATATACATGTATGTATCCATCAGTCGGGGGTGATCCTACTTCGCAGATTTCGATGGTCACATGGGGATCTCAGTCCCAATTAACCAAGGAAAGTGAGAAAGTGAGGGATCCCTATATATATATATATATATATATATATATATATATATATATATATATATATATATATATATATATATATATATATATATATATAGTGGTGAAACCATTCTCTCTCTTCAGGTGATTATAGAATGATTACAAATGATTACACTTCTATAATCACCTGAAGAGAGAGGATGGTTTTTTCACCACCCCTCGAAACAGATCTGTAGTGATAAATGGACTTTCAATAGAAAGTCTTTGTCCTGTCCTTTTATTTTTATTGTTGTTTGCTCGACCAAAAAGTATATATAGAAATATATATATATATATATATATATATATATATATATATATATAATTTTTTTTTTTTACTTTTTTTTTGTACTTTCTTAGGGGTCGCCGCAGCGAATCATCTGATTCGCACATTTCATTTGGCATAGGTTTTTACGTCAAATGCCCTTCCTGTCACAACAGAAACACGCTGACGGCTTTGCAGCTACTCTTTACAAAAGTTAGCAATGGTTCTTTTACATGCCTCTCACCATAGACAGTGACCCAGATAGGAAACCTGTATATATATATATATATATATATATATATATATATATATGTGTGTGTGTGTGTGTGTGTGTGTGTGTGTGTGTGTGTGTGTGTGTGTGTGTGTGTATATATATATATATATATATATATATATATATATATATATATATATAAAAGTTGACATTCTGACATGATAATTATTCACTCACTCATTTATCAAACCACATAATCCAGTTTAGGTCATGGAGAGTCTCGGTGAAGGCAGAGTACAACCTAAACAACTTGCCAGTCTGTCACAAGGCCCACACACACACACACACACACACACACAAATATTTGCACTTACACTTACACCTATGAGTAATTTGGAACAGCTAATTAGAGTAATGTGCATGCCATAGGACTGTGCATGGAAATCAGAGTACCCAGAGGAAACCCATACAAAGGCAGGAATAACATGCAAATTCCACAGAAAAACCCCCTCACTGAGCCCGGGAATCAAACCCAGGACATTCTTGCTGTGAGGCAGACATGCTAACCACTGTACCACCATGTCAGCAAGATGAATGACTATTATATTGTTTTATCATAGAAGATTTATTGGTGTAATAATTTTGAATGTGTGGCAGTGGAGTCCTGGTGATAAAATGCTGGATTACCAATCCCACGGTTGGGGGTTCAATCCCCACTGTCAACAGTTGTCACTGCTGTCCTGTGCAGGTAACTGGGTTACCAAAGGCAGGCCGAGTCTCTCACTGTCTGTGGTGAGAGGTTGATGTAAAAGAACCATTGCTGACTTTAATCAAGTGGAGGCGCATAGCCGTCAGCGTGTTTCTGCCTTGTGATGGTATGGCGAGTCTTCCACGGTATACTCTAACCTCACCCAGAGTCGGCTGAGATGGGCACCAGCCTCCCAGCAACCCTAATTTCCTAATTAGGATCAAGCGGTTCAGAAAATGAATGAATGAAATGAAGTTTGAATGTCAGAATAATATACTAATATATAGAATAATAGCAATATACTTTACCAGATGATATTTTTCAATTCTGATGTAATACTGATCTTTTCTTCTTGTACGCTGCCATATTAGAGCCTGTGATCTTTTTGTAGATTTACATCATCACTTAAAATGAATCTGTGCTTTAAACCTTCTGTATGAATGAGGGGATTACAAATTTACATCATACTCATCAGTGATCAGTTTCCATTATCTGCTGTGTAACGTTGCTAAGTTCTGACATTGCTTTTGGCCCACACTGTGTGTATTTTCTTCTCATCTTGAAATTAACATTCCACCGCTGGCTCATTTATATCATGCACGTCAATCATAATAACAAGAATCCATATATGAGTGGCATAGCAATGTCAGGGTTCGAGCGTTCATTCTCCTTGTGCTTGTGTGGGTTTCCTCCTACAATCCAAAGACAAATTATGTGAACTGGTTGTTCCAGATTGCCCCTAGATGAGAGTGTGAATTGTAAATAACTTTGTGTGTTGGCCCTGTCATTATCAGGTGTTGAGTGTACCCTGCCTTCGTCCAGTGTCAACTGTAGTAGGAGTTGTTTAGCAAATGAGTGATTGAACCTATATCAGCTTTTAGTAACTTGTTCAAGCACCAAATTAAATCACCAGGTGATAAAACTGACAGGATGGTGGTATAACTTCTCGTATATTCAACTTTAACATGGAGGTGCATTATTGATAAGACCAACCCTGCTGCACCACACCCTTCTTTGTAACTTTGTAGTATCTCTGAACTTTAGCCACAGCAACAAGACAATCACAGACTCGTATATTCTGCCTTCTCTTTTATATTCTTCTATATAACCATTTGTATTACATACGCATTTGCAGCATTTGGTACTTGTCCATATTCAGAGCGACTTACATTTTCTTAATGAATTTTTTCATACAACTGAATGATTGAGGACTAAGGACCTTGCTCAAGGGCCTAAAAGTGGCAATTTGGTAATAGTGGAGCTAAAACCCCTGACCTCTGGATCTCTAATCTAAAGCCTTAGCCATTGGGTTGGAACCTGTCTTCTAGAAGAGTGTATCAGAGAAATGGTCTCCATATTCGGTGCATGCTGAGTACATACTGTGCTCGACCTAATGAGGAGAAAGTCCATGTCTGATAGAGTCAGGCACAAAGAGGAGATGAGCAACTCCCAGGGTCATTTTCTACAGGTCCCTTCCTATTCACTACAGTGAGTTGCTAAACAGGAGTTGCTGGAAGATCATGAAATTGTGTCAGACTGCAAAAACAGAGGGGGAGAAATAGTTAAAGAATGTGAGGGAGAAGACAAGAGTATGCCAGTGTGATAAAGGAGAGACTGATATCTGGCATTTTTGAGCAGAGAGCAAAACAAAATGATAAAGACAAACCCAGACAGAGAAAGATTGAAGACATAAAGTCACAGCGGTGTTACCTCTGCAGTTTTAATGCATTGTTGAGATTTTAGCCGGCAAAGTTTTATAGCCAATATGACCTATAGCACCTCGCCTACTCACCGCTTCCTGTAACTTGGCTGATTGTTTTGAAAATGGCTTCAAATGGTGTTTATTTGTTCAGGTCTGAGGGAAATTGTACATAATGGTGAGAGTTGGTTAAAATGTACTCACTGATTTACATCTTAACACTTTTTCAACCTGACAAACCAAACATCAGGGAGGGGCGCACATACCAGAAAACCACATGCCATTTAACCAGAGGGCAGTGCAGGACTGGATAAAAAAAAAAGATAAAAGGTGAAGGATTTCAAAAGGAATGTGAGGAGGACAAGAAACAGAAAGTGCTCGGAAGAAAATGATGAACTTCACCTGTGAACACCTAAGGATAGACGCCTGCCCTCTGCTGCTTTACCGAGGAATTTCTTTAATTTCATCAAAAGCCGATCGCTATGCATGGAAAAAGTGCTAACATGATCAGAATGGATCAGCATAAGATTTAATTTTATAATAAACATGTAGTTGAAAGTGTATAACCATTTAACATTGCACAGGTGTATAGAAGTGACACAGCACTCTTTGGCCCATAATGACAATAAAACTGGGGATGTTGGGTTGCTAAAAGACTGCTGACCTTCATTTCATGATTGAAGGAGTAATCATCTAGTCATCACTTGGTCATTACAGCAGAAAACCAAATAAACAGACAGAAAATGAACTTGAATGAACCCAATCTGCTCATATTAGAAGGGAACGAGCCTGTGCTGTATCGCAGTATTCATCTTTTATGATATATTGCTAAAATATAGTGTGGACTTCAAGGGACAATGACAACTATGATAGTGAAAGAGAGAGTAGAGCTGCTGATTAACTTAATAATGACCAATAATACAATTACATTTAATTTGCAGAATCACTTAATCGATTATTAGCATCGCAGAGAGGCTAGAGCCCATCTCAGCTGACTCTGGGTGAAGGTAGGGTACACCCTAAAAAGCATACCTGACCGTAATACAGGGCCAACATACATTCATTAACACTCATACTTATGGGAAATAGAGAATATTCTATGAACTAAATGTGTGTTTGTTAGCACTGTGGGAGGAAACCTGGGTACTGGGAGGAAACCACATATGGACAAGGAGAGCAAACGCCTCACAGAAATGCCCTTGCCAAACCCAGGATTTTAACCAGAGACCTTCCTGATGTGAGGTAGACATGCTAACCACTACATAAAATATATTTATAAATAATATTTTTTGAAAGGGAAGTGAAAGAAAAGCTTTCCAAACTCTCCTGTTACACATGAGCATGTACACTGGATTTTTATTATCAGGTGGTTTTTACTTAGCGTTTCAAAGCTGCAATATACAAAAATCAGTTTGATTGTTTTATCTTATCTCATCTTATTTTATCTTGTTTATTAGTGCATTAGTCTGTGAATATGTGTCACAAATGGCAGTGTGATGCGTCTTGTGTGCTGTAGCTGCAGTGGATGTGCTTATCACCTCTCGCTTTCAGCCTGCACTGCTGGCTAGCTTTTGCGAAAAGAGGAGCCATGTGCATAGGTCTCTTTCTGCCAGTACATAGCCTCCCCATCACCAAGCCCTATGTAGTGCCTCCTCGCGGCGACACATGGTAACTGAGCACCTTGTGGACTCAGGCTAAACTACAAGGGACTTGGAGGAGGTTTGGTGCCCCCAGACGTGAGGTTTGCAGGCCCACCGGTGTGTGGACACGCCTTGAAGCCCATGAACCAAACCCCCAGCTATGGGTCAAATAGTTCCATTGCCTTGTGGATATCTCGGGAGAGTTTAAGGCTAAAGGAGTAAACCCTGACAGCAAATCAGGAGCTGGAGTCCCGAAGGCTTTTCGATGCTGTACTCAGCCCGACTTGACAATTCCTGCGACGGCATGGAAACCATTTGTACTGGCATTTTGCCTTTCCACTGGATCTTTTCTACGACGTGGAGAGGGAGAATCTACTGCATGGGTAACAGTTCTTTCTCCATATACACATACCCAGGCCCTTGCACACTGGAGAGGACACTCCAGCTTCACTACAGTGTCGATACAACACAGGAAGCAGCAGTCCCCTGGTTTTAAGTCATCAGCTTGATTGGCGTAGAGCTAGACGCCAGGGGTTGCTTCCAACGGTAGGAGAGGCCATTGTGTCTCATTGGGCAGCTACTGCCTGCCTCAAGCTGGGCAGCCCCCAGCCAATAAGGTGCTGCCTCACCACGGTCCGTTAACCTCACTGGGTGCGTGGAGGTTAGGGTAAAAACCAACAAGCGGATCGACAACCTGTGCACCAAACAACTACTTGAACAAGAAAACAAAATCTTTTAGAAAGGAAAAGTCAAAGCATTCTATTCTAAAACTGGGCACCTGGAATGTGAGGACAATGACACCAGGTTTCAGTGACTGCCTTGAAGAAATCAATGATCCCGAAAACAGCTATCATTGACTGGGAACTGAACAGGCTAGAGATGGACATTGTTGCCCTCCAGGAAACTAGACTCCCTGAGACAGGTTCTGTGAGAGAGGACTTCACCTTCTTCTGGAAAGGGAAGACACCTGACCAAGTGAGGGAATATGGCGTGGGTTTTGCAGTCCATAACACCCTGCTGGGATCTATCATCTCACCCACAGAAGGAGCTGAAAGAATTCTATCCCTACAGCTCCACACTGCAGCTGGATCAGTTACCATTATCAGCGACTATGCTCCAACTCTCACATCTCCTAGTGACAACAAAGATAAGTTCTACGACAACCTTGGCTCTGCAACTAGCAAAGTCCCTGCTGCACAATCACTTTTTATACTCGGTGATTTTAACGCCAGAGTCGGCACTGACTATAATACCTGGCCAAGCTGCCTTGTAAAGTTCGGCACTGGACGAATGAACGAAAATGGACAACATTTGCTAGAGCTCTGCTGCCACCATAACCTCTGCATCAGCAACACATTCTTCAACACCAAGCCCCAACACAGAGTTTCTTGGAGGCACCCACAATCCAAACACTGGCACCAGCTCGACCTGATTCTCACCAAATACTCCAACCTATCATGCATCAGACTCACTCGCAGTTATCACAGTGCTGACTGTGATACTGACCATTCCCTTGTGTCCAGCAAGATCAAGCTGCAGGCAAAGCAAATATCACTCACGAAGAAAGAAGGTCGCCCCCCGCATAAACACAAGCAACACTAAAATACCAACAAAGGTCGATGGCTTTGTCACAACCCTGGAAGAACACCTCACAGGTCTGCAAAGTAGGACTGCTACTGAAAACTGGGAACAAGTGAGGGATGCCATCTACAGCTCAGCAGTATCAGTCTTTCGTAAGAAGACAAGGAAGTCAGCAGACTGGTTTGAAGTTCATGCAGAGAAGATCAGACCAGTCACAGAGGAGAAGAGAGCTGCTCTCATAGCCTATAAAATTGACCCAAGTGAGAAAAACCTAAAGGCGCTCCGAAGCTCCCGCAGCAAAGTACAACAGATTGCCGGGCGCTGTGCAAATTACTACTGGCTCCAGCTGTGCTCTAAGATACAGATCGCAGCAGACACAAGAAACTTTAAGGTGATGTATGATGGAATCAAACAGGCACTGGGTCCTAGAAAGAAGAAAACTGCCCCTCTAAAGTCTTCCTCAGGAGAGTTAACTCAAGACTGAGAAAAACACATGGAACGCTGGGTGGAACACTACGCTGAACTATATGCCAAGGAGAACCTTGTCTCTGAGGATCAACATTGTTTGGCATCTTCTTTGCTGTCCTGCTGAAACATGCCTTTGTTTCCACCACAGAGGGCCTCTACCTCCGAACCAGGTCAGTCGGTAAAATCTTTAACTTGTCAAGACTCAGAGCCAAGACTGAAGTCCAAATGCAAGCTTCACGTGGCTTCCTCTTTGCTGATGATGCTGCAATTACCACCCACTCCGAGGAAGAACTCCAGCACCTCATGGACCGCTTCAACAGGGCATGCCAGGACTTCGGTCTCACAATTAGTCAGAAGAAGACACAGATCATAGGGCAGGGTTTGGACAAACCACCTGAGATAAGACTCAACGACCAAGAGTTGGATGCTGTCCACGACTTTGTCTATCTGGGCTCCACCACATAGGGCAGGGTTTGGACAAACCACCTGAGATAAGACTCATTGACCAAGAGTTCGATGCTGTCCACGACTTTGTCTATCTGGGCTCCACCACCTCAGACTCATTGTCCCTGGACACAGAGTTGGACAAGCGCATTGGCAAGCTGCAACCACAATGGCCAGACTAAATAAGAGAGTCTGGACCAATAGCAAACTGACATAGCACACAAAGGTCCTAGTATACAAAGCCTGTGTCATAAGCACCCTCCTTTATGGACGCGAGGCATGGACTCTGCATGCGAAACAGGAGCACAAACTCAACACCTTCCACATGCGCTGTCTTCACCGTATCCTGAACATCGCCTGGCAGGATAAAGTCACCAATACCAGTGTCTTGGAAAGAGCCCAAATTCAAAGCATGTATAGCCTACTGAAGCTGAGACGAATGCGATGGCTTGGACATGTGGTGCGCATGGAAAACGGCCGGATCCCAAAGGACCCTCTCTATGGAGAACTTTCTCTTGGAAGCTGTCCAACTGGCAGACCAAAATTGCGCTACAAAGATATATGTAAGCGAGACCTGAAAGCCCTGAATATCGAAACAAGCACTTGTGAAGCTGCAGCCTGTGAAAGATCAGTATGGTGACAGACAGTGTGTGAAGGAATCCTTCAGCTAGAAGAGTCACTTGCGCAGAATTCCAATGTCAAGCGCCAGAGAAGAAAAGCCCCAGCTGACAGACAAAACTACCCAGTTCCGATGCCCATACTGCAAGAGGGACTGTCATTCCCGCATCAGCCTGACTAGTCAAACCAGACGATGCTCATCCAAACAGTGCGCAAGACCATAGCCTCCCGAGACTGACGGATGCCAATGAAAATACAATAGTCTGTGAAAAAGACTCTCGTGACTGTATGAAATTGTGAGAACAGGACATGAATCAGTTAATATAACCCAAGTTAATTGCAAAAACAGCAGTATACCTATACAGTAGTACCTCACCTTACGAAATTAATCCATTCCAGCGCCTTTTTCATAACCTGCATTTTTCGTAAATTGAACTGCATTTTACATGTAAAACGTGTGATTCATTCCAAGGCTCCATAAACCCTTTAAAAATTATAAAAGCATATCTTTTAAGACCTCCTTTAGCTTCAATGTCATATCGATGGTAGACGAATTTGGCCATATTCCTTTGTGACATCACTCAAGCCCGTTTCTACTTCTCACTTGTATGTGTGTGCGCACGTGCGTGTGTGTGTGCATGCGTGTGTTGACCATGTCTTCTTAGCAGAATTATAATTTTAAAAATGTTTATGGAAGGTTAAAAGCCTGAGTCAAGAAATAAAGCATGAAACAACAGTAACTCTGTCCTTTATATGAAAAGCATCATGGTAGATTCAGCTCCATATTAGCCAATGGGAGGGAGCTGCGTCATCCTTCCTAGCTAATGGGAGGCCAGTGGGGCGGGATGTTGGGAGATAGGCAATGGGAGGTAGCTGCGTCATCCCTCCTAGCCAATGGGAGGCCAGCAGGGCGGGATGTTTGAACGTCATTGGTGAGAGAGCAGCTCATGCATTGCTTGAATGTTTGAATGGCGCGTTTTAATGTTTGAATGGCGCGTTTGAATTTTTAAGATGGCGCTTTCGTAACGTGAACTTGTTTCATATCCAGAGACAAAAATTTTAGGAAAATGTGTTTCGTAACCTGCATTTTTTTGTTTGGTGAGCCTTTCATAAATACCACTGTATTAACTAATAAATTAGATACAAATTTGTAAAGGCGTAGTGATTAGCACGTCTGCATCACAGCAAGGAGGTCCTGGGTTTGATTCCCAGCTTGGGTGTTTCTGTGCGGTTTGCATGTTCTCCCAATGCTTGTGTGGGTTTTCTCCGGGTACTCCGGTTTCATCCCACAGTCCTAAAACATGCACAGTAGGTTAATTGGCTGTTCCAAATCACCCCTCGGTGTGAGTGGGAATATCCAGGGTGTACTCTGCCCTTACTCAGAGTCAGCTGAGATGGCGACAGCCTCCCTGTGACCTTATGTGAGATTAAGCAGTTCATAAAATGAATGAATGAATGATAAATCAGTTGAATTCTGAATAAAATATAACTAAGCACATCTACACTTTGAAGGGACAGACATGGAAAGAGTTGGATGCTTCAGGTTGTTGAGGAGCAGTGAGGATTTGAGCTGGTCACATCACATGGGCGTGATCACAAAACCGGTGAGACAGTGGCTTTTCTTTCTTCAGCAGCTGAAGAGGTTTGGTATGAACTCCAGAATACTCACCAACATTTACCGATGCACCATCAAGAGTGCTTTGGCTGGCTGCATTTGATATGGCAGCTGCAATGTTCAGGACTGTAAAGTTCTACAGAGGAGGTCAGATCAGTACAACGCATCAACAGGACTGAATTGTCAGCCGTCCAAGGCCTCTACACACAGTGCTGTAGAAATAAGGAGGAAGGCCCAGCGGGTACTCTCTGATCCTGCCCACCCCAGCCACACAGTCTTCACATTCCTGCCATTAGGCAGATGTTACAGGAGCATCTGGACTCTGCTTTTACCCGCAAGGCAAAAACAAAAAGCTTTTTTTCCTCACAAAGTTTTATATAACAATCTGGAGTTTAACTTCACTTTAAAGAAAAATAAGTGACGTAATATGGCTTTTTATGTTCAATAATTTTAGTAAGTGAGATCAGTCTTTTACTAGTTATATACATGCATACATACATATATATATATATATATATATATGTGTGTGTGTGTGTGTGTATATATAAAATTTATTCATTCATTAATTCATTCATCATTTTCTTAACTGCTTAATCCTAATTAGGGTCGTGGGGATGCTGGTGTCCATCTCAGCTGATTCGAGATAAGGGCAGAGAGTACACCCTGGACAGCTCACCAGGCCATCACAGGGCAGAAACACGCTGATGGCTTTGTACCCTACTCTTGATGAAAGTCACCAATGGTTCTTTATAGACTCTGAGAGACATGGTCAGCCTTTGATAACCCAATTAGTTGTACTGGGGGAGACAGTGATATCACACATCATCCATTGAGTGTGGGGCTTGAACCCCCAACCTCAGGATTAGTGATCCAGCCTATATATGTGTGATGGCCTGCTGGCAAGGTGCGAGATCACTGATCTCAAGGTCAAAGGTCCCCCACTGCAGTTAACTGGATTAGCAAATGCCAGCCATGTTTCTCACTGTCTGTGCTGAAAGGTTAATGTGAAAGAACCATTGCTAACTGTCCTAAAGAGGAGCTGCATAGCCGCCAACGTGTTTCTGCCCTGTGATGGCCTGGCGAGCTGTTCAGGGTGTAGTCTGCCCTCGCCCAGAGTCAGCAGCTTCCCTGCCACCCTAATTATGATGAAGAGGTTCAGAAAATGAATGAATAAATAAACAACTTTTCAGTAGTTTTATTTTAAAGCTACTGAAAAAAAAACTTTTGAAAAGCTACTGGAAAAAGATTTTTGTTTTTTGTAAAGTTCCTTTAAAAATTAAAACATCATCTTCATCTTCATCCACTTAATCGACGAGGGCAACAGCCGAAGAATTTACATTTACATTTACAGCATTTAGCAGACACTCTTATCCAGAGTAACTTACAGAAGAGCCTTCAAGTCTATTTCAGAGAATATACAGTATTATGACTGTATACTAGTTTGTTAGAACACAGATTATGTATAACGTCAATCAAACTAAGTTAGTACGTGTGTGTGTGTGTGTGTGTGTGTGTGTGTGTGTGTGTGTGTGGTTTTTGTTGTTGTTGGTGGTGGTGGTGTGTGTGTGTGTGTGTGTGTGTGTGTGTGTGTGTGTGTGTGTGTGTGTGTGTGTGTGTGTGTGGTTTTGTTGTTGGTGGTGGTGGTGTGTGTGTGTGTGTGTGTGTGTGTGTGTGTGTGTGTGTGTGTGTGTGTGTGTGTGTGTGTGTGTGTGTGCAGCATAGTTGCCAGTACCCGTTATGTAACTGGTAAATATTCTACTAACAGCTGAAAGCTTGGAGTGGTAAAACAGGAGCCACTTCTAGATCAGATCATTATTTAACTCTGTTGAGGTCATTTAGTTTATGAAGTTAGGTTGCTAGAAATTGGGTTATAAAGAGCATGAGATTTCAGTACAGTTAAATGGAAGTGTGAGGAACATGACCTCAGAGTGTGTTTTATTCGGCTTGGAGAGGCGAGTGTGTATAATTCATGCAGTAATAACTAAAGAAAGATTGAATAAATGAAAGCTAAGAGTAAGAGAGGTGGGGGCAGTGGTGGCCTGGTGGGAAGACGCTGAATCACTGATCCTAAGGTTGGGGGCTGAAACCGCACCCTCAGCAGGTTGTCACTGTCTCCCCAGTGCAGCCGACTGGGTTATCAAAGGTCGGCCATGTCTCTCACTGTCTATGTTGAGAGGCATGTAAAAGAGCCATTGCTGACTTTCGTAAAGAGTAGGCTGTATAGCCATCAGCTTGGTTCTGCAATGGCCCGGCGAGCTGCCCAGGGTGTACGCTGCCCTTGCCCAGAGTCAGATGAGATGGGCGCCAGCTTTCCCGTGACCCCCATTAGACTTAAACAACTCAAAACTCAAACATGATTGAGTAAGAGAGGTGAAGTTTAATATCACAAATGTGTATTCAGAACGCAAATATAAACAGGAACAGCTTTCTGCAGACACTTTTAAACCAACACATTTTTGAAAGTCAGCCACAATTCATGTTTTTCTTTGCGGAAATATTCTAATGCAGCCATGAGAGGGACACAAGCCAGTGTTCTCACTCATGCCGGTCCCAAGCCCGGATAAATGCAGAGAGTTGTGTCAGGAAGGGCATCTGACATAAAACCTGAGCCAAATCAAATATGCAAATCACAAATATTACCTCCATACCGGATCAGTCGATGCCCGGGTTAACAACGACCGCCATCAGTGCTGTTAACCAACAGGGTGCTGGTGGAAATTGGACTACTGTTGGTCGAAGAAGGAGAGGCAGGAGGCGTGTCCGTAAGCGGAAAGAGAAGAGGAAAGGCATGAGTCTAGGACTGAGAGTAGGGACTTTGAATGTTGGAACTATGACAGAAAAAGGTAGAGAGCTGGTTGACATGATGCAGAGGAGGAAGGTGGACATACTGTGTATTCAGGAGACCAGGTGGAAAGGCAGCAGGAGCGGGGTTTAAGCTGTTCTGTCATGGTGTGGATTAGAAGAGAAATGGAGTAGGAGTCAGCTTGAAGGAGGGATTTGTCAGGAATGTCCTAGAAGTGAAAAGAGTGTCAGACAGAGTGATGAGTCTCAAGTTAGAAATTGAAGGCGTGATGTTCATTGTTGTTCGTGCTTATGCCCCACAGGCAGGATGTGAGCTAGAAGAGAAGGAGAGATCAAAGCAAACACTGCTTCTGTGGTGCTCTTTCTTGGCATGAAACCAAACTGTTGTTCACAAATGCTGACCTCTGCCCTGAGTCTAGTTTCCACTATTCTTTCCCATAACTTCATCGTATGGCTCATCAACTTTATTCCTCTGTAGCTGCCACAACTCTGCATGGCTCCCTTGTTCTTAAAAATGGGCACCAGCACACTTCTCCTCCATTCCTCCGGCATCGTCTCACTCTCTAAGCCCTTGTTGAAGGTTCTTGTCAGAAAATATGCTGCTACCTCACCGAGACACTTCCATACCGCCACCGGTATGTCATCAGGACTACCTGCCTTTCCACTCTTCATCCTCTTCAATGCCCTCCTCACTTCACCCTCACTAATCTTTGCTACTTCCTGGTCCTCAACGGTCACCTCGTCTACTCTTTTTTCTTTCTTACTTTCCTCATTCATCAGCTCTTCAAAGTGATCTTTCCATCTTCCCAGCACACTTCTGTTATAAGTCAATACATTTCCCACTCTATCTTTCATCACTCTAACTTGCTGCACGTTCTTCCCATCTCTATTTCTCTGCTGTGCCAACCTGTATAAATCATTTTCTCCATCCTTACTGTCCAAGCTATTATACAAGTCATCATACGCCCTCTGTTTGGCCTTTGACACCACTACCATTGCCTTACACTTTGTCTCCCTGTACTCCTGTTTACTCTCTTCAGTCCTCTCTATGTCCCACTTTTTCTTAGCTAACCTCTTCCTTTGTACACACTTCTGCACTTCTAGAGGACACCACTTTGTCTTCTGCCTTTGCCTTCTTCACTTTCCTCACCATCAGCATCATCCTGCACACCATCATCCTATGCTGTTTGGCAACACTCTCACCCACTACTACTTTGCAGTCACTGACTTCCTTCAAATTGCATCGTCTACACAAGATGTCGTCTATCTGTGTGCTCCTTCCTCCGCTTTTATAAGTCACCCTATGCTCCTGTCTCTTCTGGAAGAAAGTATTCACCACAGCCATTTCCATCCTTTTTGCAAAATCGGTCAACAGCTGTCCTGCATTCCTGTCCTGGATACCAAACCTGCTCATCACTTCCTCATCCCCTCTGTTGCCTGCACCAACATGCCCATTGAAGTCTGCTCCAATGACTGCTCTTTCACCTCTCGGGGTACTCTGCATCATTTCATCTAACTCACTCCAGAATCTCTCCTTCTCTTCTAGCTCACATCCTGCCTGTGGGGCATAAGCACTCACAACATTGAACATCACACCTTCAATTTCTAACTTGAGACTCATCACTCTGTCTGAGACTCTTTTCACTTCTAGAACATTCCTGACAAACCCCTCCAAGATGACTCCTACTCCATTTCTCTTCCCATCCACTCCATGATAAAACAGCTTAAACCCTGATCCTAAGCTTCTAGCCTTGCTGCCTTTCCACCTGGTCTCCTGAACACACAGTATGTCCACCTTCCTCCTCTCCATCATGTCAGCCAGCTCTCTACCTTTTCCTATCATAGTTCCAACATTCAACGTCCCTACTCTCAGTCCTAGACTCGTGCTTTTCCTCTTCTCTTTCCGCCTATGGACACGCATCCTGCCTCTCCTTCTTCGACCAACAGTCGTCCAATTTCCACCAGCACCTGATTGGTTAACCATACTGATGGCGGTCATTGTTAACCCGGGCCTTGACCGATCCGGTATGGAATTCTTATTTTTGACTCGCAAGTTCTATGTGGCATTGGTTTTATGCCGGATGCCTTTCCTGACGCAACCCTCTGCATCTATCTGAGCTTGGGATCGGCGTGAGGATGAACACTGGCCTATGCCCCCCTCCCCACCCACCCACCCTCCTCATGGCTGCATTATTTAATTTCTTTTAGAAACGTAATTTTTATTAGTAGACAAGAAACATTTATTAAAACATTTTTGCAGGAGAGACATGTGGACTATTTGGACAGTCCTGTATGCCCCCCAGGAGATTAAAAGGCTGAATTCACACATGAGTCACCGCATGACTGTATCAGCAATAGATTCCTCAAATAAACACTGTGGGATAACTGGGACATGTGGACCCAAACAAATACAAGAAGAAAAGGCATTGTGTGTGTGTGTGTGTGTGTGTGTGTGTGTGTGTGTGTGTGTGTGTGTGTGTGTGTGCGCGCGTGTGTGTGTGTGTCACTTGGCTTTTAAAACTACCTTGTCTAACAGAAAGCCTTATAACCCTCCCAACTGGGTGCAAAGCCAAGTTTTTAATCCAGTTTAAGAAAAAAGGTGTAGAGAACAAGAGAATAATGAGGGAGGGGATTACGCGGCTTCGAGTTTCAATGTAAACCAGTTCATCAGAGGATAAGCAGTCACTCATGCAATGACACACAGCAGGAAAGATTTTCCACGAATATGATTAACACTGGCACACCTTAAATAACATGTACACGTGAAATGTATGATGACCTGATGTGCGAGTGCACCTGAACTGACAAACAGTAAACTGACCTCTCTCTCTCAAAAACAAAAACATTAAAAAATTAAAGTAGTGATAGCATTTAAAAATATGTTCATTCATTCAACGGTTCATTTATTTATTTGCCAAATGTCTTCACCCTTCTCGGGCCGCCGAGAGGTTGGAGGCTATTTCAGCCAACTCTGGGTGAAAGGCAAGGTACACTTTGAATAGCTTGTCAGTCCATCACAGGTCAACACACAATAACCATTTACTCTCACAAATTGGGGAAGTTTGGAACAGTCAGTTAATTGCATTTGCATTTCTTTTGACAGTGGGAAGGGCAGCACGGTGGTGTAGTGATTAGCACATTCACCTCACAGCAAGAAGACTTGGGTTATAGACTGGGAATTTCTTCTGGAGTTTGCATGTTCTCCCTTTGCTTGCGTAGGTTTCCTCTGGGTCCTCCAGTTTCCTCCTACAGTCCAAAAACATGCACCGTAGGGTGTTCCAAATTGCCCTAGATGTGAGTGTGATTGTGAATGGTTGTGAGTGTGGCCCTGCAATACCCTGACGAGCTGTCTAGGGTGTATCCTGCCTTCACTTGCAGTCACTTGAGATGGGCACCAACCTCTCTGCGACCCGAAATAGGATTAAGTGGTTCAGACAATGAATGAATGAATGGAGGTGTGGGAGGAAACAAGAATACCTAGTAGAAACCCATACAAGGATGGGAAAGCATGTACACGTCACACAGAGACACCCTTGCCAAGTCCGGGACTTGAATCCAGAACCTTTTTGCAGTGATACAGAAGTGAGATCCACTATGCAACCTTGAATAATTTAATTCATCCAACTTTTAAGTTCATGTTCATATTTAATTTATTCACATCCAACCAATTACAATAAACTGTGTTATTATTATTATTATTATTATTATTATTATTATTATTATTATTATTATTATAGGATGTTGTGGACTCAAGAGAATGTTAGTAGGTAAATTGATTGATTACTTAGTAATTTGACCAAAGTTCAACAAAATCAATCAACAACAAAATATTCTTAACAGATTTTAATTTTTAAAATTGTCAAAACAGAGTCCAGGCCAGAACTCAACTGAGGAGTGACATACAGCAGGATGTTCATACATGTACAATAAACATTGATAAGGAATCTAAAATCTCAGATTCCTCCTGGCTGTGTGGCTCTTATCAGCAGCTCCAGGAAATGCTTAGTGGTGGTTCGAAACTGATAAAAACAGATCACCTCATCATTTTCACATTCTTTTCGGCCTCGAAGACAGATCCTTAATCAGTGACTTCAGTAAATACATTTCGACTTTTATTTCATTTAGTTTCAACTTCTATGTGAGAATGTATAACTGAGACGGAATATAGAGACAAGCGGTCGAGGATTGGGAGTTGGTTTAAGATGCACTGGGAACAAGTTGCTCCCTCCAAAACAAGTTGTGCTCGATTTCCGATGTGTTTACAGAATCCATACAGAAAGCAACAAGCAATTTGTGAATTGCTTTATTGCTAAACATCACGTTAATCAAATCGTGAGGCAAGCGAGTTCCTTCACTGCTGAAGTGACGTCATCTCATGTTGCCTCAGTAACGCTCTCACATGTTTTACATCTTAATGAGTCAACCTGTGATCAGCATCAAGCTTAAGCTAGAAACCAGTTGTTGAACGTTCATGTAACGTTTGTATGCAAATGCTATACAAACGGTGACCAAACTACATAAACATTAAATGAACTTTTACAAACAGTCATACAGTAGGCCCTTGACTATTCGCGTTTTTGCACTCGCGGTTTGAGTATTCACGGACTGCCGAGCAGCTCGCACGTGATTCAAATTCAGCCAATGGCTGTCCTCCTTCCTGCTGATTGGTAGAGGTGATGTAACACCCCTTTTTCCTCATTCGCACAAGTTGGCAATGAGCCTTTTTAGTGTGTTTTAATTACCAGTAAGTTCTATGATGTCACTCAAACGCCTGCTTAAGCACCAGAAAAAGGTAATGAGGTTGGGTGTCTCTTCTGAAGAAATAAGACTTTCTCCGGAACAAACAACAGTTTCTTCTGAAGTCACATCATTGCTGAAGAGGAATACAGTTTGAACTGTTGTAAAACACTCCACTATTAAAGTCTTTTAATTATTATTCCAGTACATGACATAAGGTAATGTTTAAAATGTTTGTGTGTTATATTTTATTTACTGTGGTGTAGCATGTTTCTCATTGTGTTTTGTTTATCCAATTTATTAAATTTCTTGTTCTTTTATGTCCTTTTTGTTATGGTCTGTGTTTTGGGGGACTTTGATTTTGGCGCTGTGCCTCTCACTAACTGTTTACTTCCTGAGGGGCGTAGCTGAGCTGCCGGGGAGCACACACACCTGGATTCACTATTCTCATTTACTCCCAATAAACAAAAGCAGCTCTGCGCCAGAGGATTAACTCACATCAACATCACCGCTTCTTTGGTTTGTAACGCCTCTTACGCTATCACTCTAAAATTCTGTTTTGTACCCCAGTTCCGGCTGGGGGAACGTGGCTGAGCTGCTGGGACTTAATGCAGTTAATACCTGAATTCAGTCGTGTCATGCCTAATGCAATACAGTGCGTTCCTCTAGTGGGCATTTTTGAAAACTACAGTGCTGTATGTTTTTAAAGAGAATGCACTGAAAGGTGTTTTATGCGTATGCTGTATAATGTTTATATTTTAGCATCAATAAATATAACAGTAAAAATTGAAAAGTTTTTCTTAATCATATTCTTAATCATACTGTATTAATGAGTAAGACTGTCTATAGAACGTGTTTAAGAAGTATATTTTAGCGCATGTAATAGATACATGTAGTAGTATTTTACTTACAGCTGCTCATTCGCGCATGTGACATCATACATGGGGTTTTACTTCCGGGTACAGAACTCGTGGATTATCTCGATTCACGGGAAGGCCCGGAACCGTACCCCTGCGAATGTCAAGGGCCTACTGTATGCCAAACGAACAAAGCGCAAACATTACTTAAACAGTTAGTATTACAAACGTGAGTAGAACATTTGTAAGCATAGAGCACTTTTATGGGGAAGGGCTTGGGGGGGGGTTGTTATAGGTGCTGTTCATACTGTTATTAGTTGCACTCCATAAATCTCTTTACCATCTTTGTTCTGGTTAATTATATCAGTAAATAAATGATGAACGACAATGGTATACTTTTAAAATATTTTTAGTAAAATGTCATATATGCATATATATCTATACATGTTTATATTATACACTAAATTTCAGACTAAAATTTCCATAGTACATGTAAAACATAATGAACAGATACATTGTATAAAAAGGAGTGAGGGCCAGTGTTTCATAAAATAAAACATATTGTTGAATTTAAATTATATACAGGGATCCTTTGCTACTTCGCGTTTCAATTCACGCGGCTTCATTCAGTGCACCACTTATATATATATATATATATATATATATATATATATATATATATATAAAAGGCCAGGACAAAGACTTTCTATTGAAACTCCATTTATCACTACAGATCTGTTTCGAGGGGTGGTGAAACCATCCTCTCTCTTCAGGTGATTATAGAAGAAATATTCTCGAAACAGATCTGTAGTGATAATTGGAGTTTCAATAGAAAGTCTTTGTCCTGTCCTTTTATTTTTATTATTTGCTCTACCAAAAAGTATTGAGCACTCTCCTACGCAAGGATCTACTCAGAAAATCCTCTCTCTCTTTCTCTCTCTCTCTCTCGCTCTATATATATATATATGTATATATATATAATATAAATTGGAGTGGTGGGCACTTATTAAAATGTTAAAAGTGCTTATTACCATCGAGGTGGACAACATGAATAATAACAGAACAATAAAAGAGTTTTACTGGTATTTGATATTTGTGTTATTCATTTTGTGGTGTCAACCAAACTACTTACATGAAAGCTGAAAATAAACAGAACACAGCATCGTTAAAAAAAACGTTTCCTTCTCTTACTTTTCCCTCCTTTATTTTTTCCTTTAAACATTTATTTCCTTTAAACATTTTCCCAAGCAAAATGAGCCAGTCAACATGAATGTCAACTTTAGCACATGGTAAGTTGAACCAATCAACATGAACATAAACAAAGCACATGGCCAGGAACATCTTTAAATGTATGAAGATAGTGAGCAGGAGAATCGGGTGAAAAATACTCATCACTTTCTGATAGATCCATATCTGGCTCATCGCTCCATTCATTCAGAGCATCCCATAGTTTTGCTGTAGCAGTTTCTAATGGTTCATCGGTTGTTGGACATTTACCAAGAGAACATCACAAAATATGTTCCATGTTTTTTAAAGCACGGCGGAAAAATCAAATGTGTTGTTAATGATGAAAATTATAGACATTCCCCAGTGGCAGGGGGTCTTGAAATATCGTGTAAACTCACGTTTACAGGCAGTGAACGCCTCATTTTACCATTACAGAGACTGATCCAATAAAATTGGTAAGTCTGATCTACCATTTTGCTCCCACTACACATGGGCGGTTATTACACATTGGGGGCTCTTATTGGAGCAGGGTGCTTATTACATCAAATACGGTTTTCATATTCATCGAATTAAAAAAATAAGGAAATTAAGGAAGAATGGGGGAAAAGTTAAGGAAAATGACACAAAAACAAGGCCAACTGTGCAAAAAAACCCCTAAATCGACACAAAACAAAAACAACCCAAAATCTCATCAAAACTGGATACATTGTTGCATCTGCAGCTGCGTGTGCGCATATGTATGTGTGTGTGTGTGTGTGTGTGTGTGTGTGTGTGTGTGTCGTTCTTATCCACAGTCGATCCGTGAAAGCTTTTATCACTAACTTTTTCATCTGCAGAAAATAATTCCTAAACAGGCATGAGTGAAAAATAAATAGAAAAAATTATCATCCACTCATTAATTTTTTTGAGCTGTTTAATCATAGTTGGGGTTGTATGGGAGGCTGGCACCCATCTCAACCGACTCTGGGCGAGGGCAGAAAACACCCTGAACCTAACCTTGGGATCGGTAATCCAGCACCTTACCACTGGCCATCACTGCCCAGATGTAAATAATTATTATTATAATAGTTATTCTTCTATTCAAGATCCAAGTAAAACATACTCATTATTTTTTTTTAATATTTTGTACATTTTGGACTTTATGAGATGTATCGCCTATTATACGTTGCTTTATTAAGGTAATAAACACAGCACAAATGTGCAGTATCTCCTTGTGCACGCTGCTGAATTTAGGATTAATCCACTTATGGAAGTGATGAGGCTGGACTCCGACTCAGTCAACTCTGGGTGAAGGCAGGGTATGCCCTGAGTAGCTAATCAGTCCCTTGCAGGGTCAACACACAAACAACCGTTCATACTCACACCTAGGCGTAAATCCTGGATACCCAGTTAATCTAATGAAACTTCGATCGACTTTAAATGGTCACTTATTGTTATTGGTTCCTGTATGGACACCTCTTCACTCTCAAATCGGTGGCGAGGCTTAAGCAAGAGGGCTAACATGAAAACCACTGGACAAGAACTGGCCTACTACAGTGAAAGCCTCTGAGACTACCGAATAATCCTGATGGATGCCACTGCTTACACATGCTTCTGCTGCTTCTGCAGCTCCCGGTTGGTGCTTCCATAAGGTGTGGGATGATTAACCCAGAGATGGCAAGTTCGAATCCAGACTAATGCCACAGCTATCTGTGACTGGGAGTCCATGGGTGTTAATTAGACAATCTCTCATGCGAGAGAAATTGCTAGCCAATCATGGGCATCTGTGAGCTCATTTGTAGGTGGGGGCTGATAGCTGATTCCCTCCAAGTGTGTTTTTGGGCTTCTTACACCCAAGCCATAGTGGCTCATCAGGCTGGTGCTTATTCGTGTTTTCCAAGCTTGAAGCGACTAGGAGTTCAACTCCTGGATGGGACGCTAGTCCATCGCAGGTTACCTTCCCACTATATTTTTACTGGTACCCATTTACAGTCATCCCTTGCCACTTTGCGATTTGAGCATCACAGTCTTGGTACATCGCGGTATTTAAAAAAAAAAAAAAAAAAAATTAAATATTCATAAAAATTTCAAAATCCGCGTTGAAATTCGCATGTAAGCAAGCGGAAGGCAAGGCAGGCTGTGTCCATTGTTTCCAAACAACAGACTGAAGTGCCTCTTCTCCCCAGTTCAGGCAGGGACTGCCCACTCAACTAAATCTCGCAAGCTGATTGGCTTAGACGCGTAACACTGTTGCCTCCCGCACACTCAACTCAATCTCACAAGCTGATTGGCTTAGACGCATGACGCTGTTGCTTCGCACATTCCCGGAGGATTTTTGTGATTTTGTGATCTTGTAGTGTTTGTGAACGTCCTGCACCGCGGAGAAGAGCTATTGTCAGAGGTGAGTACAGTACTTAAAGTATTTATATATAAATTCTATTT
>CM045738.1:13007296-13072296 GCA_024760905.1 Plotosus lineatus
TTCCTTCCACAGTCTAAAATTTGCACATTTATCTCCGGCTGATCCAAACTGCACTTAGATCTGGGTGTGAGAGTGAATGGTTGTGTGTGTTGGCCCCATGATGACCTGGCAAGCTGTTCAGGGTGCAATCTCCTTCACATAGAGTCAGCTTAGATAGTCCTTTCACAGCCATAGTAGGATTAAACTATTCAATGGGTAAGTAAGTAATGAAAAAAAATCCTTCAGAGGAAACCCACACAAGAACCTGAAAACTCCATACAGAACTGCCCTTGTCAAGTCCATCATTTTGCCATGAGGCAGACACGCCCACTAATACACCACTCTGCCATCATTGGATGAATTTTGCTGGCTGAAGCAGAACATTAAGTGAAAGTTTGCCATGGGCTGCTAGGTCCACTTGATTTATGAAAACAGTAACTGTATAGTGTGCTTTTTGGCACAAACAGAGCATTTCAGTGTTAATAAGATTAAACTACAGACTTTTTACTACCGGCATCTCACAAAACCCTCAGTGGATTCAGTTGTATTGCAGGAGGCAAATTAGTTTCGGTAAGAACTGTATTTGACACATAGTCCCTCTATCTCCCATACAAAAGCCACTGGCATTACTGAAACACTTCTGAAAGTGAATCCAAGGCCAAGGAATGTCACAGAGGGAAAATGTCATTGTTTTCTGCTTCTTTAGATTCCACTCCCACACCACTCCCAGTCTGGTGATTGATTCAGTTCTGGTGATATTGCTGTATCAGTGTGCGAGGTAGCACATCATCAGAATAGAATGATAAGCTGGTAGAGCATAAACATTTCAACTAATGCTAACATAGAAATAAGCGCTGCTACTGCTGCCAAAACCATGTTTAATGACGGGCTTAAGTTATCCTGAGGCTCAACTAATGGAACTAACTCATGTCTAGCCATGAATAATAATAATAATAATAATAATAATAATAATAATAATAATAATAATAATAATAATAATAATTGACTTTAATACCAGCAAGTGCAGTTGAGCACATGATAATTGTGTGTATTGTTACGTCTTTAATATACTTAGTCTACAATAGTGGCGACATAGTGGTGTAACTGTTTGCGAATCTGTTTCCCAGCGAGTAGGTCATGGGTTTGATTCCCAGGCACAGTTCTGGTGTTTTTGTGTGGAGTTTGCATGTTCTCTCTGTGGATTTCCTCCAGGTACTCCGGTTTCCCCTACAATCTGGGCTAAGTAACGACTGTATTCTTAATTGCCCCTAAGTGCAAGGATGTGAATCACTGTATTCCTGTGGTGAGCTGTTCAGGGTGTACCCCACCCTCACGCAGCATCCCTTTGACCCAAACAAGATAAAGTAGTTTAGCAAATAAATGAGTAATATAAATATAAATGAATAAAAAAACTTTGTTGTAACAGATTTATATATATATATATATATATATATATATATATATATATATATATATATATATATATATATATATATATATATATATAAAACCCTTTTAGCAAGGGACAGAAACATGCTGACGGCTTTGCAGCTACTCTTTACAAAAGTCAGCAATGGTTCTTTTACATGAACTTCTCACCATAGACAGTGAAAGACATGGCCCGCCTTTGATAACCCAGTTAGCTGCACTGGGGGGGACAGTGACAACCCTGTGGGGACTCAAACCCCTAACCTCAGGATCAGCGATCCTGCACGCTATCCACTATATACAGTATATATACTAAGCCCTTGACTATCTGCAGTTTTGCGGTCGTGCCCTGCATATTCACGGATTGCCGAGTAACTGCCGCATGATTCAAATGCAGCCAATGGCTGTTCTGCCTCCTGCTGATTGGTTGAGATGATGTTTATGCCCCTTTTTTCTCATTCGCGCACAAGTTGTCAATGTGCATTTTTTAGTGTGTTTTAATTACCAGTTAAACTTTATTATGACGCTACTCAAACGCTGTGCGTGTTCTCTGGCTAAGCGCTAGAAAATGGTAATGACGTTGGATGTCTCTTCTGAAGAAATAAGGCTTTCTCCTGAAGAAAGGACAGTTTCCTCTGAAGTGCCTGAAGAGAAATAATCATCTGAACTGTTGTAAAGCACTGTAGTATTAAAGTCTTTTTCAATTATTATTCCAGCACAGTACCTAAGTTACACTTTATGTTCTTTAATGTTCTTTGGTTATGGTCTATGTTTTTAGGGGTCTTTGATTTTGGCAGCTGTGTTCTCAAACTCTCCTCTCTCCAACTGATGGGCGTGGCTGAGCTGCTCAGGCTGATTGCGGTAGTTCACAACTGAATTCACTTCCTCTCATCTACTCCCAATAAACACAAGCAAGCTCACCTCTGCGTCAGAGGATTAACTCATATCACATACCTGCTTTCCTGTGTTCTCTAACTGTTTTCTCCTAGCTCCGGTTGAGGGGCGTGGCTGAGCTGCTTGGGCTGATTGCAGTAGCTCACACTTGAATTCACTCCTCTCATCTACTCCCTATAAACACAAACCGCACACTCACCTCTGTGCCAGAAGATTGTCTCACATTACGTCCCTGCTTCCTTGTGTTCTCTCTAGCACCTGGCTAAAGTGTTTAATGTTGTTTGTGCTTTTCTTCGTCATCAGTACTGTATTTAAAGACTGTGCGCTCTGCTTAAGTGCTTCCCCTTTAAATAATAAATCCACTCTGTGCCATCTCACACTGCCCTCTGCATTCTGGGTGAAAGTTCATTACGTCATTATGTCACACTTTTATGTTCTTTATATATATTATATATATATAATGTAGTAATGATTAAGTAAAAACTTTAATTTCGTACTATTTATACCCCTGAATAGGAAAAATCCAGTATATGAAAAACATTTTCCTAAATTTTTGCCTTCTGTATATGAAACAAGTTCTTCTTACTAAAAGCGCCAAACGCGCCATTCAAACATGCAAACTCGCAATTCAAACATTAAAACGCGCCATTCAAACATTCAAACAATGCGCGAGTTGCTCTCTCATTGGCTGTCTCCCAACATCCCACCCCGCTGGCCTCCCATTGGCCAGTAGGGAGCTGAATCTCCATAGTACTGTACTTATAATGCTTGTTTGTCACACACGTAAAAGGAGAGATGTACTGTTGGTTCGTGAGTTTTTTGAAAGTGCTCATTGCAGCTCATTTTTCGTTTTTTCAGTTGTTTAATTCAGTAAATGATTAATAAATATGTCATGCCAAATGTGGGCAAAATGCGGCTCATCCGGACCTCCAATCCCTCAAGCAAACAGGTGAATGTTGAGTACTAAACAAGTATTCAAAGCGCACTTACCTGCTTGACATATTGGAGGTCCGGATGAACCGCACCTCATCTCAAAAGCTCTGGCCTTGACTACGACGCCGCCCGCATTCGGCGGAGCACACCACGGAGCACAAATGTGGCGTGCTCCTCTGAGTGTGGACGGCGTTGCAACCGACACCGGAGCCACCGAGACGGGGCGCGGCTCATCCGAACCTCCGATCCCTCAAGCAAACAAGTGAATGTTGAGTACTAAACAAGTGTTCAAAGCACACTTGCCTGCTTGACAGATCAGAGGTCCGGACAAGCCGAGTTCCGCCCCAAAAGCTCTTGTGTCGGCCGCGATGCCGCCCGCACTTGGCGGAGCGCATCACAAATGTTTAATAACGTTTAATATTGTTTGATTAATAAAAAATGCTTAATAAAAAATGTTTTTAAAAAAACTTTTAAAGGGTTTATGGGGTAGTCTTGGGACCCTTCGAATGAATCATGCGTTTTACATGTAAAATGCACCTCCACTTATGAAACCTCCAGGTTCCGAAAAAGGCTCTGGAATGGATTAATTTCGTAAGAAGGGGGCTGACTGTGTGTGTGTGTGTGTGTGTGTGTGTGTGTGTGTGTGTGTGTGTGTGTGTGTGTGTGTGTGTGTGTGTGTGTGTATATAAGAGGTATCATAGTCAAAAATTAAACGGAAAACCATGGTTTTCTCTATGCTGAAAATGAAAAAATGAAACTGACCAGCTAGACTGTTATCAGCAAAATGCGCAAAAGGATCAGTGATGGTATGGAGTTCATCAGTATTCATGGCATGGGTGAGTTTTATGTGTGTGAAAGTACCATTGACGTGGAGAGATACACCAGGATTTATAGATGCATATTTATAAGGCAAAATCTCTTCCTGGGTGGTCCATGCTAATCTCAGCAGGACAATACCAGCCCTCATTTTGCATGTGCAACAACAACATGGGTTTGTACTGTGGTTAACTGGACTGCTGCCAGTCCTAATCTGTCGCCTATTGAAAATGTCCAGGCCGTCATGAAGAGAAGAACACGGCCTGTTGAACATATCAAGTCTTCTATCAAATCAGAATGTACAACAATTTCAATTGCAAAACACCAACAACTAGTCCTCAGATCACACATGATTCAAAAGAGTAATTAAAAGATAAGATTATGAATCACAGTTGTAAGCATTCCTCTGTCTTAAGTTTTGTGGAATGTGTTGCAGGCATCAAATTCTACTGTTCAGTTGGGAGACATGGAGGCGTAGTGGTTAGCATGTCCACCTCACAGCAAGACAAAGAAAAACACAGAATGCTTTCAATCTCCCGGCTCTCAGATTCCTGTCTCTACCCTTCCTGTCTCAGAACAAACACATTCCACTAGTCAGAATAACCAAAACATGTGCCCCCCCTAACCTTCACCCCCTCAACTCCCACCCTCCTCCCCCACTAACAAACACACCTAATTGTCCACATAATCTCATCAAACAGTTTCAATGCTATCTACATAACAGTTAAAGTAGTTAAATCAGTGATACCAATGATGAAATTTTTTTATTCTTGAAGCCTGTCTCCATACAAACACCTGCATTTATTACCACTCAAAGTGTGACGTCCCGTCTGTCCTGGTTAATCTCCAGCTATAGTCTAACTTCATAAGTACCTTTGACTGAAAACAGAGAGATTTTACATGATTAAACAGGCTTGTGGGTTTTTTTTTTTTTGGTTTTGTGTGTGTGTGTGTGTGTGTGTGTGTGTGTGTGTGTGTGTGTGTGTGTGTGTGTGTGTGTGTGTATGTGTGTGTGAGCAAGAGAGAGAGAGAGAGAGAGAGAGAGAGAGAGAGAGAGATTGTACTTACATCTGTACTTTCAATATAACCATTTTAAACTTCATCTGTCATTAATCACTTCATTCATTTTTTTTTTTTATCCCAATTACACATATCTCCTTCCAGGTGATGCAATACTAATTGTTTTTCTTTCTCTTCACTAGGAGAAGGATTACTACCACAAGAGCTTGTTTCAACTTGAATTCAATTTTAATAGTGTGTTGTGGTTTGGGAAACTTGACCGTTTCTTATAATTTCATCATACTTCCATTTTCCAATAAATTTAAAATCTTTCAGCATTATTTCCTGGAATAGGAAAAAAAAATGGGTGGGGTTTGTTTGTTTACTTTACTTTGTTTTTTAAAAATTTACTTGAGAACATGCCTAAACAACTTAAATTGAAATACCCTGAAGATATATCCATCCGGGTGTGTTGCTATAAGTTGGAAGTGTGATCGTTGAAGCCCGTCGGCCCTGCTGACGATGAACCATACCGACCTAAATATGTATTCTGAAGCTGTAAAGATGACTTTTCGTGAAGATAGACGGTAGTCATTCCTGATATATGGTTGGTTGTTTTGCTTGGTTTCACCCAAATCAGGATGGGTTTCTCGTTTGAGTTTGCTTCCAAATTTATTTTCTATGTAAAGCTGCTTTGCGACTATATTCATTATAAAAAGTGCTACACAAGTTGAATATTAAGTATGTGAACAAATTGAAAATTTTCATATATATACATATATTATGTCCTTTCATAATTAAAAAGAGGTAAAAGGAAAACTGGTGGAGCAAAAGTAATAGTAGTTGATCACATTTCATTCACTGAGAAGCCACACAGAGAAATCTGATATGGAAGAATATGATTGGTCTGAGGGAGGGGCTTGTGGGTGGGACTACACAGCCTGGAATTAAAAAGCCGAAGGGCTGTCTCACCACTGCCCTGTGCACTCATTTGGCTGCCTTCCTGTTCTCTGTCCATTCTGCTTTTCACTCACACACTCCAACCAAAATGAGCTCATTGAAAAGTTATAGTCTGCGCTCGTCCGGGCCCATCTCAAAGGTGTCCATTCAACGAACCTCTTTTGCTCCTTCTCAACGGTCAACCAGCATCTATGGGGGTGCAGGGGGCAGGGACAGCCGTATCTCCACAGTCTCCTATACCGGTGTTCAAAGTGGTCTGGGATCCTCTTCCCTGGCTGGTTCATTCCAAGTAAGTGCCTCTGGAGCCACAGGAGAGATCATGGGCAATGAGAAAGTGGCCATGCAGAACCTGAACGACCGTCTGGCCTCCTACCTGGACAAGGTGAAGACCCTGGAGAAGGCTAACAGCAAACTGGAGCTGCAGATCCGTGAGGCTCTGGAGAAGCGAGGCCCTGATGTACGTGATTACAGTCGCTATCAAGCCATTCTGGATGACCTGCGCAAAAAGGTGAGAAATTATGAAAAGATTACTGAACCCTATTACTGAACCCAAATACCAGAATGGCCTGTGTGAAATGCTGTCCATTCATGCCTCTGGATTTCCGACACCAGAGCAATACTGGACAGGGTCTCTTTACACCAGACCACTTACACCTTTGTTTAACCTGCAGAAATACCTTTTCTTTTTTTAATGGTAAAATTATTGTGAGAAATGAGACTTCATATTATTATTGTTGTTGTTTTTGTTGTTTATTTTCATTTTATATATATATATATATATATATATATATATATATATATATATATATATATATATATATATATATATGTGTGTGTGTGTGTGTGTGTGTGTGTGTGTGTGTGTGTGTTTTATATATATATAGCATTTATATATATAGCAATATATATTAAGCATTTCAATCCTGTGTATTCATTACCACTTGATTGTGACTGTGAGTCTGAAAACTGGAAAATGTGGATAATCTGGAGGATGGAATGAAACAGTCAACTGAGTGAGACAGAACTTTTAATACATGCCCTTCTGTCCCAGTTTCTCAGCCACAATGGAAAGAGGAATATTCATTAGGTTTGCCTAAGTTAACTGATAATGAGAAACAGATATAATTATGCACGTTGCTGTTTCCAGACAAGAGAAATAATATAAATTAAAGATCAGGAAGCTCAAGCAAATGTAAATGAGCTTCAGAATTATATGTGTTCGTGTCAATCAAGCAACAATACATTATACTACTATTAATTTATGCTTTATATCATGTTTAATTTATTATAACTATGTTAGTAACTACAAATAAAGAGAAAGATAGGCAAATACATTATTTTTAAAACTTAAATATTTATTTGATTAATTAATTGTTCTATTTTAACTGCATAGTTTCCTGACAGTACATGGAATTTGCCATGATTGGTTTCTTGTCATTGCAGTGCTAATGTTTTATCATGCATTGAATCTCCCTGGCTAGGAAAAACAGGAAACTTGAAATAGGTTCCATTCTGCCTCCATCATGAGCTTTCATGCTCTTTTTTTCCAATGAACTAGTTGTTTGTTAATGATTATCCCTTGGACCCTGACACCTGCTATTCAGCTGCTCTTATCTAAGCAAACAACCCTCTGAGCAAGACACCTGCTGCTCTGGCAGATGATCATAGTCAGTCATTTCAGCTTTTACTGTCATGTGCAACACTGTTACCTGACTTTTCTTCCCAGTTTTATAAATTATGAATTATTTTAATACTTAGAATCACCACATTTTTCTGACTCATATCTTCTGACTGCTTTGTAGGTCTTTGATGCTACTGTTGATAATGCCCGACTCGTGCTCCAGATTGACAACGCTCGCCTGGCAGCAGATGACTTCAGGGTGAAGTGTGTACACAAATTTTTAACATGTCAAATCGTACACCAGAAACCCTTAACATAATAAATTATAATAATAAATTAGCACTTGGTGACAGAACTGAACCTGAGAAATGCATTGCACTGCAGTACAGGCTGGCATGGGCTGACTCCTATTTTCTAACAGATACGAGGCTGAGTTGGCCATCCGGCAGTCAGTGGAGGCTGATATTGTAGGTCTGAGAAAGGTCATTGATGACACTAATGTGGGTCGCATGAACTTGGAAAGTGAGATCGAAGCCCTCAAGGAAGAGCTAATCTACCTTAAAAAGAACCATGACAATGTGAGTGATGTCCAGGATCTTCAAAATACACACTGAACATCTCATCTTATACAGTGAACTTTTGATCATGATTTATGTTCTTTTTTTTCACAGGATGTGATGGATCTAAGGAACCAGATTGCTCAGTCAGGAGTTCAGGTGGATGTAGACGCTCCTAAGGGACAGGATCTGGCTCACATCATGGCAGAAATAAGAGCCAAGTATGAGAAAATGGCCCAAAAGAACCAGGAGGAGCTCAAAACCTGGCATGAGTCTCAGGTAGAACAAAAATAAATAGTTGTACATTAAATCTCTACTGTATAGAATACATATAGAATACATACTTACACAGTGGTACCTCACCTTACGATAGTCCCAGCAAACAAAAAATCCAGGTTACGAAAAACATGTTGTCTGTATGCAAAACAAGTTCTCCTTATGAAACACGCCAAACGCGCCATTCAAGAATTCAAATAATGCACGAGTTGCTTTCCCATTGACTATCTTCCAATATCCTGCCCCGCTGGCCTCCCATTGGCTAGGAGGGATGACACAGCTCCCTCCCATTGGCTATCTCCCAACATCCCGTCCCGCTGGCCTCCCATTGGCTAGGAGGGATGACGCAGCTCCCTCCCATTGGCTATTATGGAGCCCCATCTCCCATAATGCTTTTTGTGTAAAGGACAGAGTTACTGTTGTTTCATGAGTTTTTTGAGTTCAGGCTTTTAACCGTCCATAAACATTTGTAAGATTAGAACTCTGCTAAGTTGACATGGTCAACACACATGCGTGCACACACACACACACACACACACACACACACACACACACACACACACACACACACACACACACACATACACACACATGCGCCCGTGTGAGTTCCTGTGCGAGTGAAAATAAGAAGTGGGCTCGTGGCATGCAGTTGAGTGATATCGCAAAGGGATATGGCCAAACCCGTCTACCATCGGTACGATATTGAAGCAGAAGGTGGTCGTAATAGGTATGCTTTTATAATTTTTAAAGGGTTTAGGGGGTAGTGTTGGGGGCCTTGGAATGAATCACACGTTTTACATGTAAAATGCGGTTCAATTTACGAAAAATCCAGGTTAAGAAAAAGGCTCTGGAACAGATTAATTTTGTAAGGTGAGGTACCACTGTATATAATTTTTGTTTCCAGTAGTTTAACATGTTAATCCTATTAAGCCTGTTGTTTGTGACTATATTCATAATCTTGAATCTTTTTGTTAAATTTACAGATCCAAGAAGTACAGGTACAAGTCTCACAGAGCACAGAGGCCCTCCAGGGGGCACGAACAGAAGTCAATGAACTCCGCAGACAGATTCAGACACTGGAGATCGAGTTGGAGTCACAAAGGAGTCTGGTGGGTTCCTTTTGTATTTCTCCATGTGGATCGTATAGTTTATTTCGTTGTGTGTGATGGATGAAGAAATGTTAATCTTCAGTTTGAACAATTTATTCGTTCATTAATCATTCTAAAGTTGTGGGAAGAGCTTGTCTTAGCCAACTCTGGGCTAAGGCAGGGTATAACCTGAACAGCTCACCACATCATCACAAGGCAAACACACACACACACATACACACACACACACACACACACACACACACACACACACACACACACACACACACAAAACGAGGGGCGGTTTGGAACAGCTAATAAACCCAGTGTTCATTTTTGGACTGTGAGAGAAAATTGGAGTACCTGGAGGAAACCTAAGCTAGCACACACAGAACGTGCAAACTCAACACAGAAATGGGTGCCAAGAACGGAATTCCAACCCAGGACTTTCTGGCTGGAAGCCGGATGTGCACTACGCCACCACGCCCCCAGTTTAAACAATAACCGCTCCAATTATCTACTTAAACCTGACTGAGAGAAAACCATCCTAATGGAAATGTTTGGAAAGTGTGTTTTAAACTTTTTTGGGGGGGTTGGGGGTTGTTGTTGTTGTTGTTGCTACAGAAAGCTTCACTGGAAGGTACCCTGCGGGAGACAGAGATGCGCTACAACATGGAAGTGGAGAATTTGAACACCATCATCCTGCAGTTGGAGGCTGAGTTGATGAACCTGCGCAACAACATCCAGCAACAAACTCAGGAATACGAAGCTCTTCTCAACATAAAGATGAAGCTTGAGGCTGAGATTGCCACCTACAGAAGACTTCTAGATGGCGAAGACTTAAGGTGAGTCCAAATTTCTTATTTATCTATTGAATTCCTGCTGCTTATAATCAGTTAATAAGAGCCATCTTTCTTTAGTCTTCTGGATGCTATTGAGGAACAGAAAAAAGTAAAAGTGATGACCGTCACACAGACACTTGTGGATGGAAAAGTGGTTTCTTCAACCACAGAGACCAAGGAGAGGAAATTATGATCAGTCACCAAGCCTTCAACAGCAACACAACACTAACAGCTCATGAGCCTGTACTGTACTGGCAATGATTCACACAGTAGGTGGAGTGGAAAAGTCCCTGGTGCCTTACAGGAACTGGTTCAGTGCTAACATTAGCATGAATTAATTGCATGGGAGGCATAGGTAGTGTCACCAGGATTGAACATCAATATATAGATATATATATATATATATATATATATATATGTTTGTGTGTCATACAGTATTTGTTAAAGAGTTTCCTGTTTGCTTGTTATGCTGTGTTTGTCTGGTCATAAATAAAACCATGTCCCACTCTTACTTTTGGCCTGCAGTACATGTCTAATGTAGAATTTTTTGTATTGATATATTTTTTAATTCTGTGAAATAAAAGGCCCACATCAAGTTGAAACGTAGAGTCCAAATCGTACTCAAGAATAAACCAGTACCGTACAGTACAGTCAGTGAGGCTCTTTGCGTAAATATTTACAATGCAAAGTCAAACTGGGCGTGAACATAATGTACAAAGTCACATCATATTTATATTACACAAGGAAGCTTTTTACAGAGTTAAAGCCTTTATTTCTTATTTGGTGTAAATTTGTATAAATTATTACATACTCCACATTATTATACTCCTGAGTGGAGCACCACAGTCATACAATATGGTTTAGCATTTTCTGTTCGGTGTCCGTGTGTATACCACAGGAAATCCAATAAGGCTGGCACGTCAGTGAGTTGACGCTGATTAGTTGTTGTATATTACTGACTTGCATGACAGTAGGCATGAATGAAAAAAAAAAAAAGGATTTATTATTAATAACAAAACTGAAACCCAAAAAATAGGCTCATATGCCAGCACTCAGACTTGCATCAAATAAAAAATACACAGTCCAACTCAGGTAGACTTGCAGGTAAATACTAAATCAGAAAATTGGCAAAATATGAAGTACTCATTAAGGATAATTAAACGAGCAAGACAGGTGATCAAAGCAAAAGTCAGAAGGACAAGAAAAATTGAGCCCAATCGGACGCCTATCAATTCCTACAGCTCTGCTTTAAGGCACTGTTTAAACCGATACATCTAACTGTGTGGAAAACTATGGATATCTTCCTTTCGGATTTTTCCCTTTTCCAGGGGTCGCCACAGCGAAGCATCTAATTCACACATTTGATTTGGCATAGGTTTTTACGTCGGATGCCCTTCTTGACACAACCCTTTAGCAAGGGACAGAAACACGCTGACGGCTTTGCAGCCTACTTTTTTTACGAAAGTCAGCAATGGTTCTTTTACATGAACCTCTCACCATAGACAGTGAGAGACATGGCTGACCTTTGATAACCCAGTTAGCTGCAATGGGGGGACAGTGACTAGGCCACCACTGCCCATTGGAAACCTATGGATATATGTATGGAAAATCAAATATGCAAATTATATTTAAGGTGGTACAGTGGTATAGTGGTTCTGCCTCATAGCTAGAAGATCCTGGGTTTCAATTCTGTGCTCATTGAGGGTGTTTGTGTGTGTAGCCATAGCCGGATTAAGCAGCTTGGCTAATGATTGATTATATCTATCATATATTTACATGAGTTATAATTAGAGCAAAATAATATATAGGGACAAATAAAATTAGACAATATTTGATCAAGTTTTTCAGTAATTCATGTTGTCAAACTGCTTAATCCTACTCGGGTTGCAAAGGACTGTGGTTCATATTAGTTGAACATGGGGTTCACTTTAAACAGCCTGGCAGAAATTTACATAGCTAACACACACAGCCATTCACACTTGCACCTAAAGGCGATTTGGAACAGTGTTAGCCCAATGCACATGCCTTTGGACAGTGAGAGGAAACCCATCCATGCATGTCCAGAATCCAGAATAAGCACATTCCACACAGAAACACCCTCGCCAAGACTGGGATTCTAAATTCATGACCTTTTTTTTTGTGTGTATGTATATATATATATATATATATATATATATATATATATATATATATATATATATATGACAGTGACAACCTTGTGGAGAGTGGGACTCGAACCACCAACCTTAGGATCAGCGATCCAGCGCCCTATACCACTAGACCACCACTGCCCTTTTTATATATATATATATATATATATATATATATATATATATATACATACATATACATACACACACACACACACACACACACACACACACACACATATATATATATATATATATATATATATATATATATATATATATATATATATATATATATATATATACTAGTCATTCTCAAAAAAGTAGCATATTGTGATAAAGTTCATTATTTTCTGTAATGTACTGATAAAAATTAAACTTTCATATATTTTAGATTCATTGCACACCAACTGAAATATTTCAGGTCTTTTATTGTTTTAATACTGATGATTTTGGCATGCAGCTCATGAAAACCCAAAATTCCTATCTCAAAAAATGAGCATATTTCATCCGACCAATGAAAAAAAAAAGTGTCTTAAATGCAAAAAAGGTCAACCTTCAAAAAATTATGTTCAGTTATGCACTCAATACTTGGTCGGGAATCCTTTTGCAGAAATGACTGCTTCAGTGCGGCGTGGCATGGAGGCAATAAGCCTGTGGCACTGCTGAGGTGTTATGGAGGCCCAGGATGCTTCGATAGCGGCCTTAAGCTCATCCACAGTGTTGGGTCTGGTGTCTCTCAACGTTCTCTTCACAATATCCCACAGATTCTCTATGGGCTTCAGGTCAGGAGAGTTGGCAGGCCAATTGAGCACAGTAATACCATGGTCAGTAAACCATTTAGCAGTGGTTTTGGCACTGTGAGCAGGTGCCAGGTCATGCTGAAAAATGAAATCTTCATCTCCGTAAAGCTTTTCAGCAGATGGAAGTATGAAGTGCTCCAAAATCTCCTGATAGCTAGCTGCATTGACCCTGCCCTTGATAAAACACAGTACCAACACCAGCAGCTAACAAGGCACCCCAGACCATCACTGACTGTGGGTACTTGACACTGGACTTCAGGCATTTTGGCATTTCCTTCTCCCCAGTCTTCCTCCAGACTCTGGCACCTTGATTTCCGAATGACAAGCAAAATTTGCTTTCATCTGAAAAAAGTACTTTGGACCACTGAGCAACAGTCCAGTGCTGCTTCTCTGTAGCCCAGGTCAGGCGCTTCTGCCACTGTTTCTGATTCAAAAGTGGCTTGACCTGGGGAATGCGGCACCTGTAGCCCAGTCCACTGCTTCCACAGGTCCCCCAAGGTCTGGAATCGGCCCTTCTCCACAATCTTCCTCAGGGTCCAGCCACCTCTTCTGGTTGTGCAGCGTTTTCTGCCACACTTTTTCCTTCCCACAGACGTCCCACTGAGGTGGCTTGGTACAGCACTCTGAGAACAGCCTATTCGCTCAGAGATTTCTTTCTGTGTCTTACCCTCTTGCTTGAGGGTGTCAATGATGGCCTTCTGGACAGCAGTCAGGTCGGCAGTCTTACCCATGATTGCGGTTTTGAGTAATGAACCAGGCTGGGAGTTTTTAAAAGCCTCAGGAATATTTTGCAGGTGTTTAGAGTTAATTGGTTGATTCAGATGATTAGGTTAATAACTCCTTTAGAGTACCTGAACATAATATGCTAATTTTTTGAGATAGAAATTTTTGGTTTTCATGAGCTGTATGCCAAAAATGCAGCCATGAGGCGGGGGGGCACTAACCAGTGTCTCTCCCCCTTATGCCGGTCCCAAGCCCGGATAAATGCAGAGGGTTGCGACAGGAAGGGCATCCGGCGTAAAACTTCTGCCACATTTAAAAATGCAAATGATCAATACAGAATTCATACCGGATCGGTCGAGGCCCGGGTTAACAACGACCACCATCAGTGCTGTCAACCAACAGGGTGCTGATGGAAATTGGACTACTGTTGGTTGAAGACGTCGAAGAAGAAGAGGCGGGAGGCGTGTCCGTAGGCAGAGAGAGAAGAGGAAATGCCTGAGCCTAGGACTGAGAGTAGGGACTTTGAATGTTGGAACTATGCAAGGAAAAGAAAGGGAGCTGGCTGACATGATGCAGAGGAGGAAGGTGGACATACTGTGTGTTCAGGAGACAAGGTGGAAAGGTAGAAAGGCTAGAAGCTTAGGAGCAGGGTTTAAACTGTTTTATAATGGTTTGGATGGGAAAAGAAATGGAGTAGGAGTCATCTTGAAGGAGGGGTTTGTCAGGAATGTTCTAGAAGTGAAAAGAGTGTCAGACACAGTGATGAGTCTCAAGTTAGAAATTGAAGGCGTGATGGTCAATGTTGTTAGTGCTTATGCCCCACAGGCAGGATGTAAGCAAGAAGAGAAGGAGAGATTCTGGAGTGAGTTAGATGAAGTGATGCAGAGTACCCCCAGAGGTGAAAGAGTGGTCATTGGAGCAGACTTCAATGGACATGTTGGTGCAGGCAACAGAGGGGACGAGGAAGTGATGGGCAGGTTTGGTATCCAGGACAGGAACGCAGAAGGACAGATGTTGATCGATTTTGCAAAAAGGATGGAAATGGCTGTGGTGAATACTTTCTTCAAGAAGAAACAGAAGCATAGGGTGACTTATGAAAGCGGAGGTAAGAGCACACAGGTAGACTACATCTTGTGTAGGCGATGTAATTTGAAGGAAGTCAGTGACTGCAAAGTAGTAGTGGGTGAGACTGTTGCCAAACAGCATAGGATGGTGGTGTGCAGGATGACACTGATGGTGAGAAAGGTGAAAAGGCAAAGGCAGAACAGAAGACAAAGTGGTGGAAGCTGAAAAAGGAAGAGTGTCGTGTTGTCTTCAAGGAGGAGTTGAAACAGGCTTTGGGTAGTCAGGAAGTGCTTCCAGAGGACTTGACAACCACAGCCAATGTGATCAGGGAGACCGGTAGGAGAGTACTTGGTGTGTCCTCTGGAAGGAAAGTAGATAAGGAAACTTGGTGGTGGAATGAGGAAGTGCAGGAGTGTGTACAAAGGAAGAGGTTAGCCAAGAAGAAGTGGGACATTGAGAGGACCGAAGAGAGTAAACAGGAGTACAGGGAGACACAGCGTAAGGCGAAGGTAGCAGTGTCAAAGGCCAAACAGAGGGCGTATGATGACTTGTATGAAAGGTTGAACAGTAAGGAGGGAGAAAATGATTTATACAGGTTAGCACAGCAGAGAAATAGAGATGGGAAAGACGTGCAGCAAGTTAGAGTGATAAAGGACAGAGAGGGAAATGTATTGACTGATGACAGAAGTGTGCTGGGAAGATGGAAAGAGTACTTTGAAGAGCTGATGAATGAGGAAAATGAGAGAGAAAAAAGAGTAGAAGAGGTGACTGTTGAGGAGCAGGAAGTAGCAAAAATTAGTAAGTGAGAAGTGAGGAGGGCATTGAAGAGGATGAAGAGTGGAAAGGCAGTTGGCCCTAATGACATACCAGTTGAGGTATGGAAGTGTCTAGGGGAGGTAGCAGTAGATTTTCTGACAAGAATATTCAACAAGGTCTTAGAAAGTGAGCAGATGCCAGAGGAATGGAGGAGAAGTGTGCTTGTGCCCATTTTTAAGAACAAGGGAGATGTACACAGTTGTGGCAACTACAGAGGGATAAAGTTGATGAGCCATACAATGAAGCTATGGGAAAGAATAGTGGAAGCAAGACTAAGGGCAGAGGTCAGCATTTGTGAACAACAGTTTGGTTTCATGCCAAGAAAGAGCACCACAGATGCAGTGTTTGCTTCGAGGATGTTAATAGAGAAGTACAGAGAAGGTCAGAAGGAGCTGCATTGTGCCTTTGTGGATCTGGAGAAAGCATATGACAGGGTGCCGAGAGAAGAACTGTGGTATTGTATGAGGAAGTCTGGAGTGACAGAGAAGTATGTTAGAGTGGTGCAGGACATGTATGAGAGATGTAAGACAGTGGTGAGGTGTGCTGTCGGTGTGACAGAAGAGTTCAAGGTGGAGGTGGGACTGCATCAAGGGTCAGCTCTCAGCCCCTTCTTGTTTGCTATGGTGATGGACAGGCTAACAGACGAGGTTAGACAAGAATCTCCATGGACTATGATGTTTGCAGATGACATCGTGATCTGTAGTGAGAGCAGAGACCAAGTGGAGGAAAATCTAGAGAGGTGGAGGTATGCCCTGGAAAGGAGGGGATTGAAAGTTAGTCTTAGTAAGACAGAATACATGTGTGTGAACGACAAGGACCCAAGAGGAACTGTGAGGTTACAGGGGGCAGAGATAAAGAAGGTGGAGGATTTTAAGTACTTAGGCTCAACAATCCAGAGCAATGGAGAGTGTGGAAAAGAGGTGAAGCAGCGCGTGCAGGCAGGTTGGAATGGATGGAGAAAAGTGTCCGGTGTGATGTGTGATAAGAGAGTATCGGCAAGAATGAAGGGAAAAGTGTACAAGACGGTGATTAGGCCAGCAACGTTGTATGGTTTAGAGACAGTGGCCCTGGGGAAAAGACAGGAGTCAGAGTTGGAGGTAGCAGAGATTAAAATGTTGAGGTTCTCTTTGGGAGTAACGAGGATGGATAGGATCAGAAATGAGTACATCAGAGCGACAGCACATGTTAGATGTTTTGGAGACAAAGTCAGAGAGGCTAGATTGAGATGGTTTGGACATGTACAGAGGAGGGATAGTGAGTATATTGGTCGTAGGATGCTGAGGTTGGAACTACCAGGCAAAAGGTCCAGAGGAAGACCAAAGAGAAGATTTATGGATGCGGTGAAGGCGGACATGAAGGTCGTTGGAGTAAGAGAAGAAGATGCAGAGGATAGGGAGAGATGGAGGCAGATCATTTGCTGTGGCGACCCCTGAAGGGAAAAGCCGAAAGGAAAAGAAGAAGAATAAGAAGATGAGCTGTATGCCAAAATCATCAGTATTGAAACAATAAAAGACCTGAAATGTTTCAGTTGGTGTGCAATGAATCTAAAATATATGAAAGTTTGATTTTTATCAGTACATTACAGAAAATAATGAACTTTCTCACAATATGCTAATTTTTGAGAAGGACTGGTATATAAAACCAATGCTTGATCAAATGTGCTAATCACATGATTCGCTGTGGCAACTCTCGAGAATGTGAAAAAGCCGAAAAGAAAAGAAGAAGAATATATTATATAGAATTCAATTAATTTAAAATATGAAATTATTTTTGTCAGGGCTGTTAAGTGAGTAGAAAATTTATCTAATTCCTAATATGCTCTGTGATTAATTAATCTAAATTGTTTACGTACATATTTACATTGAATGTTTTGTAAAGTGGGTGTTACAATGGTGTAGTGATTAGCATGTCTGCTACAAAGCAGTACGGTTCTGGGCTCGAGTTCTGAGCTCGGCAAAGATGTTTCTGTGTGCAGAGTGCATGGCTCTCCATGTATGTCTGGGCTTCCTCCAGCTATGCCAGTTTCCTCCCACAGTCCTCGGTGTCTTCTCTCAGCTGACTCTGGGAAAAGGCTGGGTACGCCCTAAGCACCTTACCAGACCCTCACAGGGCAATTAGGAACAGCCAAGTAACCTAATCTGTATCTCTTTGGACTGTGAGAGTAAACCAGAGTATCCAGAGGAAACCCACACAAGCACAAGAAGAATATGCAAACTCCATGTAAAAACACCAAAGACAAGCCCTGGACTTGACCCCAGGACTTTTTTGCTGTGAAGTGGGCGTGGTGACCACTACACCACTGTTCCACCCTTAAATCTATATACTGCATAAGATTAATTTCAATTTAAGTTGTTTGAACATAGTCATGTCTAAAAGTTTAATGCATTAATTATAAACGCAGTTCGTGAGTTGTTTTAATGTGTCGACTGTTTTCCTTCAGACAACACAAAAAGTGCTGATATTACGTTTTTACATTTTGCTGTGAACCTTGCTGACACATTCACTGTTTCAAAATTACAATATCAATTTTTCATTCATTCATTTTCCAAGCAGCTTCATAGTCAACTATGGCATCATAGTCGGGCCACAACAAGGCCGGCGCCTAACACTGATGACTGTGGGCAAAGCCAGAGTACTGTCTGAACAACTCGCTAAACCATTCGCAGGGCCACCACACATGCAACCATTCGCAATCACTCTCACATCTCGGGCAATTTGGAATCATTTATCAGCCAACTTTGCATGTGTTTGTATTGTGGGCGGTAACCCACAAATGCACAGAAAGGATATGCAAACTCCACAAAGAGAAAAGGAATCGAACTCATGGCCTTCTCGCAGTGACGCGAAGATGCTAATCACTGCATCACCATACCGCTCCAGATTTAATTATTATTACAGTATTATTATTATTGCAGTGTTTATTATTACAGCATTTAATAGTATTACATTATTGATTGTTACAGTGTTTAATATTATTAAATATTATTACATTAGTGATTATTAATGCAGTATTTAATATAACTCATTATTAGTACAATATTTTATATTATTACAGTATTAATTTCTACAGCCCTCAGTGCAGCTAACTGTCAAAGGTCGGCCATGTCTCTCACTATCTATGGTGTGAGGTTCATGTAAAAGAACCATTGCTGATTTTCGACAAGAGTAGGCTGCATAGCCATCAGTGTGTTTCTGCCCTGCAATGGCCTGACGAGCTATCCAGGGTGTACTCTGCCCTCACTCAGAGTCGGCTGGGATGGGCACCAGCCTCACTGAGATCCTAATCAGAAAATTAATTAATAATTTTTGCAGTGTTAATTATTATTTATTATTGGGGTATTCATTATAATTACAGTATTAACACAGTGAATGCATCCGAATTAACACAAGTGTTTACACGCCAGCTGATGTGTAAGAATTGATGACCGGGTGTTGGTAGTAACACTTCATTTCTAGGAGTGTGGGAAAATCTGGAGAAACTCATTTAGCCTGTTCACGGCTCCTCATGTTGGTTTTGGGTGCTCCTCGCTGAAAGCTGTGCATCTTTATGTGTTGACTGCTTCTAAAACATCACAGGTCATAAATCCACCTTTAAAGTTTTTGTTTGTCACACGGGCATTTAGTTCAGCGGTCATTTCTGTGCCTGTAGATTTTTGGTGTTTAGCAACCATTCTGTGAAATATCTATTAAATGTGCTATAGCTCACGGGTCTTGTGAAGACTGATTGTGTTTACTGGGGTACTGTGTCTTTGTCTTTTGACATGTCTGGCGTTTAATTACAGGGGGTGGCAATTATGCTCCAGCCAATCCTGCACTCATGTTACTGTTTGTGTAGTTTTTCACATGTTCTGTGTTCATGAATGATTACTCTGGGTTCTCTGGTTTCTTCATACTGTCCAAAAATATGCAGGTAAGCAGTCGGGCTGCAGTCGGGCATCTCCTTCTTCTTCTACTTTTTCTTTCGGCTTTTCCCTTCAGGGGTTGCCACAGCGAATCATCTGCCTCCATCTCACCCTATCCTTTGCATCTTCTTCTCTTATACCAGCTACCTTCATGTCCTGCTTCACTACATCCATGAATCGTCTCTTTGGTCTACCTCTAGGCCTTCTGCCTGGTAGTTCCAACCTCAGCATCCTACTACCAATATACTCACTATCCCTCCTCTGTACATGTCCAAACCATCTCAATCTAGCCTCTCTGACTTTGTCTCCAAAACATCTAACATGTGCTGTCCCTCTGATGTGCTCATTCCTGATCCTATCCATCCTCGTTACTCCCAAAGAGAACCTCAACATTTTCATCTCTGCTACCTCCAGCTCTGCCTCCTGTCTTTTTCCCAGGGCCACTGTTTCTAAACCATACAACATCGCTGGCCTTACCACCGTCTTGTACACTTTTCCTTTCATTCTTGCCGATACCCTCCTCTCACACATCACTCCGGACACTTTTCCCCAACCATTCCAACCTACCTGCACACGCTTCTTCACCTCTTTTCCACGCTCTCCACTTCTCTGGATTGTTGATCTTAAGTACTTAAAATCCTCCACCTTCCTTATCTCTTCTCCCTGTAACCTCACCGTTCCTCTTGGGTCCTTCTCATTCACACACATGCATTCTGTTTTACTGAGGCTAACCTTCATTCCCCTCCTTTCCAGGGCATACCGCCACCTCTCTAGATTTTCCTCCACTTGCTCTCTGCTCTCACTACAGATCACAATGTCATCTGCAAACATCATAGTCCATGGAGATTCTTGTCTAACCTCGTCTGTCAGCCTGTCCATCACCATAGCAAACAAGAAGGGGCTCAGAGCTGACCCTTGACACAGTCCCACCTCCACCTTGAACTCTTCTGTCACACCGACAGCACACCTCACCACTGTCTTACATCTCTTTTTTCATGTCCTGCACCACTCTAACATACTTCTCTGCCACTCCAGACTTCCTCATACAATACCACAGTTCCTCTCTCGGCACCCTGTCATATGCTTTCTCCAGATCCACAAAGGCACAATGCAGCTCCGTCTGACCTTCTCTGTACTTCTCTATTAACATTATCAAGGCAAACACTGCATCTGTGGTGATCTTTCTTGGCATGAAACCAAACTGTTGTTCACAAATGCTGACCTCTGCCCTTAGTCTAGCTTCCACTATTTTTTTCTGATAACTTCATCGAACATTACATTCATCGCTCATCAACATTATCTCTCTGTAGTTGCCACAACTCTGCACGTCTCCCTTGTTCTTAAAAATGGGCACCATCACACATCTTCTCCATTCCTCTGGCATCCTCTCACTCTCAAAGACCTTGTTGAATGTTCTTGTCAGGAAATCTACTGCTACCTCTCCTAGACACTTCCATACCTCTAACGGTATGTCATCAGGACCAACTCCCTTTCCATTCTTCATCCTCTTCAATGCCCTCCTCACTTCACCCTTACTAATCTTTGCTACTTCCTGGTCCTCATCGGTCACCTCTTCTACTCTTTTTTCTCTCTCATTTTCCTCATTCATCAGCTCTTCAAAGTACTCTTTCCATCTTCCCAGCACACTTCTGTCATCAGTCAATACATTTCACACTCTATCCTTAATCACTCTAACTTTCTGCACGTCCTTCCCATCTCTATTTCTCTGCTGTGCCAACCTGGATAAATCATTTTCTCCATCCTTACTGTCCAACCTATCATACAAGTCATCATACGCCCTCTGTTTGGCCTTTGACACCACTACCATTGCCTTACACTTTGTCTCCCTGTACTCCTGTTTACTCTCTTCAGTCCTCTCTATGTCCCACTTTTTCTTAGCTAACCTCTTCCTTTGTACACACTTCTGCACTTCCTGATTCCACCACCAAGTTTCCTTATCTACTCTCCTTCCAGATGACACACCAAGTACTCACTTTCCTGTCTCCCTGATCACATTTGCTGTAGTTGTCCAGTCATCTGGAAGTACTTCCTGGCCACCCAAAGCCTGTCTCAACTCCTCCTTGAAGACAACACAACACTCTTCCTTTTTCAGCTTCCACCACTTTGTCTTCTGCTCTGCCTTTGCCTTTTTCACCTTTCTCACCATCAGCGTCATCCTGCACACCACCATCCTATGCTGTTTGGCAACACTCTCATCCGCTACTACTTTGCAGTCACTGACTTCCTTCAAATTACATCGCCTGCACAAGATGTAGTCTACTTGTGTGCTCCTTCCTCTGCTTTTATAAGTCACCCTATGCTCCTGTCTCTTCTGGAAGAAAGTATTCACCATAGCCATTTCTATCCTTTTTGCAAAATCTACCAACATCTGTCTTTCTTGTGTTCCTGTCCTGCATACCAAACGTGCCCATCACTTCCTCGTCCCCTCTGTTGCCTGCACCAACATGTCCATTGAAGTCTGCACCAGTGACCACTCTTTCACCTCTGGGGGTACTCTGCATCACTTCATCTAACTCACTCCAGAATCTCTCCTTCTCTTCTTGCTCACATCCTGCCTGTGGGGCATAACCACTAACAACATTGAACATCTCGCCTTCAATTTCTAACTTGAGACTCATCACTCTGTCTGACACTCTTTTCACTTCTAGAACATTCCTGACAAACTCCTCCTTCAAGATGACTCCTACTCAATTTCTCTTCCCATCCACACCATGAAAACACAGCTTAAACCCTGCTCCTATACTTCTAGCCTTGCTGCCTTTCCACCTGGTCTCCTGAACACACAGTATGTCCACTTTCCTCCTCTGCATCATGTCAGCCAGCTCTCTACCTTTTCCTGCCATAGTTCCAACATTCAAAGTCCCTACTTTCAGTCCTAGACTCATGCCTTTCCTCTTCTCTCTCTGCCTAGGGACACACCTCCCGCCTCTCCTTCTTCGACAGTAGTCCAATTTCCACTAGCACCCTGTTGGTTGACAGCACTGATGGCGGTCGTTGTTAACCCAGGCCTCGACCGATCCGGTATGACATTCTTTGTAGTGACTCACATATTTTATTTGGCATTTGTTTTACGCTGGATGCCCTTCCTGACGCAACTCTCTGCATTTATCCAGGCTTGGAACCGGCGTGAGGGAGAGACACTGGTTTGTGCCCCCCTCACGGCTGCATTGGCTGCAGTTGGGCATAGACACAAGTATACACCATTATTTTAGCAAGCATATAGAGTGTACACAATTATTTTGCCTTGCGAGATTGTTTACAAGTTTCGCAGTCTCATTTGGCTGCTAAGGCAGCTTCATAGTACAGTGGTACCTCACTTTATGAAAGTCTCACCAAACGAAAACTGCAGGTTACGAAGCACATTTTCCTAAAGTTTTTGTCTCTGGAAACAAAACAAGTCCACGTTGCGAAAGCACCATCTTAAAAATTCAAACACACCATTCAAACATTCAAACAATGCTCTCCAATCAATGACGTTCAAGCATCCCACCCCGCTGGCCTCCCATTGGCTAGGAGGGATGACGCAGCTACCTCTTATTAGCTATCGCCCAACATCCCACCCCGCTGGCTTCCCATTGGCCAGGAGGGATGACGCAGCTCCCTCCCATTGGCTATTATGGAGCCTCATCTACCATGAGGCTTTTCGTGTAAAGGGCAGAGTTACTGTTGTTTCATGCTTTATTTCTTGACTCAGGCTTTTAACCTTCCATAAACATTTGAAAGATTATAACTCTGCTAAGAAGACATGGTCAACACACGTGTGCGCACACACACACACACACACACACACACACACACACACACACACACGCACGCACGCACGCATGTGCGTGCGTGTGATTTCCGGTGCGAGTGAGAGGAAGAAACGGGCTCGAGTGATATCGCAAAGGAATATGACCAAACCCGTCTACCATCAGTACGATATTGAAGCAGAAGGAGGTCTTAAAATGTATGCTTTTATAATTTTTAAAGGGTTTAAGGGGTAGTATCGGGAGCCTTAGAACGAATCACATGTTTTACGTGTAAAATGCGGTTCAATTTACGAAAAATGCAGGTTACGAAATAGACGCTGGAACAGATTAATTTTGTAAAGTGAGGTACCACTGTATATCCACTTATTTGTTTTTACAGCACTGGTAAGCAGGTAAGCAGCTTTGCCATTATAAATTGCCCCAGGTGTGAATGATGCCCGGCATGAATTTTCTTTAGCTTGTACCCAAAGCTTTGGGAACCCGGGATCAGCTGTGCATAGATCTCAGCCCTGCAGGATGAAATGTTTCAAATGATTTGTTGCAGAACAACCCAACACTACAGAACGTCCAAACTCCACATAGAAATATCACCCAGCTCAGAACTTGAACCCAAGAACCCCCTGCTGTGAGGCAGGCATGCTAACCACTATGGCACTGTTCAGTATATGTTTAGCACTATATTATGTCAAATAGATTGAATAAAGAAAGCAATTGTTCCCCTCATAAGTTTAGTCATATTAAATACCATCATTAAGTCTCTCAGTAATAATTATTATGTTTTTCATAGTTGTCTTGCATTGTTTGAAGGCTTAAATTATTTTCAATCACATGACATGCCTGCTCTATAGACAATAGTATCGTTCTCCTTCTGGGTCTACATCCAATCATGAGGAATGGACGTTGATCCCTGAAGCTTGAATGATGCTCATACAGGGATTGTCATGGCTGTGATCACAACGATCTAGCAGATGGTGTGCCAGGCCACATACGGACTCATTCACACCTACGGGCAATTTGGAACAGCCATTTAACCTGCTGTGCATGGTTTTGGACTGCGGGAGGAAACCGACACAATCACAGGGAGAACATGCAAATTCCACACAGAAACACCCAGGATAGGGTCACAGGTAGGTTGGAGCCTTTCTCAGCCACCTCTGAGTGAAGGCAGTGTATGCCCTAAACAGCTCCCCAGTCTAGTGCAGTGTCAACATACAAAACCATTCACACTCACACCTAAGGTCATTTGGAAAAATCAATTACCCTAATGTGAATGTCTTTAGTCCATGGGAGAAAACTAGAGTCCCCTGAGGAAACCACGCAAACTTCTCGAAGAAACCTTCAAGCCTGGGTCTCAAACCCAGAAACTTCTTGATGTGAGTTGGTTGTGCTAATCATTACACTGCCATGCCATAGTGCGAAGCCAATGAATTGCTTTGAAACTTGAGTAGGTGCAAGTCTCGGAGAAACGTTTGTTTCTGCAGGTTGGCCAGCTGTGGATAAGACTTGTTGTAACCAAATCTTAAAATCAACAACATATTTATGAAACCAAGCGTGAGAATGTACCCTCCTGAACCCAAAAACAATGCTTTTTAGATAACAACCAAAATGTACAAGAGTTCCATGAAGGCAGACAACCAGAAGGTGCTGACACACGTGTATATCGCATCAACTGTGTGTTAATTACAGCCATGTTAATTATTACTGTCCTGTATAACAACTGAAATGGGATCTGCGATGTTTCATTGGGGCGGCACAGTGGCGCAGTGGTTAGCACATTCGCCTCACATCAAGAAGGTATGGGTTTGATTCCCAGGCTGAGGTGTTTGTATGTTTTCTTCCCGTGCTTGTGTGGATTTATCCTGGGTACTCAGGTTTCCTCTCACAGTCCAGGAACATGCACAGTAGGCTTATTGGCCGTTCCAAATCACCCCTCGGTGTGAGTGTGAATGACTGTATTTGTGTTGGCCCTGCGATGGCCTGTTGAGGTGTCCAGGGTGTATCCCACCCTTGTCCAGAATCAGCTGGGATGAGGACCAGCTGCCCTGCGAACCTGGTTTGGATTAAGTAGCTTCGAAAATGAATGAGTGAAGTTGATTTCCTCCTCAAAGAACCGTGGAACAATATCTTTAATAAGTGCAGAATGTGAGGTCCTGCTTTCAGCTTTCAGCAAAGCTAACCACTATAGCTTTGGCTGAAATTCATGCTGCGTTCTTCATTGCATTTTGTTTGTTTGTTTGTTGTTTTTGACATACTGTATTACCTTTTTACTAATATTATAAAGAATCTGGGAGATGAACCCAACTAGCTGATCCCTGAACAGCAGATGTCTCTTTGTAGTCGTGTGCAATTGTTACTTATAGAGAGTTTCACTGTGGTTTCTTCGGAAAAGGCTTGTGGTAGACTGTGATGCAGATTTTCCACTAAAGTTGTCCTCCCTCTTTCACTGCTGTTTAAAAAAGTCGGTTAGAGAGAAAATTTTCAAAAAAAAACAGCCCTCATTTGACAAATCATAGAATGCTATTTGGGCCGTTTGGAAGCTGGAGCCTATTTCAGCTAAAGCCAGCCTGATACTAGTGCACATACTAGTACACATAAATCCTCAATGGCACTCATTCAATGGCAGTTCGTGCCAGAGAGGAATAAGCTTTGCTCATAGCTTGCTCATTTGTACCTTTGAGGATGTTCTGCGATGTGTCCTCACCGTCTGTCTTCCTTTTGGCTTTTTCCCTTTTACTCAGGAGTCGCCACAGCAAATCATCTGATTCGCACATTTGATTTGGCAGAGATTTTTACGTCGGATGCCTTTCCTGTCACAACCCTTTTTAGCAAGGGACAGAAACATGCTGACGACTTTGCAGCTACTCTTTACGAAAGTCAGCAATGGTTCTTTTACATGCCTCTCACCATAGACAGTGAGAGACATGGCCCGCCTTTGATAACCCAGTTAGCTGCACTGGGGGGACAGTGACTACCTTGTGGAGAGTGGGACTCAAACCCCCCCAACCTTTTGGATCAGCAATCCAGCACCCTATACCACTAGACCACCACTGCCCCTTACACTTGATTCCTCACCATTGCGGTATTTTTGCGAATTGTTTGCTCCAAGTTCCTCAACATCACTCAATGGCCAGACAAGTTTGCTCCACATCACGCTAAAAAGGTGACCGCGCTTCTGTTTATGACACGCCTTGTCACACCATATATTTTATATATATATATAGAGAGAGAGAGAGGATTTTCTGAGTAGATCCTTCCGTAGGAGAGTGCTCAATACTTTTTGGTAGAGCAAATAAACAAAAATAAAAGGACAGGACAAAGACTTTCTATTGAAACTCCATTTATCACTACAGATCTGTTTCGAGGGGTGGTGAAACCATCCTCTCTCTTCAGGTGATTATAGAAGAATAATAAAAGAATAATCTTCTATAATCACCTGAAGAGAGAGGATGGTTTCACCACCCCTCGAAACAGATCTGTAGTGATAAATGGAGTTTCAATAGAAAGTTTTTGTCCTTTTCTTTTATTTTTGTGTATATATATATATATATATATATATATATATATATATATATATATATATATATATATATATATATATATATTGGGTAGCTGGATTCATCCACCATTCATTCTTGTAGTCGTCAAGATGATGAACTCTAGAGATGCCGAGAAAATGGCATTAAATCAACAAAGTGTCTTTCTTGCAGGTGCTGCTGCATTACTACGAATCGAAGACTATGACATTGATGTAAGCAGCTAGAATCCACACCTGATACTTTCTTCCTCTACCTGGCATTCTGAATATGTAAATGTCATACAACTGAACACCCTTCCCTTTAAGATACAAAGATACAGGGCAAGCCAATGTGGACATTGCTGATTGGTTAACCATTTGTTCGTGGTGTTGCGGAATACAGTGGTTTGAATGCTCACCCAAACTTAAAGATGAGTAGACTGTGATTATCTTTGAGGAAACAGTGAGAAACACAGTTCTGTCACAACTCACTCCCTGGTCCGCCAACAGTTAATTTTGGACAATGCGTAGCAGTCAATGAACACCATGGAGGACATTGGAGGGCATTTACACGTGCCCTCACTGTTTCCTCACAGTTTCCTTATAGTTCACGGAAAGGTACTAAGAATGCGTGACAAAATTAATAAACATGTTTCATTTTTTGGGTCGGCAATGCCCCTCAGTGGTACTTATCTCGCTCATAGTTTCCGCATTGTCCCTGTGATGGCGCTCACAATTCCCGCAAAAAGGTACTCACTTTGGTGTACCGTGGCGTACCATGATTGCGTACTAGTGTCAGGCTGTCTTAAGACTGTATGACAGCAGGGTACACCTTGAATAGCTCTTGAGATCAGGGTCAACACACACAACCATTTGCAACCACATCCACACCTAGGGGCAATTTGGAATAACCAGTTAGCCTAATGTACATGACTTTGGATTGTAGGAGAAGACTGGAGTACCTGGAGAAAACCTATGCATGCAGAGATTAGTATGTCCATCTCACAGCAAGAAGGTATTGGGTTCAAGTCCAAGGTCGGCAAGGGTGTTTCTCTGTTGAATTTTCTTTTGTGCAGTTCCTTCAGGTACTCCGGTTTCCTCCACAGTCTAAAGAGAGGCACATTCGGCTCAATGGCCCTCCCAAATTATCTCTGGGAGTGAGTGTTTGTAGAAATGATTGTGTGTGTTGCACTGCAAAGAACCACTGAGCTAAAGCATGTGCCCCGATTTTGGCCGGTGCCGGCTGAGATGGACTCCAGCCTCCCCATGACTCTGGTAGGACTAGGCAGTTTGGCAAAAATTCATTTAATCATAAAGAAAAACAAATTGAAGTTAGATTTTAGAAGTTGCTTACACTGGGTGGCACGGCAGTGAAGTTAGCCTCATGGTAAGAAGGTTCTGGGTTTGCATGTTCTCCTAGTGCTTGGGTGGGTTTCCTCCAGGTACTCTGGTGTTACCTCACAGTCCATAAACATGCACATTAAACTAATTGGCTGTTTCAAATTGCCCCTAAATGCGAATGGTTTTGTGTGATGGCCCTGCAATGGCCCTGCAAGCTATTCATGGTGTATACTACCTTTACCTACAGGCAGCTGAGATAGGCTCCAGCCTCCATCATGATCCTCATAGAATTAAGCAATTTAGTAAATGAGTGAGAATGTTCATCCATCCATTCATTTTCTGTAACTGCTTAATCCTAATTAGGGTCGAGGGGAGGCTGGCGCCTATCCCAGCTGACTCCGTGCAAGGGCAGAGTACACCATGGACAGCTTGTCAAGCCATCGCAGAGCAGAAACACACTGACAGCTATGCAGCTACGCTTGTCGAAAGTCAGCAATGGCTCTTTAACATGAACCTTACACCGTAGACAGTGAGAGACATGGCTGGCCTTTAATAATCCAGTTAGCTTCACTGGGGGGGACAGAGACATCCTTGTGGAATGTAGGGCTTGAATCCCCAACCTTAGGATCAGTGATCCAGTACCTTTCCCACGAGGCCGCCGCTGTCCTTATGAGTGAGAATATGAGATATTTATGTATTTGAACAGAGACTATTCAGGTGAGCTGTGCACATTGAGACAAGTTAACAGTACTTTTTTTTTTCATTCAGACGAAGTGTGCAGGATTCTTAGGCAAGATTTTGCCACTGTGATTTCAAAGCTCTCTGGTAATCCACTTTTGAAATAGATGCTTGATTATGTTTCCATCTGTGGTTGTGTACACACCCTAAAAGAGATCCATATAATGGAAAAAAGACCCACCCCATCCACCAAGCCCAGGACGGCCCTGTGAGGAGGAAGGAGAGTGATAATGAAAAGAGAAATGTTCTATTTTAACTCCTGCTGGTCAAAAAGTATACGCTCCTCTATGATTGGTTCTTTGATGTTAATTTAGCTTTTTTTTTTCCAGATGACTCTTTTCACTTCCCTTGTAGTATCTCACAGATCCTGTCGACAAATGAGTAACTTTGTTTCTTCTCTAGGGACATTGTCTTAGTCAGATCAGCTAAAAGTGGCTGAAAGCAGGAAAAAATAACAAGTAGTAATCAAGAAGACTGCAGACTTGCCGTTATATTTTCCTTTCGCCATGTGTTAGTCATCATGGGTTGGTGTGTGTGGCACATGGCCCCACTGTTCTGGCATCGTCCACGTTTAATTTTCGGGAAAACCCAGAGGAATGCTAAGCAGGGTTACCATGGTAGCCTGTAATAAAAACTCCTAAATTTGGGTTTCTCCATGGAAACCAGACGTTTGGTTTGGCTTGAGAGAATAAGCAAAGACCATATGCACAGGCTGGAATACGTTACTCATTCCCTACATTAATATACGCTTACAGATGTAAGAAAGTCTCTCAATAATGCACTAATCTCTTAATAGAACACTAGATCTTTACTACAGGGAACATTTTAATTGCTCTGAATCAAATTCATCCCCATGTTTTAGAGTAAAATATTTTATCAACATGTTTTCAGGCTCGTAGAGAACCAAAAAGTAAAAAGAGAATTTCAGTGCATGTATGAATTGAATTATATTAAATGTTTTCATATGTCTGATGTAAAAACAAATACAATGAGAGTACCAGCACGCCAGAACTCCAGGATGATGACCTGGTGGCGTAGTGGTTAGCACATCCTCCTCGATACAAAAATATAAAGCAAGCACGTTTCTCTGTGGAGTTCATGTACTTCCTGCGCTAGTGTAAGTTTCCTCCTCGTACTCCAGTTTCCTTCATCATTCAAAAAGTATGTACATTAGGCGACTTGGCTGTTTCAAGTTGCCCCTAGGTGTGAGTGTGAGTAGTTGCATCTGTGCTAGGCCTGTACTAGACTGGACAGTTGTTCAATGTATACTCCGGCTTTGTCTAGAGTTGGCTGGGATAGGCTTCAAGCCTCTATGTTACCATTCAATAGCAGGATTAAGTGGTTCAGTGAATAAGTGAATGAATGAATGATGATCATGCTGACAGTGCTACCATTTCTACTTCTAGGGTTTGTGGAGTATTTGGGGAGGGGTAGTTCATATTTGTTAAAAACAGACAGAAACCTTTATCCAGTAGTACTATCATAAATACTTCACCTAGTCAGTAAAATTATGATAGTTTTTATTCAGGACAACTACAGTATAATAACTTTTTCCACCATTTTAGTTATTGCAAAAAACTAGCTAGCATGCTAATACAAGATAATAGCAAACTAATCATAGGAACCTATTTCGGAATCTGGAAAACTTAACTCAGTCTAGATAGATTTTCTTAAACTCGACAGCCTCCTCCATCTCGCTATCTGCTATTCTTGTTGATCATTACATGTATGATATACAATTGATCATCACCGCCATCAAATACTTCTAATAAAACAGTTAACATTAGCATATCTTCCCTCCTTGCTCTTCTTCTTCATTGTCAGTTCATCAACTTTCAACCCAAGCGGTGTTACAGAACAACTAAAGCCTAACCTGCACTTCACCATTACAACACAAATGGCCCTCACTATCTCCAGGGTTCTTCATTCTGCTGTGGGGTACTGCAGAAACATGGTGGTGCAAGATAGCAGCCTCCATGAGAGGTAACCTTCTCCCCATGTACATACAGATCGTCTGTCTGTCTTCCTTTCGGCTTTTTCCCTTTTACTCGGGAGTCGCCACACAGTGAATCATCTGATTCGCACGTTTGATTTGGCAGAGGTTTTTAGGTCGGATGTCCTTCCTTTCACAACCCTTTTTAGCAAGGGACAGAAACACGCTAACGACTTTGCAGCTACTCTTTACGAATGTCAGCAATGGTTCTTTTACATGCCTCTAACTATAGACAGTGACAGACATGGCCTGCCTTTGATAACCCAGTTAGCCGCACTAGGGGGTGGGGGGCGGGCAGTGACAACCTTGTGGAGAGTAGGACTCGAACCCCCAACCTTTAGATAGGCGATCCAGCGCCCTATACCACTAGACCACTACTTCCCCCTCATGTAGACACAGATTATTCTAAGGTTATAGAAGTGCAAAAACTTTTAATGACTATACACTAATGAAAATGTATTTGTTAATAATACAGTGGTACCTCACCTTACGATAGTCCCAGCAAACGAAAAATCCAGGTTACGAAAAACATTTTCCAAACATTTTCTGTAACATTCCAAAGCGCTATTCAAACATTAAAACACGCCATTCAAACATTCAAACAATGCACGAGCCACTTTCCCATTGACTATCTTCCAACATCCCGCCCCGCTGGCCTCCCATTGGCTAGGAGGGATGACGCAGCTCCCTCCCATTGGCAATTATGGAGCTGCATCTCCCATAATGCTTTTTGTGTAAAGGACAGGGTTACTGTTTTTTGACTCAGGCTTTTCACCTTCCATAAACATTTGTAAGATTATAACTCTGAAAAAAAGACATGGTCAAAACACGCTTGTGATTTCCGGTGCGAATGAAAAGAGGAAGCGGCTCGTGATATCGCAAAGGAATATGGCAAAGCCCGTCTACAATCGGTACGATATTGAAGCAGAAGCAGGTCCTTAAAGGTATGCTTTTATAATTTTTAAAGGGTTTAGGGGTAGTATTGGGAGCCTTGGAATAATGCAGCAAAGGATAGGGTGAGGTGGAGGCAGATGATTCGCTGTGGCGACCCCTGAAGGGAAAAGCCGAAAGGAAAAGAAGAAGATTGGGAGCCTTGGAACGAATCACGCATTTTACATGTAAAATGCGGTTCAACTTACGAAAAATCCAGGTTAAGAAAAAGGCTCTGGAACGGATTAATTTTGTAAGGTGAGGTACCACTTTATACTTATTTTCTGCACACATGATCCTACACACAGTTACACACTGTACCCTTCAGTCACATGAACTTTTATTTAACTGCCAAAAGAGATTTTTTGTACGTGTTGCATCAGCCTATCTTCTAATGTCAGCTTTTAATCACATGGGATTATTCACGAGAACAAAAATGTTGATGTTTTGCAATTGAAATTATTGCACATTCTGATTTGACAGAAGACTTAAAATGTTCAACAGGACGTGTTCTCCACTTCATGACACCCTGGACATTTTCAATAGGAGATTGGGACTGGCAGCAGTACAGCCAACCACAGTACAAACCCATGTTGTTGTTGCGCATGCAAAATGAGGACTGGTGTTGTCCTGCTGAGATTAGCATGAACAGCCCAGGAAGAGATTTTGCCTTATAAATTCCAGTATATGGATCTATAAATCCTAGTGCAGGCATGTCCAACCAGTCAGAGACCAAGAGCCACATTTTTTACTGTGTTACCGCAAAGAGACACATCATACACATGGGCACACATGAACATCACCCATCCTTTTCTCTCTCTCTCTCTCTCTCACACACACACACACACACACACACACACACCTCTTCTCAGCCAGATTTATTGTAAATTCACACACCAACATGATAAAATACATCTTTGAAGGCCAGAGTGCAGCTGTGATCCAATAGCCGTGTTAATGTCCAATATTCTGTGTTCAACAGTGTGGCGGACGGTTGGACATCCGATACCAGGCGTTTTAGTTTGTTGTTTTCAGGAGACAAGATTTCAACAATGTCACTGAGGGATGTTACAGACGCTCCCCGACATAGGTTTTTAATTGGTTCCGGACAGCCAAACATAAGTTGAAAGTGAACGTAAGTTGTTACAGTGACATATGATGTATGACGTGTGACATATGACGCCCATACTGTACTATACATCCATAAATACCATTACCGAATCTCATAAAACACCCCTAAATCAATTATTATAAACATAACATTGTAAAATAATATCAAATCTATCAAATAATATCAACATTCATTTCAAATAAGTCACTTATTTATACTGAGTTACTTTATATGAAGCTTAAAACAGCCAATCAATGCTTACAATATGTGAAGCGCTCAATACCGAAAGTAGTGTACTTGCAAAAGTAGTGTACTTGCTGTGCGTTATACAGACTTCTGGTCTCTCAATATATATATATATATATATATATATATATATATATATATATATATATATATATATATATATATATATATACATACACTCAGGCTGTAGTTTGTAAACAGTGAATGCGGCGTCATTGCGTCATTACGTCAGCGGACTACATAGTTCCGTCTAAACTCAAAATTTGACTTTTTTTGGGGGGGAACCCCGTAAAATCGAAGAAAAAAAACGTAAAATGAATGAACGTAAGTCGGGGAGCGTCTGTATAACAATCTCTCCTTCATTGTATGGCGTTTTGGCCCATGAAATGTTCCAAGCCAGTTCATATGATGCAATCGTTACGGTCTCTGAGTGCTTCATAAATTTTTGGAAAAACTGTATCTGCTTTCCTGACTGACTTTTCAAAGTGAACAATTGAAACTCGTGAAGTTCAGTCCCTTTTGGAAATTCCTGGTCAAGGGTAGCATGCAGTGAGCTGAAACAGCACTGATGATTTGAAGTTTTGAAATGCACCAATGACGCCTGACATATAAGGCAAAACGGTTTTCCATTCCATTCAAGAACAACAACAAAAACGCTCCCACGCTGTTAAAACTGTCCTTTGTTCTTCTTCATATTTTCATTTTGCTGTGCATTTTTTTACTGCCATTTTAATAGCAAATTTGACACAAATTTTTTACTGAAATGATCTCGCCCATACTGGTAAACTTTACAGTATTTTCATCTCACGCACATAAGCATTTGACAATAATACCATGTTGAACTCAAGCGAAGTGAACACGCACATTAAAAAACACAAACTTCGATATGAACGTAAGAGACGAGGCAAAGAGCCACATGCAGCTCGGAAGCCGCGGGTTGGTCACACCTGTATTAGTGTATCTCTACACGCAATGTTACTTTCCCACACATAAAACTCACCCATGCCATGGATACTGATGAACCCCATATCAGCACAGATCCTTTTGCATCTTGTAACAATCTGGACGCCCACATTGTTCGGCTATATTTTCTGTCAACCTGAGATGACTGAGCACCAAGAGAACCCAGCTGTGTTTACACTTAGATTTAATGCATGCAGCATAATAATTAATACAGTGAAACTGTTAACTAAAAATAATTAATTGATTTTAAATAACGTGGTTAAAATAAAGGTTTACACGATGGCTTAGTGCAGGGGTGTCAAACTCATGCCACAAAGGGACATGTGGCTGAAGGTTTTTGTTTTAACCAAGCAGCAGCACGCCTGTCTGCATGTTCATCTTGTGGTAAATGTGTGATTTTCCCACGTACTCTTGTTTCCTTCCACATTCCAAAGAGTTGGACAGTAGGCTAATCAGCTGCTCATGCATGTTGATTCTGAGCCAGACTGGCGATCTATTTAAGGTGAATCCCAATGAACTTAGTAGGATTAAACAGTTCAGCAAATCTTCTTCTTCTTTTCCTTTCGGCTGTTCCCTTCAGGGGTCGCCACAGCAAATGATCTGCCTCCATCTCTCCCTATCCTCTGCATCTTCTACTCTTACTCCAACTACCTTCATGTCCGCCTTCACCACATCCATAAATCTTGTCTTTGGTCTTCCTCTGGGCCTTTTGCCTGGTAGTTCCAACCTCAGCATCCTACTACCAATATACTCACTATCCCTCCTCTGTACATGTCCAAACCATCTCAATCTAGCCTCTCTGGCTTTGTTTCCAAAACATCTAACATGTGCTGTCCCTCTGATGTGCTCATTCCTGATCCTATCCATCCTCGTTACTCCCAAAGAGAACCTCAACCTTTTCATCTCCGCTGCCTCCAGCTCAGCCTCCTGTCTTTTCCCCAGGGCCACTGTTTCAGCTGCATTCAAACAGTTAAGCAAATCAATGAAGTAAATAATGAATCACGGATTTTGGTTTTATTGCATTACACAGACAGACAGACAGACAGACAGACAGACAGACAGACAGACAGACAGACCTATCCAGTTTGGGCTGCACCCACATCAATCTTCACTCTGACAGAGATATAATATAGTAATATTCATTACACTAAACAGAAAGAGGCATTGTGTTACATCTCAAATGTGACTTGTGTCAATGACAGCACCGCTCCCTCATAATCTCTACTTATACAAGTTCTGACTAAAACCTGAAGTGGCCAGCATCATGTTCACACTCTATCACACTTCAAAGCATTCGCAGATTGCAGAATGGCCACTCCTACACACACATACCTACTCTCACGCACTCACATACTCACTCACATACACACTTACACACACACACACACACACACACACACACACACACAAAAACACACGGCTGAAAGAGACCAAGCAAGGCTTTCCAAATGGCTGAGTTGTACTCTTTACTCAAGCTTGCTCCAGGTGTGGCCCAATGTCTTGGGATCTGCATCAAAGTCCTGATGCCAGGTGTTTCATAGGCAGCCCCTCTCTCATTTGTCTTGAAGGTTTCAGGTCATCACTTGTCTGATTTGATTTGCTGCAGTCTTGTGGAGTGTGTGGCCAATGCCCCCCCTCAGAGCTTTTTAAGGATTTCATGTACGACTGCCAACAAATTTGTTTTCTGTCAGAGGTCACTGTTGCTGATGGTGATGGTGAAAAGCCAGAGATTCAAAAAGTATTTTCTTGGCCAAGTGTTATTAAAGGGTTGTACTTTTTTATGGTTGTCACTCTAACCCTTTATGTTTCGGAATAAATAGAGCTCCAGCTGCTCCTCAGCTGCAGCAAATCTGTTCTTGCTTTGCGAGTGCATGCTTTCACATCTGTGTCCATGCCACCTTGTATTCTGACAATTTGGATTATGCAGTTGAAGGCATTTGCTTCTTCTCTTTTGGGTTTTTATTGTCTGGACTTTCTTTTGTTGATGTAGACGTCTATTTCTGCTGAGCTGACAGCCAGTATTCCCCTGCATAGGCTGACAGGTATGGGACAATAGATTTTGGTCATCAGGAAGGTCCAGGTTGTGAATGAAGTTTGCTCTACTCTTTAGTTTCTACTCTGACCTGTTGATGTCTTAATAATCCAGGCAATTCACAGAGGAATGTAAAAGGGTGTAGTAGACATCCTTGATTAACCTCTGTCCTCACCTTCTGACATGTCTGAGCAAAAGACATTCCTGTGCTGTCAGTCCATCACCAACAGGTTCTGATTTACCATCTTGACCAACAGTCCATACTCTTTTTCCTTCAGCTGCTCCTATTAGGGATACTCGCTATCTTGTTCAGTCCAGGATCTCATGCTTCATCTCACCAATCACTTGCCAGTCCTCCCTAACTACATACATAACTCTCCTCTTACTCCTTTCTCTTTTCTTCCTACCAGGCAGTTCGCCCTCGAAATTCTTCTCATAATATACCTTCATCCCTCCTCTGAAAGTGTCCAAACCATCTCAATCTTCCGAATCCTATCGATTGTTGTCTCTGTCTATATAATTGCAGCATTGTTTTGTTCTATGGAGTAAGAAGTGGCAGAGGTGAAGATACTGCAATGCTTTATTGATGTATTGACCAGGGAACAAATTTTTACAGCAAAACTCCTCAGGCTTAGAGTTTATCCCAATTTGAAGCAACTAGGAAATCAACTCCTCCTGCAAGACACGTCCCAGTATTTTTACTGGTACCGATTTGTATCGCTGGGTGGACAGAGGCACACTTGTGGTTAAGACCTTGAACAGGAGTCTAACTTGTGAGTGAGGGTCTAACAGGGATTCAACCAATGAGCTCGCAATCATGAGCCCAGTACCCCAACCACTACACTACCTGAACCCTAACCATAACCACAGCCTGGTGAATGTTGCCCTTACCCTACCCCTAAATTTAACCTAACCTAAAATCCTCTTATTACCCTCACCTTACCCCAACCGTATCCGAACCCTTATCCTAAATTTACCCAATCCTTATCCAATTATCTAACCTTTCCCTGTCCCTAATACCAACTTTAAACATAACACGGATACTAACTTTACTCAAACCCTTATTTTAACTTTACCTTCACCTTTATACTAACTTTACCCTAACCCTTATTCAAATTTTATCCGAACCCTTATACTAATGCTAATCATAACATATATCCAAACCTTAAACCTTTTCTTCATTTCAGAATGCATTGATTCACATTATGCAATGTTTTTTTCCCCAGAACGTGATTGTGAAAATAGATTTAGGTCCCCACACTGTGATGACAACCTAGAACCCTCCCCCAACCCCAAACACACACACACACACACACATACACGCACACACACACACACACACACACACACATTACTCTACCCAGGCTTTTGAAGTTTTTTTGTTATTATAAAAAATCCAACAACTTCAGTCCTTTCTTTTCCATTATCCAGCAGCATGTTTGCAGATTAAAAGTCTTCAAAGAATTATTTAATATCATTCAGAAACATGTCAATTAACAGAATATAGTGATTCTTTTTCAGGTTAATGATTGCTATACACTCTGCAGTACTATGGGTTTCTATGGATACAATGACGGTTGAGTTCAGTTGTGGAATTTTTGTGGACACAGTGAGGTACAAGTCTTACGTGTAGATAATCTCAGGGAGAGAGAAAATCTAATCAAAGAGGACAGGATCCTTGCCCTGTTTTTATCAAAGTCTGGGAACATTCTAAACTGTTTCACGTCACTGTCATGAGATGGGGCTGTGAAAAATACCGGGAAATAAAGTGAAATTGTATGCATCCAATATCTTGTCAGGCCTTGATCTGCACTTAAAAAGCAGTGATGATTTTCAAAATTGAAGGGCTGAGACCCAGAGTGGTGTAATCCACAGAAAGCTAGGGTTTTTTTTTAAAGAAAAATGACAGAAAGATTTTGCAATAATATAAAAACAACGATAATGTTCACAGTATGATTTAAGGTCATAAGGATAATGAAGCAGAGCCTTTTTAATCATTTAATAGCAGACCTTATCCACATCTGTCAAAATATCACCTTATCTTATTTTTCAGTTATTTATCAGTTTTTTCAAGTTAGACCACTGGCTCTTAGGATTTTTAACTATTTGCACTAAAGCTTCAAAAATACAGTGGAGCCTCGGTACTCGAACTTAATCCGTTCCATACGGCGGTTTGGATTTGTTCGGATTCCCAATCCGCTTTTCCCATTACAAATAATGTAAATGGTCTTAATCCATTCCGTCGGGTTTTCAACAGAAGTTATCAGTACCGTAACTCATACCATAGGTCCTCAAATTAAGTGAAAAAATATTGAATACAGTACACTATGTTATGGTCTGTGTTGTAAGAGACTCTTTAACTTTTCTGTGGTTTTAATTTTAGTGTGTTATGGTCTCTCTCTCAAAAGAGTTGTGCATTGAAATGCACGTTGGAGAGGAGCATGGCTCTCACACGCCGGTGGAGTGCTAAATACACACACCTGACTCCATTTCATCACGGGCTATAAAGAATAGCAGTGCCATTCCTGGTGCTAGAAGATTGTCCAATTTCCCCTTTATCTCTCTGCCTCTCAGTTCTGTGCTCCACCAGGTCCTGCTTTAGTTTGATTTCCGTGTTTCTAGTGCTCTAGTGCCTTCCCTGTGAACAATAAAGCGTACATTTTCATAGATGAAATGTGGAAATCGTGGTCACTGTAATAGAGATGCAGAGAAAGTGTTAGTGATTAGATCACTTTAGTTCTTTAGCACTAGCTTTAGCTTTAGTGCTTGTGATACATACATAGTACTGTATCAACAACTTCCAAACTTCCCCAGGACAGCTTTTAGGGTGATACATAGTATCAACAACGTCTGGACTTCCTCAGGACAGCTTTATTAGGGTGTATGTAGGTCTGGTGAGCCACTAGGCTTGGGTGTAAAATCCCAAACAGACCTTATATAATATCAACAACTTCCGCACTTCCCCAGAACATACATAGTATCAACAACTTCCAGATGTCGTGCACTTTTTCTCTCATTTTTTCTCGCGTTCGACTTCCGGTTTTTGTTGTTTCCCGGACGGAAGAACTCACGGATTTTTATGTTCAGATTCTGATTTGTTGGAGCTGTAGAGCATTCGGATTCTGAGGTGCTACTGTAATTCTAAACCTGTTGGGCTTAAGATCTGTTTATTCATTCATTTGCTGAACCAATAAACAACTGTTTCAGTGAGGCTGGAGCCAATCTAAGCAGACCCTGGGCAAAGGTGAGGTACACCCTGAATAGCTTGTCAGTTAATTGCAGGGCAAACACACACTAGTATTCACACTCACATTCACACTAAGGGGCAAACCGGAGCAGCCAATTAACCTAAGGTGCATGTGTTTAGACTGTAGGAGGAAACTGGAGAACCAAGAGGAAACCCATAAAAGTGCAGAGAGAAAATGCGGACTCCCAACTGAAATACCCTTGCCGACCCTTAGACTCAAACCCAGGACCTTCTTGCTCTGAGGCGGATGTGCTGACCATTACACCAGCATGCTGCCATCCCGAATTTCACAGGTCTTTAAAAGGTCCTAGCCTTAAAATGTAGACAAGCTAAGTTTACATATAATTATAACACTACCCACATAAGGACAAGAAGAACATGCAAGGACAAGTTCAAACAAAAGCACCCATGCTGAGTCCAGAACCCAAACCCAGGACCTTTTGTTGTGAAGCCCATTTGCTAACCGCAACACCACAGTGGCATCCTTGCAGAAAAAAGTACTTATGCATTTTGTTACCAGCCAAGCATTTAATTTTAATTTGACAATTTTCTCAGAATTTTACTGTACATTTTATTTATATTTTATTTTAATTATATTTATTCTTATAAGTTTTTTTTATTACATATTAATAACATATATTAAGCAAAGTTTTCATAAATACAAAGACAGCACCAAAGTTACAGTGAAAAACAGAGTACAGTAATTTAAGGCTACAGGAAGAACTTTTTCTGCTGACTCCAAATATTTTGTGGCCTACACTGAAAGCTACATTGATTGAATCCAGAGGTGTCTACTGTATGAAAGAAGCTCTTCACAGTACTGAAACTGGAACAACCACAAAAACCTCTTTCATACAGCTTCACAAAGATTAAAATCAAAGAGCTGAGAAAAAAAGTTACTCTTCAAAACGTCACAGGGACAAATTTTCTTTTTTATTTTTTTTCGTAACAAGCCAAAGGAGAGCCAAGCCGTACAGTAGAAGGTTTAGAAGGGGTCACGCTGTAATAATGCTGGATGGCCAGTGTTCTGATTTTCTGATTGGTTGAGCTGATCATAGACCCGAGTTACTTAAGATCTGACCAAAAAAGGGATTTTTCGTGCTACTGAAAATCTCCCCAAACATCTGGGGAAATGACATGTTATGCTGCTTAAGGAAAGAATTTTGCAAACATGGTCTGGTATTAAGACAAATCCCATAACACCGGAATGCCAAATCTCAGGGGATGAAGAGAATGTAAGCCTGAATACAGGATAGGATAAGAGACTTTATAACCGAGCGATTTATATAGTACAGTTCAGCTAGGATGGCCACGATGACTGTTTTTGCTGGATGATGTAGTGTCTCAGAAACTATCGTGATAAATGATACTACCGGTATTTTCATTTTTTTAAACAGATAGAAAGAGCTTCTTTAGGAATGTTTTGGCCACAGATATAATCATTCGCTCATTTACCGAGCCACTAAATCCTGCTTAGTTCCCAGAAGGGCTGGAACCAGTACATTACTGCTGTGAGGCAGACATGTTAAGAACTACGCCACCAGGCCACCCACCACAGATATTACCATAAATTAATTCATTTCATTTATTTTCTGAACCGCTTAATCTTAATTTGGGTCACGGGGAGGCTGGCATCCATCTTGGCTGAATCTGAGCGAGGGCACAGTACACCCTAGACAGCTTGCCAGGCCATGGCAGGGCAGAAACATACTGACGGCGGTGTAGCACCTCTTTATAAAAGCCAGCAATGGTTCTTTTACATGAATCTCTCGGCACAGACAGTGAGAGACATGGCCGGACTATGATAACCCAGTTCGCTGCACTGAGTGGGACAGCAGTGACAACTCATTGATAGTGGAACTTGAACCCCCGACCTTGGGGTCAGAAATCCAGCACCGCATCACCGTGCTACCACTTCCCATAATGATAAATAATTCATTGTAATAATGCAAGTATGCACTTTTAAATATCAATGGCCAGTGGTAGGCTGCATAGCCATCAGCGTGTTGCTGCCCCTTGCTAAAGGGTTGTGCCAGGAAGGGCATCCGACATAAAAATCTGTGCCAAATCAAACACGTGAATCAGATGATTCGCTCTGGCGACCCCTGAAGAAAGGGGGTAAAATGAAAGCCGAGGTCAGTTTTCCAAAAGAAAAAGTGTAATGATCACATGGCTACCTAAACGTAACATTTATTTTTCCAGTAAGCCACGCATAACCAAATATTAGAAACCCTTTCTGGGACCTTCACAGAAAAAAGTCAAGAAAAAAAAAAAACGCTGGTGGCTATCAGTTGAGCAACCCGAAATCCGCCCAAACAGAAGACTGGTTCAGCCGAGCCTGGCAAATAAAAGTATTCGCCTGAGCTAATGGTCCACTTTTTAGCTTTGAGAGTTTGTCTACTTGCATTTGGCCTTGCAAGCGATCATACTCATCTTTGTGACGGAATTCAGCGTGTCGGTGCAGATTGTATTCTTTGAATACCACAACTGTCTCTTGACAGATGATACAAACAACGTTTTCTTTGCATTGAACAAAAAGAAACGGTTTGTCCACTGTAGGTTAGATACCCTGCATTCTGAATCAAGTTTTCTCTTCCATAACCTTTTCACCATTATTCCGCTCTTTGACAGGGGAGAGTCTAGGATTTTTGTGTCCTTGGGGGGGTTCAAATGGGGCACAGACGGCAGAAGAGTGGAATAGAATGTCATGTTCTGGGTGTGTATAAGTCTTGATTGCGTGGCCAGACTAAAAAAAAAAAAGTAATCATAATGTGTCTCTGGCATTGTTCAGGGGCCGGGCCAAATGTGGAGGTGGGCCGTATCCGGCCTGCGGATTGTTATGTTGTTGTTGTTATTAATAATAATAATAATAATAAGAGGAAGAAGAAGAAGAAGAAGAAGAAGAAGAAGAAGAATATAAGTCCTCGTAGTAGTAATATTAATAATAATACAGTAATAATAAGAAAACGCGGAATTTTCGTTTGTTGTGACTTGTACAGCTTACACCCTGGACAGCTTGCGTGTCCATCACAGGGCAGAAACACTCTGACGGCTATGCAGCTCAGGTCAGGTCAGGTATGAGGGCATGCGCCAGGACGGCACTTCGCTGCGTCCACCAGCCGCCTCCACTCATCCGGCCGTCTCCTGGCGATCGACCAGGCCTGCGCAGGGCCCATACCCCCCGGCAGGGTAGCCCTCAGCTGCGACAACCACGTCACACGCGGTCGTCGCCGCGATCGGTTCCAGCCCCTAGGATCCTGAATGGACAGGATCCGGTGTGCTGGGTCCGAAGGCGGGAAACGCGCCAAGTACCCATAGTAGGCACGGTCGCGGATCAAGCAGGTTACTCTTACCATCCCCGCATCCCCAAGCACCTTCTGGTTGGTAAGCAGCTCCTTTTAGTGAAAGTCAGCAATGGTGCTTTCACACCTATAGGGGTAATTTCTGTATGTCTTTGGATTGTGGGAGGAAACCCAAGTACCCAAAGGAAACCTATGCAAGCACATCCACAACATGTAAACCCCACACAGGAACACCCTTGCCAAGCCTAGGAATCAAAGCCAGGTCCTTCTTGATGTGAGGTGGATGTCCCAACTACTACGCCATCCTGCTGCTCATTTAAATATATAATATCAATTTACACATTCTAAAAAACATAGAACCAATTCAAGAAAAAGTATTCAACCAGGCGTGGAGAGAAAAATTAGGTGCATCAGTTATTTGTACAATTTGTTTATGTTTGATTTATTAACTACTGTGACAGACCTCAGTGGAATCACGTGAGATATGAAGGATGTTGAGCCTACCCTGATGTTGTCATCAGTTAGTGGTGGTAAACATCATTTAATCATGGGTGTGCCATGGGTGTGATGTCAGAGCAAACATATGCAATGTTTAATCCACCAGGGATACGGAGGACAATTAAGGTGTTTGACTCTTAGTCGTACGATTCCAGTCCACTCTGCTGTTTCATCATCATTAAACTTGTGCAGCTTTTACGCCTTTATCATGCCGTGAAATTATCATGTCATAATTTGTTGGGTTAGTGCTCATGTTGAAGATGTGTCAAGATATAGAACAATAATCAAACTAATCAAATCAATAATCAAAAAAAAAAAAAAAATACATGAGTCCAACGCAGTTCTCAGCATTGCATTTGATATGGGATGGAATGATGGTGAAGTTCACGTCACTCAAGAAGCTCCTGGGTTAGAGTTCCAGGCTCAGGTGTTTCTGTCAGGAGTTTTCATGTTCTAATTATATTTGTGGAGGTTTCCTCCCACAGTCCAAAGACATGCACATTAGACTAAATGGTTGTTCCAAATTGCCCCTAGGTGTGAACACTAGTATCAGGTGTATACAGAACATCATGTGATTAAAGAAAACAGTCAAGCATGTTTCTACAAGTATGTTTATATGAACGCTTTGAACCAGTGTGTCCTGGCACACTGAGCAATTCTGATTATATCAGTAGGATCAGTAGGACATCTGAGAACCAACAGGCAAAAGAACTGAGTGGATTTTTATGGCAGCATAAATAACCAGGATTGTGCAAAGGGAAAATCGGTGCCAGTCAGGGGTGTGATGGGTGAGATTGTGATGGTCTGATGAAGGCCTGATGTGGCTGCCAGTTTTCATTCTAGCCTATCATGAGTACATGGCCAGAAGACTTCCGTTGATCATTTGATTAAGCAAGTGTAAATAAGTGACACTCCAGCTACGCTGGAATGAAAATGTACAGCCATACAGATTCTTTGTGTATAAAAATTACGATAATCTACATCAACTGCCTAATTAAAATATATAAAACTGGTGACATAGTGGTTAGTACACCTGCCTCATATCAAGAAGGTCCAGGGTTCGGGTCCCAGGCTCGGCGGCGCCTTTCTGTGTGGAGTATTCAAAGCTCTCTCCATGCTTATGTAGGCTTCCTTCAGGTTCTCCGATTTCTTCCCACAGTCCAAAGACGCGTGAGTGTGAGTATCAATGGTTGTCTGTGTTTCCCAAACTGTTCAGGGTGTACCCTTTATTTACCAAGAGTCAGGCAAAATAGGCTCCAGCCTTCCCGTGACCCTACTAGAATTCAGTACTTCAGCAAATGAATGAATGAAGGAATAAACTATATATAATCTGTAGTTTGATAATTAACAGAATAATATGAGCAGGCCCTTTAAGGGCAGAATTAATATTAGTCCATGAGGAAATAAATAAATAAATGTTTACACCCTTTTTTGGGATTTTTTTTAAAATTCCCCCTAATTTAGTCATAACTAATTCCACCCATCAAATATTGCCTCCATAGTACATACAACCACCACTAAGCAGGGCGGGGTCTAAACATAAACGTCCCCCCTCTGTGGCAGGTGATGCTGCCACCTGCATATTTACAAATTGCCGTGCATACAGAAGCAGAGGACGCCGAGCACACTTGGACGAAAAGTACGATCCGTCCCTTTGCACACATGAGCTCACAGATGCCCACGGAAACCATTACACGTGACAGAGGTTGTGTATGCCATCTCGCCCTTTCATGAGAATTTTGCAAGTTAGCTCCTGTGGACAACCTTTAGCTTGCAAGCTCCAGGTAGACATTCTGACAAATTGTTGCGCCCACTCAGGAGCCCGATTTCACCCATTCTTTCTGTTAAAATTACTGAAGTTCTGTATGATTGAATGGGGAGCATCGGTGAAGGGCAATTTTCAAAGTTGTTGCTCTGTTACATAGAGAACCTCCACCCCAGTTGGACAGTTCTTGCAGAGTATGAACATGTTCTCTTCTTGGGTGGTCACCATTCATTTCCCCCTCAACCCTGCCCAGTTTCCTAGTTCCTGCAAAAATAAAATCCTTATAATGAAAATAGCATATTCTCCCTGTGCTTGCGTGGGTCTCCTCCAGGCACTGAGGTTTCCTCCCCCAGTACCAAAACATGCACAGTAGGTCAATTGGCTGTTCCAAATCTCCACTAGGTGTGAGTGTGAGAGTAAATGGTTGTGTGAGTGGTGGCCCTATGATGGCCTAAAGAGTAGTCCAGGGTGTACCCAGCCCTCGCTCGGAGTTGGCTGAGATGGGCCCCAGTCTCCCTACAACCCTATTTAGGATTACCCGGTTCAGAAAATGAATGGATGAATGAATGATGAAAATTCTTAGACTTAGACCTGTGCGGATGTTATTTTCATGGTGATGAGCAGGATCGGAGTTCCACCAAAGATTGCATTTTGTAGCACCAACCCAGAGAACCTTTTTCAACATTACACCGAGTGCTCATAGAGGGGATATAAATAGGCCTTTTTTCAATATTAGCCTTATTCGCACCATTCTATAATAAAGGCCGGGTTTGTGGTGCTCGGTTATGCATCTCCTCTCAACAGCTTTTCCCAATTCTGCTTTGGATAATATTCTTCAGAGTTCTCCCTCCACAATCCTCTTGGGAGCTTATTGCATTGACGAATGCTCTCATTGCTAATCAACCGATGATTGGTGGACGGTCTCCTTTAGGCAACGTCATTGTGCCATTTTTGTTTAAATTTTTAAAATGGAATTAATAGTGCTGTAGATGATGTTTAATATTTGGTATATCTTGTTCATTTGCTTTTGGCTGTTCTCTTCAAGGGTCACCACAGTGAATCATCTGCCTCCATCTCACCCTATCCTTTGCATCTTCTTATCTTACACCAACTAACTTCATGTCCTCCTTCACCACATCCATAAATCTCCTCTTTGGTCTTCCTCGAGGCCTTCTGCCTGGTAGTTCCAACCTCCACATCCTACTACCAATATACTCACTATCCCTCCTCTGTACATGTCCAAACCATCTCAATCTTGCCTCTCTGACTTTGTCTCCAAAACATCTTACATGTGCTGTCCCTCTGATGTACTCATTCCTCATTCCTGATCCTATCCATCCTTGTTACTCCCAAAGAGAATCTCAAGCTCACCTCACATATATAAAAATACCAAATGTTATATTTCTCCAACATTATTTTCGCTGTCCAGGACTTGTTTAGATGGCACCCTAATAGCCCTATCTATTCATTCATTAATTTTCTGAACTGCTTAATCCTAATTATGGTTGTGGGGAGGTTGGTGTCCATCTCAGCTGGCTCTGGATGAAAGCAGAGTACAACCAGGACAGCCCACCAGGCCATCAACAAGTTGACAGCTATGCAGCCTACTCTTTATTAAAGTTAGCAATGGTTCTTTTACATGTCTCTCACCATAGACAGTGACAGTCATGGCCAGTCTTTGATAACCCAGTTAACTGCACTGGGGGGACAGAGACAAGCCATTGAGAGTGGGACTTTAACCCCCAACCTTAAGATCAGTGAGCCAGCATTTTACCACCAGGCCACCAGTGCCCCAGCATACTTCCATGACAAGCTCAATGACTTTCCAGCAACCACTCACTGGCTCCTGTGTTAAATTGTTTCATCCTGATAAGGGGAGTAGGGAGCTAACACTGAGCCAGGGATCCCAGTGAGGTTTAGAACAAAATAGAGGAAACGGGTTTAGAAATAGAGGAAATGAAATATTTCAGCTGGGGGGGTTGAGGAGGCCACAGGGCCCCTTGTGGGGTACAGGGGAAGAGCATGTCATGTAAAAAAAAATCATGCAAAAGAGTTAATCATCGTTTTGTAACGTAAATAAACACTAAACAAAACAGCTTATGTAATGAAAAAAATATTAAAAGGTTATTTCAGTGTATAAACACACATAATTCATGTAGCATAGCCCTATGGCTCGTCATTCATGTGCAACATGTTAACCGGGGATTTAGTTGAGTTGGTAGAGCGTCTCCTTTATCCTCTGGAAGGTCGGAGTTCGAATCCGGCCGCGTCATACCATGAGACGTTAAAATTTGGGGCATGGTGCTCAGCATCAAAAGTGATAGAACAACACAACAACTGGTGCTGTACAGTGGTGACAGGTGCTGAGGTCTCATGCACATTGAGCATATGTGTGTATGAAATTGCACTATATAAGTGTCCACTATAATAATAATAACGTAATTATCAACTCATTCGTAGAATGATCACATGACATATATTATCACAACAAACATTTGTGTACATTTGAGCATACCTGCTACAAGTTAGCATCTTAATAGTATAACTCTATAATTCAAAATGTCACAAGATTTACTCTGCACTAGTAAACAGTCTCACACTGTACTTATTGCATAAATTTATATTAAAAAAAAAGTGGAATCCCACGAAATAGCAGAGATCTGGGATCCCTGCACTGAGCAGACCACTAACCATGATGCCACCCTTTCAGAAACCAGTATATTTATAAAGAGCTCTCCTGACACTAACCACATACAGGTGAACACCATTTAACTAAATATTTGCCTCATGGCAGCATGGTGATGCAGTGGTTCATATGTCCACCTTACAGCAAGAAGGACCTGGGTTCGATTCCCGGACTCAAGTGTTGCTGTATGAAACTACTAGTACATGTTCTCACTGTGAGATTTTTTGTTTTTTTTTCTGGCTGCTTCAGTTTCTTTCCACAATCCAGACACATGCACATAAAGCTATCTGACTGCTCCAAATTGCCCCATAGGTGTGAATATGAGTGTGAATGGTTGTATGTGTGTTGCCCTGCGATGGCCTGGCAAGCTGTTCACGGTAAATCTGCCTTCCCCCAGGTGTCGGCTGAGACAGGCTCCAGCCTCCCATGTAGGATTAAACAGTTCAGCAAATGAGTGAGTGAGAGTGAGTAGTAGCAACTATTTGTACCAAAACTTTAGTGGCAATACATAACCAATCACATTTTATTCTTCCATTCATAAATCTCTCATGACTACTTTATCTCACAGTGAGGGCAGAGGTTTACTCACCTTTACATAACTATTGTTTTAGCAAACATTTATGACCTAAAGTGCTGGGATCCTGCTCACTGTAAGAATGTAACAATCGGATCCAAAAAGAAGAAGAGAACAGATGAGTTAGTGCATCATGTGAAGCTACTACGAGTCGCTAAGATGAAAAAGCTTGAGAATTTGTAAGGTGTAGTCAAAATAATGCTTTCTAGCCTATTATTGCTGAGGAAAGGAGTCGAATTGCTACGTGTGTGTGTGTGTGTGTGTGTGTGTGTGTGTGTGTGTGTGTGTGTGTGTGTGTGTGTGTGTGTGTGGAGATGGCTTTGTAATTATTAACCACAACAAAGTTATAAGCTTTGAGCTTTATTAGTGTTTATCTTATGTTATGGTGTGGGGCTGGTGGTGTAGTGGTTAGGATGCTATGCTCATGATCAGGAGGTTGTGAGTTCAAATCCCACTGAGACCCCCACTGTGCTAAGACCCCTGGGCAAGGTCTCAACCACAAGTGTGCCTTTGTTCACCCAGCAGTATAAATGGGTACCACTAAAAATATACTGGGAAGGTAACCTGCGATGGACTAGCGTCCCATCCAGGGGGAGTTGAACTCCTGGTTGCTTCATGTTATGGAAACCGGCGATAAGCACCGGCCTGATGAGGCTCGGGTGTAAAAACCCAACAGACTTGCCTACCTGTCCTTATGTTATGGTGCTCTTGTGCACTAATATTCCTTTTTAACAATAAGATTTACCGATTCAAACCGTACATTAGCAAATCAACATCCAGCAGAAAAACACACATATTACACCAGGATGCCAAAGTGTTCTATTTGATTAAAACAATATTGACTGATGGTGGAGCGGTTAGCACATCCGCGTCACAACCAGAAGGTCTAGTGGTCGACTGTGGTCGAGTCCCAGGCTTGGATGTCTCTGTGTGGAGTTTGCAAGTTTCTTTAGTTATTGATCTCAGAAAAGATACAAAGGCACTGTATATGGATTTACGGAATTTAATTCTTGAGATCCTTTTCATACTGTTATTTTCAAAATTAAAAAAAAAATGAATAATCAAATCTTCTTTCTTTTCCTTTCGGCTTTTTCCCTTTTTTCCAGAGTTTGCCACAGCAAATCATCTGACCTGCATGTTTGATTTGGCATAGGTTTTTATGTCGGATGCCCTTCCTGACACAACCCTTTAGCAAGGGACAGAAACACGCTGACAGCTTTGCAGCTCCTCTTTACGAAAGCCAGCAATGGTTCTTTTAAATGATTCACACCATAGACCAGTGGTTCTTAACCTTGTTGGGGGTACCGAACCCCACCAGTTTCATATGCACATTCACCGAACCCTTCATCAGTGAAAAATAAAAATATGATTTTTTTACAAATTCAAGACAGGCACTGTTGTGTTCTTGTATTCCCATCTCCATGCAGTTTCATGAAGTATTCCTTTAGTTTTGCCGGTGCGAGACTAGAGTTGCTCAACTTGCCATTGCAAATCATTCAGATAGGATGCTGAGTCCCATCACGTTCCGTGATGCATGTGAATCCATGTTGTATATATTCGTCCAACCACTTTCTTTATTTGCTTGACATAGACACCTCCAGAGGTGAAAGAGTGGTCATTGGTGCAGACTTCAATGGACATGTTGGTGCAGGCAACAGAGGGGACGAGGAAGTGATGGGCAGGTTTGGTATCCAGGACAAGAACGCAGAAGGACAGATGTTGATAGATTTTGCAAAAAGGATGGAAATGGCTGTGGTGAATACTTTCTTTGAGAAGAAACAGGAGCATAGGGTGACTTATAAAAGCGGAGGTAGGCGCACACAGGTAGACTACATCTTGTGTAGGCGATGTAATTTGAAGGAAGTCAGTGACTGCAAAGTCATCGTGGGTGAGAGTGTTGCCAAACAGCATAGGATGGTGGTGTGCAGGATAACTCTGATGGTGAGATAGGTGAAAAAGGCAAAGGCAGAGCAGAAGACAAAGTGGTGGAAGCTGAAAAAGGAAGAGTGTCGTGTTGTCTTCAAGGAGGAGTTGAAACAAGCTTTGGGTGGCCAGGAAGTGCTTCCAAATGACTGGACAACCACAGCAAATGTGATCAGGGACACAGGTAGGAGAGTACTTGGTGTGTCCTCTGGAAGGAAAGTAGATAAGGAGACTTGGTGGTGGAATGAGGAAGTGCAGGAGTGTGTACAAAAGAAGAGGTTAGCCAAGAAGAAGTGGAACATTGAGAGGACCGAAGAGAGTAAACAGGAGTACAGGAAGACACAGCATAGGGCGAAAGTAGCAGTGGCTAAGGCCAAACAGAGGGCGTATGATGACTTGTATGATAGGTTGGATAGTAAAGAGGGAGAAAATGATCTATACAGGTTGGCACAGCAGAGAAATAGAGATGGGAAGGACATGCAGCAAGTTAGATTGATAAAGGACAGATAGGGAACTGTATTGACTAATGACAGAAGTGTGCTGGGAAGATGGAAAGAGTACTTTGAAGAGCTGATGAATGAGGAAAATGAGAGAGAAAAAAGAGTAGAAGAGGTAACCATTGAGGAGCAGGATGTAGCAAAGATCAGTAAGGGTGAAGTGAGAAGGGCATTGAAGAGGATGAAGAATGGAAAGGCAGTTGGTCCTGATGATATACCTGTGGAGGTATGGAAGTGTCTAGGAGAGGTAGCAGTAGATTTTCTGACAAGAACATTCAACAAGGTACTAGAGAGTGAGCAGATGCCGGAGGAGTGGAGGAGAAGTGTGCTGGTGCCCATTTTTAAGAACAAGGGAGACGTGCAGAGTTGCAGCAACTACAGAGGGATAAAGTTGATGAGCCATACGATGAAGTTATGGGAAAGAATAGTGGAAGCTAGACTAAGGGCAGAGGTCAGCATTTGTGAACAACAGTTTGGTTTCATGCCAAGAAAGAGCACCACAGATGCAATGTTTGCCTTGAGGATGTTAATAGAGAAGTACAGAGAAGGTGAGAGGGAGCTACATTGTGCCTTTGTGGATCTGGAAAAAGCATATGACAGGGTGCCAAGAGAAGAACTGTGGTATTGCATGAGGAAGTCTGGAGTGGCAGAGAAGTATGTTAGAGTGGTGCAGGACATGTATGAGAGATGTAAGACAGTGGTGAGGTGTGCTGTCGGTGTGACCGACGAATTCAAGGTGGAGGTGGGACTGCATCAAGGGTCAGCTCTGAGCCCCTTCTTGTTTGCTATGGTGATGGACAGGCTGACAGACGAGGTGAGACAAGAATCTCCATGGACTATGATGTTTGCAGATGACATTGTGATCTGTAGTGAGAGCAGAGAGCAAGTGGAGGAAAATCTAGAGAGGTGGAGGTATGCCCTGGAAAGGAGAGGAATGAAGGTTAGCCTCAGAAAATCAGAATACATGTGTGTGAATGAGAAGGACCCAGGAGGAACGGTGATGTTACAGGGAGCAGAGATAACGAAGGTGGAGGATTTTAAGTACTTAGGTTCAACAATCCAGAGCAATGGAGAGTGTGGAAAAGAGGTGAAGAAGCGTGTGCAGGCAGGCTGGAATGGATGGAGAAAAGTATCCGGTGTGATGTGCGATAGGAGAGTGTCAGCAAGAATGAAGGGAAAAGTGTACAAGATGGTGGTGAGGCCAGCAATGTTGTATGGCTTAGAAACAGTGGCGCTGAGGAAAAGGCAGGAGGCAGAGCTGGAGGTAGCGGAGATGAAAATGTTGAGGTACTCCCTGGGAGTAACCAGGATGGATAGGATCAGAAATGAGTATATCAGAGGGACAGCCCACGTAAGATGTTTTGGAGACAAAGTCAGAGAGGCTAGATTGAGATGGTTTGGACATGTACAGAGGAGGGATAGTGAGTATATTGGCAGTAGGATGCTGAGGTTGGAACTACCAGGCAGAAGGCCTCGAGGAAGACCGAAGAAGAGATTTATGGATGTGGTGAAGGAAGACATGAAGGTCGTTGGAGTCAGAAAAGAAGATGCGGAGGACAGGGTGAGGTGGAGGCGGATGATTTGCTGTGGCGACCCCTGAAGGGAGCAGCCGAAAGTAAAAGAAGAAGAAGTGAGTATGGATTAAAATATTCCGAAAAAAATCTCACGACTTCACACATTGACTACTGAGCGGGCTAAATTCCCCGCGGCACTGATTGGCCAAGCAATGTAATGTGATCATCTGCAGCCAGTGATGGCCAAGCGGGGCGTGTCATCACTAATTGACATGATGAGTCGGGTGTGTCCTGACCTCCATGGCAGAGGCTCCGCCGAACCCCTGAGACCGACTCACTGAACCCCTAGGGTTCGATTGAACCCAGGTTGGGAACCACTGCCATAGACAGTGAGAGACATGGCCCGCCTTTGATAACCCAGTTAGCTGCACTAGGGGAACAGTGACAATCTTGTGGAGAGCGGGACTCAAACCCTCAATCATAGGATCAGTGATACAGCGCCTTTTACCACCAGGCCACCGCTGCCTGAATAAATGAATAAACAAATAAATTTTAATAAAATACGGCCCAGGCTGTAAAAAACAAACTGGGAACTTTATGTTGAGAATGCTATATATGTTTAAATTGAAATGGTACAATGTGTAAATTCATGGAAGTTAACATGTAAAGGCAAGAAAAGTCTCCCTTTCATAGTTCCTGATCTAGGATCTAGCATGTTGACATGATGCATTCCGTCTCAGGCGTGTTTTGTCTAGAGTGTGTACTGAAGCTCTGGTTAACATCTTTGTTTCGAAGTTCTTCCTCTCCAAATCTGAGTCAAGTTTCTGGTGGTTTCAGATGCAGACATTTATCTTATCTGTTTTATAAATATTGATATAGAATCTGCATGTTTGAACTTGATGGTTTTGTATCAGGATCTGTTTGAATTCTTAGTTTGTGTTACTGCTCGTGCAGAGCTTCTGCCCTATCGTCTGTCTGCTTTTCCTACCTCCTCCCAAAAGCATGCCTTCAGCTCAATGGGCTGAGATCATTATTTCTTTAAGCACTCAGGTGTAGCGGCACAGTGTTGTAGTGGTTAGCACATCTGCCTTACAGCAAGAAGGCCCTGGGTTCGATTCCCATTCCCATCCGATTGCATGTTCTCCCTGTGCTTGTGTGGGTTTCCTCTGGGTACTCCGGTTTCCTCCCACAGTCCAAAAACATGTACAGAAGGTTAATTGCCTAGTGAGCTGTTCAGGGTGTACCCTGGAGTTGGCTGCAGCCTCCCCTGTGAATTCTAATTAGGATTAAAGGATTATTAGAGTCTATAATTCACTAATGGCCCGTAGGGCAGTGGTGGCTTAGTGGTTAAGGTGATGGGTTCAATTCCCATTATCACCACTGTTGTGCCCTTGAGCAAGGCCCTTAATCCTCAATTGCCAGTTGTATTAAAAAAAAGATAACTGTAAGTCACTCTGGATAAGAGCATCTGCAAAAGGCTAAAAACATAATGTAATGTAATCCATAATGCTTTGCAGTGGACAATTAATGTTTGTCCCGGCCCTAACAAATATGCTCGGACATACCAGAGAAATCAGTTAACAACAGGAATTTACATTTTATTGATATGTTATTATAATAATAATAAATATAATTAGCCCTGGCTTTACACTGTGGGACGATATCTGCACTGTTGATCTGCAATGTTGACATTTCAAAAAACTCCACAATTTATGTGCACACTTGGAATATATAAACAGCACAGTATAAACATATAACATATTGTATAACCCAATGTGGGTCTGGTGGTGTAGTGTTTAGGGTGCTGAGCTCATGATCAGGACGTTGTGAGTTCGAATCCCACTGAAACCCTCACTGTGCTAAGACCCCTGGGCAAGGTCTCAACCACAAGTGTGCCTCTGTTCACCCAGCAGTATAAATGGACACCAGTAAAAATATACTGGGAAGGTAACTGGCACTTGACTAGCATCCCATCCAGGAGGAGGTGAGCTCCTGGTTGCTTCACGCTACAGAAACCGGGAATAAGCACCAGCCTGATGAGCCACTATGCTCAGGTGTAAAAACCCAACAGACTTCACAGTATAAACAGTAGGTGACCCGCATCCAAATGAAACTTGAAGACATTGATTCACTTAGTTCAGCAAGATCCTGATGATGGCGTGTCAAGGTCTGTTAGACTCTGTGAAAGTCTTTCAAAGTCTTTTGAGCTCTACTGTCCTCTACCATGCTTCTCACATTCTTCAGTTCATTTTCTGTAACCGCTTAATCCTAATTAGGGTCGCAGGGAGGCTGGCGCCCATCCCAGCCAACTTCGGGCGAGGGCAGAGTACACCCTGGACAGCTCGCCAGGCCATCGCAGGGCGGAAACACTCCGACGGCTTTGCATCTACTCTTGTCGAAAGTCAGCAATGGTTCTTTTACATGCCTCACACCATAGACAGTGAGAGACATGGCCGGCCTTTGATAGCCCAGTTAGCAGCACTGGGGAGGACAGTGACAGCCTTGTGGAGAGTGGGGCTCGAACCCCCAACCTTTGGATCAGCGATCCAGTGCCCTATACCACTAGACCACCATTGCCCGCTTCTCACATTCTATCAGATCATAATATAGTGGGAAAATCATGGCAAAATTTTTCATCATTATCATCTCCTTCTGCTTAATCCAGGGTCGGGCCACAGGGCAGCAGCCTAAGCAATGAGATTCAGACGTCTGTCTCCTTAGCCACTTTCTCCTGCGCATTCCCAGACCAACCAAGAGACATAGTCCCTCCAGCGTGCTCTAGGTCAACAATGGGGTTTCTTCTCGGTTGGACATGCCCGAAACACCACACCAGGGAGGCATTCGGGAGGTATTCTAACCAGATGCCCGAGACGCCTCAGCAGGATTCTCACCATAGAGGAGCAGTAGTTCTACTCCAACTCCAAGCTTCTGCCAGATGGCTGAGCTTCTCACCCTATGTCTAAGGGAGAGTCCTGCCACCCTGTGAAGGAAGCTCATTTCAGCCACATGTATACTCAATCTTGTTCTTTCGATAACTACCCAAATCTCTTGACCATAGGTGAAGGTTGGAATGTAGATCAACTGGTAAATTTAGATCTTTGCCTTGCTGCTCAACTCACTCTTCAACACAATGGACCGGTATAAGTTATGCTTTACAGCAGAGGCTATAGCGATCTGACTGTGGTTCTCTCGCTCCATCCTTCCCTCACTCATGAACAAGACTCAGAGATACTTGAACTCTTCCACTTGGGGCAGGACCTCATTGCAGACCTGAAGGGTGCATTCCACCCTGTTCCAGCTGGGAACCATGGCCTCAGATTTGGAGGTGCGGATTTTTATCACGGCCTTCTCAAACTCGGTTTGCAAATCACCCCCAAGAGAGCTGGAGGTCTTGTATTGATGAAGCCAAAGGACAACGTCACCAGCAAAAAGCAGAGCTGAAAACCCATGGCAACCAAAGCAAAACCCCTCAACACCACGAATACGCCTAGAAATTCTGTCCATAAAAATTATGAATAGAATCCGCTTTCAGCCTGAGATTCAAACTTAGGACCTTCCAGCTGTCAGATAAACATATCAAATAGCAAGCCATTGTGCTTACCCATACTATATGTCAGCTAAATACTCCAACTGTTACTCAAGTGAAGTTTCTGATAAAGGAGAACTTTAGCTTCAAGTTTGAAGTTCATTTTTGATCATCATGGTCACTGATGCCGTGTCTTATTCACGTGTTAACCAAACGTACACTTCTTGTTCCTGGAATAAGATGAGGAATTACCAGCACCCTGAGCAGGCTAAAGAACTTTTATTTATGGGGTGTAAGAAAAGCCTTAAGCTATTTGGATTTTCAGAATTAAACTCCACAAGGAGCCTTAAAAATTATTTGTGTCAAATGCTTTCAAGATGCTGACTTTCGTCAAGAGTAGCTGCATAGCTGTCAGCGTGTTTCCACCCTGCGATGGCCTGGCAAACAGTCCAGGGTGTACTCTGCCCTCGCCCAGAGTCAGCTGAGATGGGCGTCGGCCTAGTTGTTACCCTAATTAGGATTAAGCGGTTCAGAAACCGAATGATTGAATGAATGTTTTCAGAATGAGTTACTGTGTGCTGTTTCCTGTGTGATTAAGGACTTGAGTTAAACTTGTGAGGTAAATCATCTGTCATGGGAAAAACTACAGCTGGGAGGCTCCTATTGTATAATCATCATTTAATGTCTGGCCTGAGCTTCATAAAATTCCTAAGAACGCTTTTGAACTGTGCTGGTCTGAGTGACAAACACTCACTAATCACACCATATTCATGCCATTTGTCAGTGTAAGTAGAGTAGTAATGGAGGTGGGGGGGGGGCTATAAAAACCTTTAACCTATAAAAAAGTCCTGTAAAAGTCTCGGTGAAGTGTTGAAGAATGTTAGAAGAAAGTGAGGAGATGTGCTGCTGTATACAGTCTCTTCTCACAAGCATACTTTTCTGTATTCTCCCACCACACAAACCATCTGAACTACTTAATCCAAGACTGGAGCCCATCTCAAAAGGCAGGATATACCTTCAATTGCTTACCAGACATCATGGGGCCAACAAACACCCAACAATCCCCATTTACACTCACACCTAGGGACAATGTGGGTCAGTGGTGTTCTAGTGGTATAGGGCACTGGATCGCTGATCCAAAGATTCGGGGTTCGAGTCCCACTCTCCACAAGGTTGTCACTGCCCCCACCCCCCACCCCCCCAGTGTTGCTAACTGGGTTATCAAAGGCCGGCCATGTCTCCCACTGTCTATGGTGTGAGGCATGTAAAGGAACCATTGCTGACTTTCGTAACAAGTAGGCTGCAAAGCTGTCCGCGTGTTTCTGCCCCGTGATGGCCTGGCGAGCTGTCCAGGGTGTACTCTGCTCTCACCCAAAGTTGGCTGGGATGGGTTCACAGAAAATGAACTGATGAACTAAACCTAGGGGCAATTTGGAACAGTCAGTTAACGTCATGTGTATGTCTTTGGACAATCAGAGGAAACCAGAGGGACAAGAGGAAACCCATGCAGGCATGTGGAGAACAATTATCCTCCACACAGAAACACCCAAACCTGGTAGTCTAACCCAGGACCTTCTCGCTGTGAGGGGAACGTACTGACTGCTACACCATCACGCTGCAACTGAAAGCATCATATTTGTCATTAGAATGCCAGATCACATGAAACTGCAGAAAACACTAAGAGGAGTAAGATAAGTGCATGCATGTGGTCATCCAGACAAGTGTTATATATTTCTCTCCTGAATGGAAAGAGTGGTAAACTCACAAGGTTACACAGCTCAGGGGCTAACCAAAAGCATTGCTGCATTTGTAAACTAATTAACATATAAAGCCATTGAACAGTGATGTCACCGATCAGCTGATCCAACAAACTGGATTCTTCAGGTGGGCAAAACTTACAAAGAAATCACTAGGTTAGGTTCACGTGTAACAAACACAAATTAATGCAATAATAAACAATTAGATTTCATGCTCTAGGGTGTACAAAGCAAAGCATTTAGTTAAAGGTTTGAGGATTTGTTTATACAGATTTATGAAGGATCGCAACAGAAAATGTTGTTTTGAATACCCTCCAATCACAACAGCATGACATTGGCTAATGTAGTACACCTTTCTGGCAGTGAGGGCATGATTGAGCACCCTCTGCAGGTGGAGAGGAGTCAGGTAAAGCCAGCAGGTAGGTGACTGAATGCACTTGTGTCTCATTAGGGGATCTGTTTATGTGTGTGCTGTATGTGTAGGTAGAGACTAGCAAGAGAGACCGAGGAGCCATGTCCCCGTGTGAGCATGTGTGTTTGTTATGTGGCGCATTGCATAGTTGACTGTGGGTCTCAGATTAACACAGTAAAATGGAAACAGCTGAAAAACTGATAGTAAAGTGAGTACACAGAGTGAGTTGTCTGCTTCCCTGTGTCCCGAACCAACAGCCTGTTACAGCCATGCTTTTGGCAGACACTAGGTCTCAACCCATTCTGAACTCTTACAGGAGATGTTACACAACGCTTTTATCTTCATTAATATACAGACTGAGGAAATGTCTTGAGAAGGATGATGTTCATTTTTCCAGGAAAGGTGTGAATGAATGAAATGAGTGAGTTGGATGAAACATTAGTTACTTTGCGAGAGCCAACATGACATGGCTGGCCGAAAACACTAAACGTGGCAGTCTTGTGAGGGGTTCACAATATCGTACCTCCAGTGATAAAAAAAAATCCAGTCACCAATAAACCAAATGATTTCTTTTCTTTTTTACCAAAATTTAGCTGCCAAAGAAATAATACTACATACAGTATATGCAATCTTCTTCATCTTTTCCTTTCAGATTTTCCCTTCAGAGGTCGCCACAGCGAATCATCTGCCTTCATCTCACCCTATCCTTTGCATCTTTTTCTCTTATACCAGCTACCTTCATGTCCTGCTTCACTACATCCATGAACATGATACAGTATATGCAATGAATATCTAAAATAATTATCTATACATTATATTTGTTCAACAACCCATTAACTTGCAAATAAAAGTGATTTTTAGGGTTATAGTGGATGGGAATGGACTGCAACATAAACTTTTTTGAAATCTTATTGGGCTGAACAATTTTTAAGGATTAAAATACTGTTACACATGGTTTGGAAATAGGTTCGATACACCAAATTAATCCCTGTAAGTGTTCATGAATCAAATTTATATTAAACCAAATTTATATTTTTTCATAAAGACAAAAAAAGCAAGAAATACTCACATAGGGGGAACTCATTGTATATCAAAAAAGTGGTCTGCATTTAAATGCAGTGCTGTGCTGCATCAAGGGTCAGATCTGAGCCCGTTCTTGTTTGCTATGGTGATGGACAGGCTGACAGATGAGGTTAGACAAGAATCTCCAAGGACTATGATGTTTGCAGATGACATTGTGATCTGTAGTGAGAGCAGAGAACAAGTGCAGGAAAATCTAGAGAGGTGGAGGTATGCCCTGGAAAGGAGGAGAATGAAGGTTAGCCTCAGTAAGACGGAATACATTGTGTGTGAATGACAAGGACCCAAGAGGAACGGTGAGGTTACAGGGATCAGAGATAAAGAAGGATGGAGGATTTTAAGTATTCTGGCTCAACAATCCAGAGCAATGGAGAGTGTGGAAAAGAGGTGAAGACGTGTGTGCAGGCAGGTTGGAATGGTTGGAGAAAAGTGTATGGTGTGATGTGTGATAAGAAGGTATCGGCAAGAATGAAAGGAAAAGTGTACAAGACGGTGTTGAGGCCAGCGATATTGCATGGTTTAGAAACAGTGGCGCTGGGGAAAAGACAGGAGGCAGAGCTGGAGGTAGCAGAGATGAAAATGTTGAGGTTCTCTTTGGGAGTAACGAGGATGGATAGGATCAGGAATGAACACATCAGAGGGAAAGCACATGTCAGATGTTTTGGAGACAAAGTCAGAGAGGCTAGATTGAGATGGTTTGGACATGTACAGAGGAGGGATAGTGAGTATATTGGTAGTAGGATGCTGAGATTGGAACGACCAGGCAGAAGGCCCAGAGGAAGCGCAAAGAGACGATTCATGGATGTGGTGAAGGAGGACATGAAGGCAGTTGGTGTAAGAGAAGAAGAAGCGGAGGATAGGGTGAGATGGAGGCAGATGATTCGCTGTGGCGACCCCTGAAGGGAACAGCCGAAAGCAAAAGAAGAAGTAGAAGAAGAAAAAGCTGTACATAACGTGTACATGCACACAGCAAATGCCTGTGTGATGTGTATAAATGTAATGTTATGTGTAAATGTGCTAAGTTGTATTATTTTATTCATAAATTCACTAGTTTATATATTATTTGTTCAGTATCTGTATACCACAGTGGTGGGCCGTGCATTTGGTACATGGGCCTTCAGTTGGATGTAACTTATTTGATCTGCCTCTTAGTACCACCACTATCACCTTACAATTATACAAGCCATCAAATATACAAAAACACAATATAACAAAGTGTGGCATTGCAGAGAGTGGGAGGAATTTCACACATTTCTGCCTGTAACTCTGGCATTACAGAACATTCCTGGAGGAAGCTGCCAGTAAATCTGTGCTCAGCCAAAAGTAAAAAACTAAACATTACCTCGACTTCCTCGACCTCTGAATGAAAATGGATTTTTAAGAATTATGTCTCACACCAAGTTCATTTCTCTTCCTCCGTCAGCTAATGTGGGTGTAAAATATTTTAACTTAAATGTATCATGTGCAGATCACCGCAGACTATTCACTTAGTTTTGTTCCAACCAACCAATCGGAGGACGGAAAATTGCCGACATTATTGTAGGCCTGCTAGCTGGCCCTGTGAGGCGAATCTGAAACGTGATTGGTTAAAGAAACAGCTCCGTTGTCAATAAAGTTCAAGAGTCATCGGCCAGCGCTGCGGATTCTGAAGGTCCTGGGAAGATTAGCTGAACAGTAACATTGTTAGTTTAAACAGCTGTTATCTGTTTCAACAGCTAAAATCTGATTGGACAAAAAAAAAATGGAAAATTCTCATGCATGTACTGGAAGCAGTGCAGCCACGAGACTCCATGAAATAAAAATAATCGACTGTTGGGAATCAATTGATACAGTTTAATGGACCAAGTACTGGAATTTAAGTTGTTGATGTAGGTCATTGCTTCTGATAGTATTTAGACTACCAGAGATAGCTTTGCTGGCCCTAATGACCAGCCACAGGTATATTGTTATTACAGGTATACCTCAACTTACGTCGTTTCAAGTTAAATCATTCTAGATTATACGTCGGTTTTCAAAAAATATTTTGAAAAATTAAAAAATAATTAAAATAAAGTTTACTTTGAGAATCCTGTTGAGGCGTGGTGGTGTGGTGTTTCGGGCATGTCCAACCGGGAAGAGACCCCGGGGACGACCTAGAACATGCTGGAGGGACTATGTCTCTCGGCTTGTTTGGGACCGCCTCATTGGTCTTTTGGAGAGTTGGAGGAAGTGGCTGGGGAGAGGGACGTCTGGACTTCTTTGCTTAGGTTGCTGCCCCCGCGATCCAACCCTGGACTTAGCGGAAGATGATGATGATGATGATGATGATGATGATGATGATGATGATGATGATGATGATGATGATAAAGTTTACATTATTGTAATCATATATTTAATATTTTATATCCATACATATATATATATATATATATATATATATATATATATATATATATATATATATATATATATATATATAGAGAGAGAGAGAGAGAGAAAGAGAGAGAGAGGATTTTCTGAGTAGATCCTTCCGTAGGAGAGTGCTCAATACTTTTTGGTAGAGCAAATAACAAAAATAAAAGGACAGGACAAAGACTTTCTATTGAAACTCCATTTATCACTACAGATCTGTTTCGAGGGGTGGTGAAACCATGCTCTCTCTTCAGGTGATTATAGAAGAATTCTTATATATATATATATATATATATATATATATATATATATATCTTCTTTTCCTTTCGGCTTTTCCCTTCAGGGGTCGCCACAGCGAATCATCTGCCTCCATCTCACCCTATCCTTTGCATCTTCTTCTCTTACACCAACGACCTTCATGTCCTCCTTTACCACATCCATGTCTCTCTCTGGCAACGGACACCCCTCCCGCCTCTCCTTCTTCTACGTCTACGACCCACAGTAGTCCAATTTCCATCAGCCTCCTGTTGGTTGACGGCACTGATGGCGGTCGTTGTTAACCCGGGCCTCGACCGATCCGCTATGTCATTCTTTCTTGTGATTCGCATAGTTTATTTGGCATTTGTTTTACGCCGATGCCCTTCCTGACGCAACCCTCTGCATTTATCCGGCTTAGACCAGCGTGAGGGAGAGACACTGGTTTGTGCCCCCCCCTCACGGCTGCATTATATATATATATATATATATATATATATGTATATATATATATAAAAAAAACAAAAGGACAGGACAAAGACTTTCTATTGAAACTCCATTTATCACTACAGATCTGTTTAGTGGTGAAACCATCTCTCTCTTCAGGTGATTATAGAAGAATTCTTCTATAATCACCTGAAGAGAGAGGATGGTTTCACCACCCTCAAACAGATCTGTAGTGATAAATGGAGTTTCAATAGAAAGTCTTTGTCCTGTCCTTTGTTATTTGCTCTACCAAAAAGTATTGAGCACTCTCCTACGGAAGGATCTACTCAGAAAATCCTCTATATATATATATATATATATATATATATATATATTGATAAGTGGAGTTTCAATAGAAAGTCTTTGTCCTGTCCTTTTATTTTTGTATACATATATATATATATATATATATATATATATATATATATATATATATATATATATAAAATATTCTTATTTTCCTTTCAGGGGTCGCCACAGCAATCATCTGCCTACATCTTCACGGAAGTCATATTAACGATTGGCATATTTGATTTGGCATAGGTTTTTTACGTCAGATGCCCTTCCTGACACAACCCTTAGCAAGAGGCAGAAACATGCTGATGTTGACAAAAGTCAGCAATGGTTCTTTTGCATAAACCTCTCACCATAGACAATGAGAGGCATGGCCAGCCTTTGATAACCCAGTTAGCTGCAATGGGCGGGGGGAACAGTGACAACCTTGCAGAGAGTGGGACTTGAACCCCCAACCCTAGGATCAGCGATCCAGCACCTTCACCACTAGGCCGCCACTGCCCTAGTTATATATACAGCAGTGGTTCTTAACCTTGTTGGCGGTACTGAACCCCACTAGTTTCATATGCTTATTCACCGAACCCTTCTTTATTGAAAAATAAAATATGATTTTTTTTTTTTCCAAATTCAGGACATAGGTATATGTTTTTACTGGGACACCAAAATGAACTCGTGCATTAACATCACTGTGTTCAAAGAACAAAATCAATACAATGCATGAACTCCCCCATCACAAATACTTACATTTTTATGCGAGGTGCGCATCTGAGTGTGTGCACGCGCGCCTGTGTGTGTGTGTGTGTGTGTGTGTGTGTGTGTGTGTGTGTGTGTGTGTGTGTGTGTGTGTGTGTGTGTGCGTGCACGTCTGTATGTGTGTTTTTGTTTTATTTACATCTTATGTATTATTTTTGAATGTTTAAACGTTATTGTAAGCATTTATAGTATTGAATATGTATTTATTGATATTATATACTGTACACATGTACAGTACATGTACGTATACATCAGACAGCGGGGTTTGATCCTACTTCGCAAATCATGCAGATAGGACGCTGACTAGCATCACGTGCCATTATATATATATGAATCCATGTTGTACATATTTGTCCGACCACTTTCTTTTTTTGCTCAACATAGTATGGATTAAAACATTAAGAAAAAAATCACACAAGTCAAGTCCTGAGCGCACCAAATTTCCTGCAGCACAGATTCACAAAGCAATGTAGCTAATCACCTGCAGACAATGATGGCCAAGCGGGGCGTGTCGTCATGAATCTGAGCAGGTGTGTGTCTTGACCTCCGCCGAACCCCTGAGACTGACACACCCAGGTTAAGGTCGATCGAACCCAGGTTAAGAACCACTGATATACAGTAATATTATACAAGTAAATTTGGCATAGTCTAGCGTAGGCTAGCGTAGAGACAGGCTAATTCAATTTAAGTCATTTTCAACTTAGGTCGTCTCTCCTGGAACCAATTAACGATGTAAGCCAAGGTATACCTGTATTGGCATTATCCTGCCTTAAATTAATTAACAAATTCATGTTCTCTTCTCACAATTTGGTGCACTCACGAGAGTGAAACAAACTACAAATTGCAGCCCTTTCAAACAAGCTAATGCAAACTATCAGATTAAAACTTTAATATGTAAAAATAAAGCACCTGGGGGCAGTGGTGGTCTAGTGGTATAAGGCGCCGGATCGCTGATCCAAAGGTTGGGGGTTCGAGTCCCACTCTCCACAAGGTTGTCAATGTACCCCCCCCCCCCCCCCCCAGTGCAGCTAACTGGGTTATCAAAGGCCGTAAAAGAACCATTACTGACTTTCGACAAGAGTAGGCTGCAACGCCGTCCGCGTGTTTCCGCCCTGCGATGGCCTGGCGAGCTGTCCGGGGTGTACTCTGCCCTCGCCCTGAGTTGGCTGGGATGGGCACCAGCCTCCCCGCGACCCTAATTAGGATGAAGCGGTTACAGAAAATGAACTGATAAAGCACCTGATGATGAAAATATATATAGTTTAACAGTGTAACTGGAGAGTTTGGAAGACTTTCCTTTCTTTTATCTTTAGTTACTTATGCAACTTTCTTTAAACAACCACCACCCTTTTAAAAAAGACTCAACCAGACATTCTTCTCACCTTATGGCTAAATGTGATCACCCCAAACTAAACATTGGAAGGCGGTTATGAAAACTCTCCCCGTAATAAAACATGCACGTATCTCGATCTTATAATTTATGTTTTTACAAACGTTAATTTGTAGCAAGTTGACTTTGCAGTTAGCCTTTACTGTGGCGCTTTGTT
>CM045738.1:13077296-13154796 GCA_024760905.1 Plotosus lineatus
TCCCCATGTTATTGAAGGCTTCACTGTAGTAAGCATAAATTATTCACAAATTCACCGGAAAATATAACTAAGACAGAAGGTTTTATTATTATAATTTGGCATCATTATAATGAAATGTCTCCCCCTAGATGTCATCTGGTGAACATTCATTTTGAAAAATGCCCATTGTTTTATTCTACCGTATGACATTCATTCATTCATTCATTTCTTGAACCATTTAATACTAATTAGGGTCGCAGGGAGCCTGGCGCACATCTCAGTCGAGGGCAGAGTACACTCTGGACAGCTCGCCAGGCCATCGCAGGGCAGAAACAAGCTGATGGCTAAGCAGCATACTCTTCATGAAAGTAAGCAATGGTTCTTTCACATGAACCTCCCACCACAGACAGTGAGGGACACTGATAACGAAGTTAGATGTTGTTCCAAGTTAGAGCTGCTCCAAGTTTATTCTATCTTTGCCCAGAGTCAGCTGAACGATGCTCCATACCTTATGCCCCATATAAAGCACAAAGTGATCCAACAAATAAAATGAAATTACCATTGATCACTGAATTAAATTATCATGTCAACCACGTCAAACAGATCCACAGACTATGCAATAGCACTGGCTGTTCACACTGCCCTCTTAGACATGGACTATAACACTTATGTACAGATGTGTTCACAATAAAGTAGTGTTGTTTATTGACTACAGCTCAGCTTTCAACACCCTGATCCTATCCAGGCTTGTCATGAAGCTCTGGGATCCATGCTTCAGTTCCTCCTTATGTAACTGGATCATGGACTTCCTGATGGGACGTCACAGTGTGACGTCTTCTACACTGGCGCTCAGTACTGGTGCACCCCAGGGATGTGTGCTCAGCCCCCTGCTGTACACCCTGTTCACTCATGACTGTACAGCCACACACAGCTCCAACACTGGCAGTAAATTTGCAGATGACTCCAGCATCATCGGCTGTATTTCAGATGGAGGCACGTCTGCTTACAGAGCAGAGGTAAGAGCCCTGAAATCATGGTGCTGTGACAAAAACCTGCTGCTCAATATAACCAGGACCAACATGCTCATTGTAGCCAGGGGTCCCCAACCTTTTTATCACCGCAGACCAGTCAACGTTTGACAATTTTACTACGGACCGGGGGGGGGGGGTCATAGATTGTTTATATTGTAAATATAATTTATTTATATAAAATATTCTTCTTATTATTATTATTAATAATAATAATAGTAATAATAATAATAATAATAATAATAATAATAATAATAATAATAAGGACTCCATTAATGTTATTTTTCAACAGTTGAAATAAAGTTGTGCCATCCCCTTGCGGGTTACATTTTAACGCTCGAATGACTGACATGTAACCGAGAGAATCCGGTCATCTTTCAAAATAAAAGATTTTTTAAACATAAAGATTATTCAGACTCAGATAATAAATAAAATGGAAATAATTAATTATTTCTTCTGCAGACCAGTACCAAGTGAGCTGCGAACCGGTACCGGTCCGTGGACCGGTGGTTGGGGACCCCTGGACACTGCAGGGTAGAGGTCATACCCCTATCCACATCGAAGGGAGGTGGAGAGAGTCAGTAACTTTGGGCTCCTGGGGACCATCATCACTGAGGATCTGAGCTGGCCAAATTACGTGGGTGTGATCAGGAAAGCAGCGAGACAGCAGCTCGTTCTTTGGCAGCTGAGGAGGTTTTGCATGAACTCCAGAATGCTCATCAACTTTTACCGGTGCAAGAGTATTTTCTCTGGCTGCATCTGGTATGGCAGCTGCAATTGCAATATTCAGAACAGTAAAGCTCTACAGAGGACATCAGATCGGTACAATGCATTACCAGGACCGAACTGCAATCCATCCAGGACCTTTACACAGAGTGCTGTAGGAGGAAGGCCCAGCAGATTCTCTCTGATCCTGCCCACCCCAGCCACACACTCTTCACATCCCTGCCATCAGGCAGATGTTACAGGAGCATCCGGATACGCACCAGCAGATTCAGAGACAGTCTCTACCGACGAGTCATTAGGCTGTTGAAACACCTGGACAATCTGTACACTCTATACATGCATACGCCACTACCTCCGCACTACAACCACATAATATATATTTTCAACTTTTAGTTTAGATTTTTCATTCATTCATTTTATGTTTCATTCATTATATTTCATGTAACTGCTTAATCCTAATTACGGTCACGGGGAGGCTGGCGCCCATCCCAGCCAATTCTGGGCGAGGGCAGAGTACACCCTGGACAGCTCGCCAGGCCATCGCAGGGTGGAAACACACTGATGGCTATGTAGCTACTCTTGTCAAAAGTCAGCAATGGTTCTTTTACATGAACCTCACACCATAGACAGTGAGAGACATGGCCGGGCTTTAATAACCCAGTTAGCTGCACTGGGGGGGACAGTGACAATCCATGGAGAGTGAGGCTTGAACCCCCAACCTTAGGATCAGTGATCCAGCACCTTTACCACCAGGCCACCACTGCTGCAGTTTAGATTTTTATTTCTTTTATTTATATCGTTTGTTTGTTTTACTTGATTTTATCTATTTTATCTTTCTTTTGTGCAATATTGATGGGGCCCTGAGTCCAAGAATTTCATTACAGGTCTTAATATTATTATGAGAATAAATGTAGAAATTTGAAACTTGGTTGCTTTGTAAACTCAGTATATTTACATGAATTAATTTGTAAGGTTTTAGAATGGCGATTGTGATTCAAAATGTACCTGGAAAAGGTTTGAACCAGTAGTACTGACAGTCTTATCCCGTGCCCAGTCCTCCAGTGTTTTTCCAATGCCCAGTAGAGGGCGAAAGTGAGCACGGGAGACATCTACAGCAGGGGTGCTCAATCTTGCTCCTGGAGATCTACCTTCCAGAAGGCATTCGCTCCAACCCTAATCATAAGATAAGATAAGATAAGATACAGCTTTATTAATCTCACAATGGAGAAATTCACTGTTACAGGCTCTTGAGGTACTATCAGTAGGGGGTGCAAAAATAGATACAAGTACAAACATACACACATACATATATTATATAAGTAAATAAATAAATAGATACATAAATAGTATAAATTACTAAACAATAAAAGAAAAGAATGGAGAAAAGAATGGAGCAACTTTATAGACTGGCCTATATTAAAGTGTAATGTATCTGAGTGCAGAGTAGATGGGTTGATATGGTTCACAGTCAGTGGGGTAGATGTGGTTGATTAAAGTGCGCGGGGGTTTTTATTGCACATAACCGGTATTTTCACAGACAGTTACAAAGTGGCGTTGTACAGTCTGATAGCGGTGGGAATGAACGACCTGCGGTAGCGCTCCTTCCTGCACTGAGGATGCCTCAGTCGTCCACTGAAGGAGCTGCTTAGCTCCTCTACAGTCTGGTGCAGTGGGTGAGAGCTGTTGAACAGGATGGATGTCCATCCAATCATCTAATCAAGGGACTTGAAAATGTCTTAAGACCTGACTGGATTTTACATGTCACAGGGGCCACAATAGTGTTGGAGATAAAGTCATCTGGAAGGTAGATCTCCAGGAGCAGGATTGAGCACCCCTGCTCTACAGGTTGGTTGCTGGGGGGTTAGGGTGAGGTTAGGATTAGGGTTCAGATGGCATTTTGGTGGTGTTTTCCGTGCTCACTTTTGAGGTATTGGAAAACCACGGGAGGACTGGGTGCGGGATAGTGCTCACCTACGAGTACTGGTCACGTGTGCGTAAACAGCTGCTTTTCACCTATGACCTCTGACCCAAAGCTGCCTTTCAACAACATGCAAAACAGAAAATTGCACCACACCAGACTGGAGGATATCCCAGAAATATAAAAAGATAAAAATGCACTTTTTTCAGCAGAATATATTTTTTTATTTTGGAAGAGGTATTAAATGCAAATAATAGTAAAAACTTGCGCCTCTGGTAAACAAAATGGTGGCGACATCTCAACCGCCTGGTGACGTTTACATCCGGGTCATGTGACACGCAGTGCACTCGCGCTCCATCATGGCGGCCTCAGGTGAGCATTTCTCGGAGGTTCTGCGCCTAGTTCTGGCGGTTATGTTTGGTTTAGGGAAGGAAGAGCGTTCTGGACCCGTGGGTCGCGGTCCGGAGGGGTTTATAAGGGCGCTCTGAGGGAACATGTCTGCAGAATGACTGAGGATACAGAGAATCTACCGAATACTGAGGCTGGAACTAGCGACTGAAGATCCTGTGAAAGCGACGAGCTTGCTTTGAAAGCTCCGTTTAATACGCTCGAATCGGACAGTTCGGGTTCGGTCGGGACCCTCAGTTTAATATTTGGTGATAATGACGCGGTCCTTTTGGATCGGTGTCTGAAATGGCTTTGTTATTAGTGTGTAGTTTTCTGTGGTGTAGCTTGTTATGCTAAGTATGTTGACAGGACGGTGTTGCGTCACGAAGGTGAACCCATCCGATCCTTTTCGACCTGCAGGGGAGTGAGCTTGTGTAAATAACTCGTTTCTACAGGATAACCTTGAAATTAATTTTCGTTTTGTATAAGTGCATTGTTACAGAAATGTCCCACGTGGTTAAACTCGTTCAACGCTGAAAGCAAACACTGAGGAAATTAATGGATGATATTCAGTATCAGCTCGGTTTCTTATTTATTATACTATAGTTCATAAATAGTTCATTCCCCCCAGTGCAGCTAACTGGGTTATCAAAGGCGGGCCATGTCTGTCACTGTCTATGGTGAGAGGCATGTAAAAGAACCATTGCTGACTTTCGTAAAGAGTAGCTGCAAAGTCGTCAGCGTGTTTCTATCCCTTGCTAAAAGGGTTGTGACAGGAAGGGCATCCGACGTAAAAACCTCTGCCAAATTAAACGTGCGAATCAAAATGATTCGCTGTGGCGACTCCCGAGTAAAAGGGAAAAAGCCGAAAGGAAGACAGACCGTTCATAAATATTTAAGAATGTGAGTGGTCAGCACTTCAGTCTCACAACAAAACGGTTTAGGGTTCAGCTGAAGGTCTCAGGTGGGGTTGTGTTTCAGTTGGCATGTTCTCCCCTTGCTTGTGTGGGTTTCCTCCCTCAGTCTACAGACAGAACAATAGACTAGTTATTGGTTCTAAATTGCCCCCAGGTGTGATTGGGAAGGGTTTCAGGGTGGTGGTGATGGTGGCTCACTGGCTAAGGCTCTGAATTCTTGATCCAAAGGTTGGTGGTTCAAGCCCCAGTCCCATCAACCCGCCACCATTGGGCCCCGAACCCCCAATTTCTCAGTTGTGTGATAAATGTAACGCACTCTGGATAAGAGTGTTTGCTGAATGCTGTAAATGTTTGCTTCTGTGATAATGTGGACTTCACTTGGCTTATGCTGTCCTGCAAATGATAATTTAATAGATATTTAAGTAGAAAGTTTTAATGTGTATTCAAGATGCTTAACCCTGTATTACAGGCGTGGCCAACCAGTCAGAGACCAAGAGTCACATTTTTACTGTGCTACCACAAAGAGCCACATCATACACATGAACATCACCCATCCCTCTCTCACTCTCTCTCTCTCTCTCACACACACACACACACCTCTGCTCAGCCAGATTTATTGTAAATTCACACACCAACATGATAAAATCTATCTTTGACGGTCAGAGTGCAGCTGTGATCCAATAGCCGTGTTAATGTCTAATATTCTGTGTTCAACAGTGTGGCGGACAGTTGGACGTCCGATACCACGCGTTTTAGTTTGTCGTTTTCAGGACACAAGATTTCAACAACGTCACTGAGGGATGTTATAACAAACTCCTTCACTGTATAGAGTTTGGGGCTTTTCACATCTGAGCCATAGTGGCTCATCAGGTCGGTGCTTATTCCCGGTTTCTGTAGCGGGAAGCAACCAGGAGTTCAACTCCCCCTGGATTGGACGCTAGTCCGTCACAGGTTACCTTCCCAGTATATTTTTACTGGTACCCATTTATACTGCTGGGTGAACAGAGGCACACTTGTGGTTAAGACCATGCCCAGGTGTCTTAGCACAGTGGGGGTCTAACTGGGATTTGAACACACAACCTTCTGATCATGAGCGCAGCACCCTAACCACTACACCACTGGCCCCACATGTATGGAGTTTTGGGCCATGTAATGTTCCAAGCCAGTTAATACGATGTAAGTGTTAGTTTCTGAGCGCTTCATAAATTTTTGGAAAAACTGTACAGTATCTGCTTTCCTGCCTGACTTTTCAAAGAGAACAATTTGTGCTTGTGAAGTTCAGTCCCTTTTGGAAATTTCTCGTCAAAGGTAGCATGCAGTGAGCTGACGTGCTGAAGATTTGAAGTTTTGAAATGCACCAATGACGCCTGACATATAAGACAAAATGGCTTTCCATTACATTTAAGAACAGCAACAACAAAAAAGCTTTCCATTATAAGCAGCTTTGCAGTATTTTCATCTCACGTACATAAGCATTTGACAATTATACCATATTGAACTCAAGCAAAGCAAACACGCACATTAAAAAACACAAACGCAAGAGTCACATGACACTAGGCAAAGAGCCACGTGCGGCTCGTAAGCTGCAGGTTGGCCACACCTGCTGTATTACATAATTAAAACTTTAGCATGACACATATTTTCCATATTTCCCCTATTTTAAATTATTTGAATATAAAAGAGGGTGTTGTGAGAAAATTGTAATCATATCATTAAAAGTGGCATAAATGTAAAGTTTTCCTCTCTAAAACCTACAATCTTGGTGATAAGAACACCAAACACGACTTATTGCCGTGTTGGGGAGTCCAGGGACGATTGCATTTCTGTTATTCAGCTTCACAACAAGATCGTTATTTCAAGTTGTGGGCTTGGTGATGGAAGTTCTGTGTGGAGTTTTCATGGGTTGTTTCTGTGCTCCCTGCTTTCCTCCTCCACTCCGAAGGCATTGCACCAGGGGTGTCAAAGTCGTGCCACGAAGGGCCATGTGGCTGCAGGTTTTTGTTTCAACCAAGCAGCAGCACACCTGACATTGCTCATTTAATCAACTCATCTGAGTCTTCAGGCAGCTGATTGGTCAGTCTCTGTACAGAGCACACAGATTGACCAATCATCTGCCTGAACACTCGGCTCAAAAACCTGCAGCCACATGACCCTTTGTGGCATGAGTTTGACATCCCTGGCATGCACATTAGGCTTATTGGATATTCTTCATTGTCCCTATGTCTGAATGCAGTGCATGATCAAAAAAAAAAGAAGTAAGGGTGCTACTTTTTACTCGCCTGTGAATTGCACCCCCTTGACTCACATCCTTTAAATCTATGATTAGCTCAGTCAAGTTCTTTGAACCGGTTACATGAGGTTTTCTACTCAAGTCATCACTATAAATTTTCTGCATTTCTTATTGTGTGTTTTTTTTTTTCTGCCTGTGTCAGTGGTTTTGACTGTAACCCTACTAATCATTCACTTGTAGTCTCGTCTTTCATGCTGTCCCTCCATCATGCACCACCCATTTTCCTTATTCCTAATCCTTTCAGAAGTTTAGTTCTAAGGCCCATTCCAAAACGTAATCAGCTGAGCAAAATTTCAGTGCATCCTTTTCAGCTTGGCCACAAACAACGCTGATTCTTCAACTTACCTGACACTCCAAAGTCATGTACAGATGCTGCAGGATATCCACGGGTGTTGTCTTGTTCAACATCTCACAATGTAGAAGTGCTAGTCCCTTGAACATCATCAACACTTTTGTGTGTGTTGTAATTTGGGACGCTGCTGCCTGACTGAAACTTGAAAATGCATCAAGATGAACTTTTTTATTGGAATTCTGAATGCATTTACCTCGGTATTCACGTGTAAATAGTTGTTTAGCTTCATCACAGCTCCACTTTAAGTCAAATTGCAAAAGGATCGTTTTGGTTCTATTGGTTTTCTGTGAACTGCTTTTCAATATGGTGGATGCTCTGCTGTGCCAGAAGGTGTTTGTGAGGCAAGTCTCCTGTATGAGCAGCGCTCAAGGATGTGACCATGCAATGTAAATGCTGATTGGATTAGAAACGTGAGATCAATGAATCATTGTGCCCATTGTTAAAAAGATTTTCTTAGCAATAGGTTTTCGGATCAAGCTGTGTCGGTCAGGAACTTATGACAATCCCTGAAGCTGATTTTGCTCTGACAATGACGGGGGGACGGGACGGGACGAGGGGGGGGGGGGGGGGCCCTCTGGTAAATGCGAGGAGTGTGGTTTATTTTACGATATTTTATTTTTTTGCACTACCCTAAGTCTAGTTTTGGGGATGTGAGCGTGCTGTAACCATCTTTCCTGATTATGTAATGTGATTAAATATTTATACAGTAGTTTCTAAATAAACATTTTCACTATTAAGCATAAAGTGGGTCTGATTACCTGTTAATAAGATTGAAATAGCTGTCACTATTTGGTAAATCCATGCAATAGAGGGTTCAGTTCATAAACAGGACTGTAATATATCTTATGGACTGTTGAGCTCCATTCACTGCTAAAATTCTAGCACATTGACCAGCTAATCAACTAACAAAACACAGAGTGAGCTGGGCATCTGATAAAACAAAATTCTGCTATTAAGGAAAACAAAAAATGAACTACTGCTGGTAATGCAAACGAAAAAAAATGTTGCTAACGACAACTTAAAAAACTACTGCTCCTATACTTTCCAGCTGAAACTGTATGAACTTCTGCTGCTTTTATTTGAGTATATTTACCATGCAAATGTATGTAATGTCTTTTTTCTCTCCCTGTAGCTAAGAAGAAGGGCAAGAAGGGGAAGACCCTCACCCTTACTGATTTCTTAGCAGTGGACAGTGGGGGTAGTTCTGTGCCGAGTTACACACCCACAAAAGCTACCAGCTGGGCAGATGAGACTGATGACCTGGAGGGAGATGGTAATTCACATTTTGTGTGTGTGTGTGTGTGTTTGTACAGTGGTACCTTACCTTACGAAAGACCCAACAAAGAAAAATCCAGGTTATTAAAATATTTACCTAAAATATCCTTTTCTAGATACAAAACAAATTCACATAACGAAACACGCCATCTCAAAAATTCAAACAATGCGCGAGTTGCTCTCCCATTGGCTATCTCCCATCATCCTGCCCCGCTGGCCTCTCATTGGCTAGGAGGGAACTGCATCTCCATAAAACCCATGATGCTTTTTGTGTGTTTCGACCCATTGTTCGTCACAGAGTTCTAACACGCGCAAAGGTCAGAGTTACTGTTGTTTCATGAGTTTTTCGAGTGTGCTCATTGCAACTTTATTTTTTGGCTCAGGCTTTTAACCTTGCATAAACATTTGTAAGATTATAACTCTGCTAAGAAGACATGGTCAACACGCGCGCGCACACACACACACACACACACACACACACACACAGAGGCACGCACGCACGTGATTCTCGGTGAAAGTCATTCCTGGTGTGAGTGGAAAAAAAGCAGGCTCGTGGCATGCGGTTGAGTGATATCACAAAGGAATATGGCTGAAACCCGTCTACCATCGGTACAACATTGAAGCAGAAGGAGGCCTTAAAAGGTATGCTTTTATCACTTTTAAAGGGTTTAGGGGTAGTATTGGGGGCCTCGGAACGAATCAGGCCTTTTACATGTAAAATGCGACTCAACTTACGAAAAGATCACGTTATGAAACAACTGGAACGGATTAATTTCGTAAGTTGAGGTACCACTGTGTGCGTGTGTGTGTGTGTGTGTACTAGTCCTTCTCAAAAAATTAGCATATTGTGATAAACTTCATTATTTTCTGTACTGTACTGATAAAAATTAAACTTTCATATATTTTAGATTCATTACACCCAACTGAAGTAGTTCGAGCCTTTTATTGTTTTAATAGTGATCATTTTGTCAAAAACTAAAGAAAAACCAAAATCCCTATCTCAAAAAATTAGCATATTTCATCCGACCGACAAAAAAAGTGTTTTTAATATAAAAAAGTCAACCTTCAAATAATTATGTTCAGTTATGCACTCAATACTTGGTTGGGAATCCTTTTGCAGAAATGACTGCTTCAATGCGGCGTGGCATGGAGGCAATCGGCCTGTGGCACCGCTGAGGTGTTACGGAGACCCAGATGCTTCGATCGTGGCCTTAAGCTCATCCACAGTGTTGGGTCTGTTGTCTCTCAACTTTCTCTTCACAATATCCCACATATTCTCGATGGGGTTCAGGTCAGGAGAGTTGGCAGGCCAATTGAGCACAGTAATACCATGGTCAGTAAACCATTTAGCAGTGGTTTTGGCACTGTGAGCAGGTGCCAGGTTGTGCTGAAAAATGAAATCTTCATCTCCATAAAGCTTTTCAGCAGATGAAAGCATGAAGTGCTCCAAAATCTCCTGATAGCTAGCTGCATTGACCCTGCCCTTGATAAAACACAGTGGACCAACACCAGCAGCTGACATGGCAGCCCAGACTATCACTGACTGTGGGTACTTGACACTGGACTTCAGGCATTTTGGCATTTCCTTCTCCCCAGTCTTCCTCCAGACTCTGGCACCTTGATTTCCGAATGATATGCAAAATTTGCTTTCATCCGAAAAAAGTACTTTGGACCACTGAGCAACAGTCCAGTGCTGCTTCTCTGTAGCCCAGGTCAGGCGCTTCTGCCGCTGTTTCTGGTTCAAAAGTGGCTTGACCTGGGGAATGCGGCACCTGTAGCCCATTTCCAGGCATGTGATTTTTCCACAAATTCACGGAATTCTGATTTTTTTCATTGGCCCAGTTTGGGGAAAAAAAAAAATTAGATTTTTTTTCACGCCGAATATGTCAAAATAACCTTTCCCACATTTATTCCGTACCGAGGTTTGCATAAAATGACCTCTCTTGAAACGTTACTGCTGATTGGCTGATGGCTTTCTAATAGCCAATAGCTGATGTTGAAACATGTACGTAGACATTCGGGCCACTTCCGATCTGTTCAGCTATCGAAAACATGTCGGTGATCCAGAGAAAAGATTCTGCTCGAATCAAAGAAATAGATAAAGTTGTGAAAAACAAGTTTAGGTGGGAATGGATGGAAAAGGGAACCGTGGCATTCAATTGCAGGAACATTTGGTGTTCAAGTGAAGATTCCAGAACCCTACGGACTTAGCCCTTTGTTTGCCATTCGACCAGAAACTTCCGTGCAAATAAAAGACCCAGTGAAACAACTAGTTTCTGTCGCCGATCGAGTAGTTAATTTTGAGGTATGTTTGAGAGTTTTGTTGTATAGTTTCTGATTATATTTTTGAGGGATCAGAGGTCCAGATGAGCCTTGTTTTGCTCACATTCGGTGGAGTGTTCCACATTTATGAAACATTTACTGAATTAAACAATTTAAAAAACGAAAAATAAGCTGCAATGTGCTCTCTCGAAAGACAGTAAAGAACGCCTTCTTTCATCTGACAGGCTTTGTATGCAGTCTCTCTCTCTCTCTCTCTCTCTCGCACACACACACACTGTCTATCTCTGGCTCTCTCACTCACACACACAAAACTCTGGTGTGTTTTGCCGAATGCGGGCTCCGCCCACACGCAACGCACAGCCTGACAGACCAATTCTGTTTAAATGTTTAAATGGACGGGCTGTTGTGTTTAAAGCGGAATTACAGTACCCGTTTGAAAGATCAGAGGTTCTGATTCAATATTAACTTGCTTCCTTGCGAGATCGGAGGTCTTGTCCCACAGAGCACTCTGTTTTCATGCTTCTTCTTCTTCAATATCGTGCCAAAATAATCGCCTCCGTCACTGTATTTCCACTTTAAGGTCTCTTGCTTCAATATCGTCCCGATTGTAGAGGGGTTTCGGCATAACGAAATATAATGCTGCATGATCAATCTCAAAACAAGCCAATAGTCCTGTTCAACTCCCCTTCACGCATGTGACAACCAGGAATTATGGGTACTGGTCAGCTAACTCCTGGCCAATGGGAGGCCAGCGGGGAGGGATGTTGGGAGACAGCCAATGAGAGCAACTCGCGCATTGTTTGAATTTTTGAATGGTGTGTGTGTGTGTGTGTGTGTGTGTGTGTGTGTGTGTATATAATATATATAAATACACACACAGTGGTACCTCACCTTACAAAATTAATCCGTTCCAGAGCCTTTTTTCTTAACCTGGATTTTTTCGTAAATTGAACCACATTTTACATGGGAAATGTATGATTTGTTCCAAGGCCCCAATACTACCCCTAAACCCTTTAAAAATTATAAACTTATACCTTTTAAGGCCTCCTTCTGCTTCAATGTTGTACCGATGGTAGACGGGTTTCGGCCATATTGCTTTGTGATATCACTCAACTGCATGCCATGAGCCTGCTTCTTCTTTTCACTCGCACCGGGAATCACCTTTACCGGGAATCGTGTGTGTGTGCGTGTGTGTGTGTGTGCGTGCACGCGTGTTGACCATGGCTTGTTAGCAGAGTTATAATCTTACAAATGTTTAAGCAAGGTTAAAAGCCTGAGCCAAAAAAAAAAGTTGTAATGGCTCAAAAAACATGAAACAACAGTAACTCGAAAAGTTTACACGAAAAGCATTATGGGAGATGCTGCTCCATAATAGCCAATGGGAGGGAGCTGCGTCATCCCTCCTAGCCAATGGGAGGCCAGCGGGGCGGGATGTTGGAGGATAGTCAATGGAAGAGCAGCTTGTGCATTGTTTGAATGGCGCATTTGGTGCGTTTCGTAAGAAGAACTTGTTTCGTATCCAGAGACAAAAAATTTGGAAAATGTTATTCGTACCTGGATTTTTCGTTTGCTGGGACTAACATAAGGTGAGGTACCACTCTGTGTGTGTGTGTGTGTGTGTGTGTGTGTGTGTGTATATATATATATATATACATACATACATACACATTGCTCTGGTCTCAAATTAACATCCACAGTGTCCGTTTGAAGCAGAGGCGACAGATTGTAAGGAACCAAATGTTTGTTCAAGTACTGTGCCGTGAAACTCTTGGAGGTTTTAATAATATGAACAAGTACACCCACTTATCCTTATTCACATTCAGGGGCAATTTGGAATGCCTTATATTAGCCTATATATTAAATTAGCATGTCTTTGGGTTGTCAGGAATCTGGAGTACCAGGAGGAAAGGAAACGCTTTGCTTTGAGGCAGACGTTAACCACATAATTTCTGCGACACCCCTAGTTTATTTCAGTCTCACTTATTTATAGAATTTTTTAAGATATGTGTAGAGATGTAGATTTCAAGTGTTTTTTGATTAGCTTTATCCCTGTTTTGCTGACAGTTACTACCACTTGGCACACAGAGGAAGATGTGTATCGCGCACCACCAATCGATCGATCTATTCTGCCCACGGCACCCCGCGCTGCTCGTGAGCCCAACATTAACCGCGCACGCCTGCCACGTTGCCCACCATATACCGCCTTCCTAGGTAACCTGCCCTACGATGTGACTGAAGACTCCATCAAGAGCTTTTTCCATGGACTCAGTGTAAGTTACTTATTGAGAAACTGTCTGCTTTATTATTTTTGTCAGGGTAGTACATGATTCTAAATCTGTGTTCAAGTAAACTTTATTAGAATTACCGTATTCGACGTAATAAGCGCCCTGTTCCAATGAGCGCCCCCTTTTTTTTTTTCTTTCTTTTTTTTTTTCTTTTTTCTTGCGTCTAATAACCGCCCATGTGTACTGGGAGCAAAATGGTAGATCAAGCTTACCAATTTTATTCAATCAGTCTCTGTAACAGTAAAATGAGGCGTTCACTGCCTGTAAAAGTGAGTTTACACGGCATTTCAAGACCTCCTGCCACAGGATAATGTCTATAATGTTCGTCAGTAACAACACATTTGATTGTTTCGCCGTGCTTTAAAAAACAGGAAAATATTTTTGCGGTTTTGCTTTGGTAAATGTCCAACAACTGATTAACCATTAGAAACCGCTACAGCAAAACTATGGGATTCTCTGAATGAATGGAGCGATGAGCCAGATATGGACCAATCAGAAAGTGATGAGTATTTTTCACCCGATTCTCCTGCTGGCTGACTTCCTACATTTAAAGAAGTTCCTGGACATGTGCTTTTGTTTATGTTCATGTTGATAGGTTCAACGTGCCAGGTGTGAAAATTGACATTCACGTTGATTGGCTCGATTTACTTCCTGGAAAATATTTAAAGGAAAAGCACCTGGAGGGGGAAAAGTAAGGGGGCTTTTATTAAAAAAAATTATGCTGTTTTCTGTTTATTTTCATGTAAGTAGTTTGGTTGATACCACAAAATAAATAACACAAATACCAGTAAAACTCTTTTATTGTTCTGTTATTATTCATCTTTTCCACCTCGATGGTAATAAGCACTTACCGTTCCACTCCGCTGGTAACATTTTAATAAGCGCCCACCCACTCCAATTTTTTTACGCGCCCTGGGTGCTTATCACGCCGAATACGGTATTTACAGTTGAAATAAAGTACATTTGTGTAGGCACACCATGGTCTCAGATTGTAATCTCAGCATGAAAGGTGGAATTTTCAGGCCAGACTTAAAAAATTATTTGTTGGCAATAACATGATTAAAAAGATTTACCCAGGAGGGAGGAGGCATTTTTTTTTCCTCCTGTGCAGGTCACCCAGGATTCGCAGGGAAATATGTTTCATACATCATGCTGTATTGTGTGTGATGATATAAGCACAGTAGAATAAAATAAATATCTTGTATTTTAAATCAAGATACTGAATATCACAGTTTATTCTTTTAATCTTGTAATCAACAGAGTATCAAGGTTTCTTCAACATATCAACTTTTAATATTGCAGTCAACAACTAACACATGCCTTCATCCGCTCCATGCTGTTCTTGGCAGTTTATAATTAACTTGTATTTGTTTGAAAATGTCAGCAAACGTGTTGCTCAATTTCATACACATTCATTTATTATTTTCACATTGAGACCTTTAATGATGACAGGGAAGTTTTTTACACAATGATGCGGTTAAGACAGCACTGGCCAATAAGAAATCGCTGTTTCACCACACTGCTGAAATTGACTAATCACAAGGCGCTGGTGATACTGATTTCGCTGGTCACTTTTTAGTACGGTGTATGGTGGGGGACACGCGTTTTTTTTTCAACACAAACAGCTGATATATATATTTTTTTGAGTCTGTGGATGATCAGGCGGGGTTATTATGTACAATTTCGGCCCAACCTGCTGTGTTACCGCCAATAAAGATATTTTTAAGGCTGGCCTCAGTATATTTCAGGTAAATGTACTCTGATGTTGAAACAGGTTTCTGTCAGTGGAGGTCATTTTATGTGTTAATTTTCTTTCTTGAAGTGCTGGGATTGTGTTTTGTCATGTCATTTTTATTCTGTATGAAATGAGTAGTATAAAATTTACAAATGTAATAAACTACTTTTGCATTAAAAAATGCAATTTTGGTTTAACAAACCAAACTTTAAAATTTGATGCCTTCTAGGTGTGTGTGTGTGTGTGTGTGGGTGTGTGTAAGGTTTCAGCTCAAAGTAATTTGTATTTTGATGATGCCAACTGGTGAATATTTGGCACATTGACCACTGGAGATGTGCATTTAAAGGAGATGACAGCGCTTGTCATTTTAAAAGTTAATCACAGTCAAAACTTGTTTGTGACTTTATTGGTAGTTATTTGAAAAACTGAATCTCAGAGCATTGACCCAATTTAAACTCAAGTTAATATAGAGGAGTTGGTCTTTCAACATCTTTTCTTTTCAGATTTCAGGTGTATGTACTCCGATATGAGTGCTTGTGCAGGTATAGTTTCCGTCCGTAAAACGGATTATTTTAATTTAAACCTTTTGACACCTTCGATGCAAATCAATACGTGGTATGAGTATATAAAAATCCTGTGCATATTAACTTGAGTCTTGTTGACAAGCTGAGACTCGTGAGTTTTCAAACCACGGTCCATAAAATCATTAAAATAGAAACTACAGTTTGTACAATTACAAAAAATAAAGGAATCTTCTGAGTTTATGTGAAATACAGTAAATTATTTATATTTGTACATGTGACCCTTTGCAGTATACTATGGATTAAGTCATGAGGTCGTGTTTTCAGTGAGAGCCAGAGTAAGTTGAAAATGTTTTACTGGGGGGTGATTTAGCCAAAAACACATTAACCACATGACCAAGATCAAATATCCATAAATACAATCGCTCCATAATAAAATGTCAGTGCGAGAAAGGGATCCATGTCCTGCTTGTGGTAAAACTATAGAAATATTGTCTTATTGTACTGATTTTAAAGAGCTTTTGTGGTGCTCAGGATGTTTCCTTAAGATCCGCATTCACTACCATAACCCTCTCCCTACTTACAGAACCCCAGAATGATTCCCACAATCATATAACCGTAAACCAATCAGAAGTCTCACGACAGACACGACTCGGTGTAAATAAACCTCATCTGTTGCTAGGAAGATGTGAGTACAATGGTGCTGATTGGTGCAGAGACGGATTCATTTAGTGTTTGGATGTTCCTGAGGTTCAGATGTGGACATTCACAACCCGGTTCTGTAACTGTAATGACTATTTTCTCTAAAGTAGCATTTCCTGATTAGTGATATACAGATTGGTGTAACTCGGTCCATTTTCATGCGATAATCATGTTTTATGAATAATTTAAAGCAGAGTACATTCTCCTCGCAAATATATCACTATCTCGGTATCTCTCGTTTCATACTTGATCCCTATTGGACTGGAGCGGTTATATATTTAATGCTTAAGTAAAAATTCTGCAGCAACATAAAACAATAAACTACTCATGAAGTAATTGAATCTAATCTCTTAGTCCGTTTGTGATGTATAACCTTCAGAACTGCTTACTGTCGTCCTGTGTTTGAGATTTCCTTCTAGTTAGGAACACAATTTGTATCATTTCACATTATTGTCATATACACATCTTTATTTAAAATTATTGGTGCACTGCTTGATTGAATCTGTTCTGTTCCTGTAGATCAGTGCGGTGCGTCTCCCACGAGAACCCAATAACCCAGAGCGACTGAAGGGCTTTGGCTATGCGGAATTTGATGATGTGGAGTCATTGCTTAGTGCTCTCAATCTCAATGAGGAGGTGAAGCTTTTCATTCTGGTGCTGTACTGCATCATTTATTCTTCCTGCAAAACACTACTAAGACTTGAAAGGTTGGCCTACATAAATCCAAGTCCAAATTTAAGAGTGTTGTCTCCCCTGCTTATTCTAAATATAAAATGTTGTTCTGGAGTAGCCACCTGATGGTGATTTTTTTTTTTCTTTCTTTCTTTCTTTCCATACTCACTTTTCTTGTTCTGTAGAATTTAGGAAATCGTCGAATCCGTGTGGACATCGCTGATCAGTCCAATGAGAAAGGTGTGTTTAATTACTACGTTCTGTCTTCATGTCTCTGTTTCTCAGAGGTGAAAGTCAAGCTTCATCTTTACTAACCAGATTAAAGGCCTAACTTTTTAGTATAGCCTTGAGGATAAAAATCAATTATTTAAATGATGAGGAAATTGAAAGCCAATGTTTCCCAGAGAGGGACGACCGTTCGATGTCGGGTCGAGATCGTAATCGTAGCAGCGATATGGGACCAGATAAAACTGACACAGACTGGCGAGCGAGGCCAACTGCTGACTTGGACGATGGGCCACGCCGGGACGATGCCTATGGAGAACGTGAGCAGTTTTATTTCATTTGCTCATCGAGTTCGGTTTGAGTTGTGTAATATTATGCTGTAGTCCTTTCCAACCATTTGTCATTTTTCTTGTAACTAGTGAATTTGTGTACAGCAATAAAACACTTTGTTCACTTGATTTATCAAACTGAACACTAATTCTCTATGAATTTTAGGATCCCGAGACCGCTATGACTCAGACAGGTTCCGTGATGGTCCACGGCGGGACGGCGACCGTTTTGACAGTGGCAGAGACCGATACCGGGATCGATATGATGATCGGGACCGCAGAGACTATGATAGAGGTGTTGCTGCACTGATAATTCTTCCATATTTGAGATGTAGATTTTTAGGCAGGAGCAGAAACCAGATTTCACCAAGTGACCAAGGACCTCACCTGTTGAATGCTAACAGATTTCTTGATTATACCCTATAGCCAGTCTGTGTGTGTTAAACATCACCTAATCGTCGAGTCCCATATTTACGTACCGTTTGCCTGCTTTTTGCACGTGGAGTGCTGGTTCCGTCCTTTACGCTTTTCCGGGTTCATTAGCTCACACAGTCAACTAAGGTAAGAGGAGCAGGAGCTGTAAAAATGGGTGATTTCCCCCTCCCCTCTATTTTTTTAAATTTTTTCCCAATTCTCACCCAGCAAGTATTATCACATAACCACTGCAAACCAGGGAGAGGCAAAAGCATGCACACCATGCGATGCTAGCCACCCATCTCTTTTTGAACTGCTGTACATGTGTATTTGGCAGTGGTTTAACACACTTGGAGGGAAAACGCTACACACATGAATGAGCTCACAGATGCCAATGATTGGCTAGCGATCACTGCGTGTGACAGGGAAGTGAGAAGTGAGCTCGGTTAGTTAGCTCCCATGGACTCCCAGTTACGAATGGCTAAACCGGATTTGAACTCGCGATCTCCAGGTTTATAGTCATGCACCTTGTTGATGTGCCACTTGGGTGCTTCGAGGTTTTCTCTCCAATTTGAACCGATCAAAAATTGTTGGTGTGATAATTTCTTAAGGAAATAATCTAGGATCACTAAATTTGTTGAATGGGTTTCCATCAGGAAGGTCTCACTTGGAATTGTATATGGGCTCCTTTAATCTTTTACAAGCTCACAGCAGTCAAGTTAATGGATTCATACTTGCCTTCAGTGGCAGCAGGGGCTATCGAAATGGGTCTTATCTGTCCATTTATCTGTCCAGAATTTAAATGAAGCTTATTTTTTTCCAGAGGAAACTTTCATGTGAACAGCCGTAATCATGCATGCAGTGAACAGTGTAGGATTAAGTGTATGTTATGTGATAGGTTTCGACTCTCGCGGAGGGGGCCGTCGTTCATTTGGCAGCGGTTTCAGGCGGGACTACGATGACCGCCGAGATGACTACCGTGGCAGCGGAGATCGATATGGCGATCGCTATGGAGATCGCTACAGTGATCGGGAGGACCGATATGAAAGACGGGACGAGAGACGTGAGGACAGAGGTGAGACTTGTACCCCAGCCTCTGTGGAATCGAAAGCTGAGCGTGAATTTTTTGTGTACTTATTCTTTATGTACTAAAGGTTATTGTAGGTGATTTAAAGTTTATTTTCTTGAGGCTCTATTGAACTGCTGTTGTTTTTGTTTACTAACCATATTGTATTCTTCTGGTTGTGTGACACTGCTGTAACTATAGTATTACTGTCTTAATTGCATCGTCTCTGGTCTTGTGTACAGGCCCTGTGTATTGTCTGGTATTGGTTATGAAAGAGTGTGTGTTACGGTTTATGATGAAAGACCGTAATGATCTAACTTGATTTTGCTCAGGTCCTCCCCAAAGGCCGAAGTTGAACCTGAAACCACGCAGTGTTCCAAAGGAAGAGGACAAGAGCAGCACCCACTCAGCTACCTCAAGTCGATCAGCTTCCATCTTTGGAGGGGCCAAACCGGTGGATACAGCTTCTAAGGAGAGGGAAGTAGAGGAGAGACTGAAGAAAGAGCAAGAGAGGCTGCAGAGACAGTTAGAGGAGGACAAAGGGAGAGGACCTGAACGCAAACCTAGGGAGAGGTAAACTTTCAAACCAATTTCCTTTAGTTTGGTTTTGTAAAACAGGGCAGGATTGTTCTGTTTTATATGTATGTATGTATATGTGTGTTTTTATATGTATATATATATATATATATATATAATATGTTTGTGTGTGTGTGTGTGTGTGTGTACCATATTCGACATAAGCGTCCTGCTCCAATAAGCCCCCCCAGTGTTTTTTATCTTACGTCTAATAACCGCCCATGTGTACTGGGAGCAAAATGATAGATCAAACTTACCAATTTTATTCGATCAGTCTCTGTAACGGTAAAATGAGGCGTTCACTGCCAGTAAAAGTGAGTTTACACAGTATTTCAAGACCCCCTGCCACTTGGGAATGTCGATAATGTTCATCAGTAACAACACATTTGATTGTTCCACCATGCTTTAAAAAACAGGAAATAATTTGCTGTTTTTTCTTGGTAAATGTCCAACAACCAATGAACCATTAGAAACTGCTACAGCAAAACTATGGGATGCTCTGAATGAATGGAGCGATGAGCCAGATATGGACCTATCAGAAAGTGATGAGTATTTTTCACCCTATTTTCTCCTGCTCACTAACTTCATACATTTCCTGGCCATGTGCTTAAAGTTGACTTTTGTGTTGATTGGTTCAAGGTGCTAAAGTTGACATTCATGTTGATTGGCTCGATTTTACATCTGGGGAAAATATTTAAAGGCACAGCGCCAGGAGGGAAAATTAAAGGGCCATTTTTTTTTCTAATTATTATTTTTAATATTGTTTATTTTCAACTTTCATGTAAGTAATTTGGTTGATACTACAAAATGAATAACGAGAATACCAGTAAAACTCTTTTATTGTTCTGTTATTCATATTTTCAACCTCTATGGTAATAAGCACTTACCGTTCCACTCCACTGGTAAACATTTTAATAAGCGCCCACCCACTCCAAATTTTTGGAGCCCTGGGCGCTTATCACATCGAATACGGTGTGTGTGTGTGTGTGTGTGTGTGTGTGTATATATATATATATATATATATATATATATATATATATATATATATATATATATATATATGTATGTGTGTGTGTGTGTGTATATATATATATATATATATATATGTATATATATATATATATATATATATATATATATAGAGGATTTTCTGAGTATATCCTTCCGTAGGAGAGTGGTCAATACTTTTTGGTAGAGCAAATAAAAATAAAAGGACAGGACAAAGACTTTCTATTGAAACTCCATTTATCACTACAGATCTGTTTCGAGGGGTGGTGAAACCATCCTCTCTCTTCAGGTGATTATAGAAAAACTATAATTCTTCTATAATCACCTGAAGAGAGAGGATGGTTTCACCACCCCTCGAAACAGATCTGTAGTGATAAATGGAGTTTCAATAGAAAGTCTTTGTCCTGTCCTTTTATTTTTGTGTATATATATATGTATATATGTGTGTGTGTTCATGCATATATATATATATATATATATAGTGATCCCTCACTACTTCACGCTTCAGTTTCTGCAGCTTCAGTGCATCCTGGGTTTTTCAAAAATATTAATCGGAAAATAAGGAAATTAAGAAAAAAAAATAGTGAAAAGTTTGAGGAATATGTTGCAAAACAAGGCCAATGATGCAAAACACCCAGTACAAACAAAAAACAACCCAAAACCCCTGTGAGGTGCGCATCTGTATGTGTGTATATTTCTATTTTATTTACGTCTTGTGCATTATTCTTGAATGTTTGTTTTTACTGCATAAGCATTTATAGTGGTTATGTACTTATTGACATTATTTACACATATACAGGTACATATAAGTTATCAAAGGCGGGCCTTGTCTCTCATTGTCTATGGTGAGAGGCATGTAAAAGAACCATTGCTGACTTTCATAAAGAGTAGGCTGTAAAGCCGTCGGCGTGTTTCTGTCCCTTGCTAAAAAAGGTTGTGACAGGAAGGGCATCTGACGTAAAAATCCATGCCAAATCAAATGTTCGAATCAGATGATTCGCTATGGCGACTCTCGAGAACGGGAAAAAGCCGAAAGAAAAGAAGATACAGGTACATAGAAGTCAGTCGATCCCACTTCACGGAAATCAGCAGTCGCGTTGGGGGGGGGGACTATTTGGAACTAGAGTGGACGTATGATGTAGTGAGCAGTGCAAAGTAAGGCGACAAGTTTATTTTGCATGTTGAAAGAACATGCAGGTGAAGAATACGCTTCATACGAGTTCATAGCGAGTGCTGGGTGGTTTCGATTTTGTTGTTAAATATCCGACTTTGGCCCAATCTGAATTCCGACTGGGATCCCTCGCTACTTTGTGCTTCAATTCATGCAGCTTCACTGCATCGCTTTTTTTTTTTTTTTTCAAGAAATATTCATCAAATTAAAAAATAAGGAAATGAAAAAATAAGGGGAAAAGTTGAGGGAAATTCGGCAAAAACAGGGCCAATTATGGATAAAAAAAAAACCCTAAATAAACACACAACAAAAAAACAACCCAAAACCTCCCATCAAACTAGTTACATTTTTGTGAGGGGAGTATGTGCTCGCGCATCTGTGTGCGCACGCACGTCTGTCTGTCTTCCTTTCGGCTTTTTCCCTTTTACTCGGGATTCGCGCGTTTTGATTTGGCAGAGATTTTTACGTCGGATGCCCTTCCTGTCACAACCATTTTATCAAGAGACAGAAACACGCTGACGGCTTTGCAGCCTACTCTTTACATGCCTCACACCATAGACAGTGAGAGACATGGCACGCCTTTGATAACCCGGTTAGCCGCACTGGGGGTGCGCACGCACGTCTGTATGTGTATTTATATTTTATTTACATCTTATGCATTATTTTTTAATGTTTAATTGTTATTGTAAGCATTTGTAGCATTGAGTATGTATTTCTTAATATTATATACACACATACGTGTACGTCAGTTGGGGGGGGGTTGTACTTTGCGAAATTCAATGGTCGCAGGGGAATCTCGGTCCCAATTAATTGTAACCTACTGTAATCTAGAAATAATTTTTATCCAAGACAGTTTATCTTGAACATAAACAAATCAACACAAGTGAATCCAGAAGTTTCTGGTGACCTAATAAAATTAAAGTCATGTAACGATAATAAAATGCCCCATTAAGACACGGTGATGGTGACGCTGAATAACTATCCTTTTTGCAGTCCAGATATTTCCACTCATTGGGCACTTTATTACTGCCCTCGGGACTAACTGCTAGATCTCTCTATCATATTGAAGCTGTTCATTGCGTGTGACCTTTCAGATGGATTCAAACTGGACTCAGCGCTCTGCAGATGCTCTCATTAGATCTGAGCACAGGCTTTGGCCCGGAATATACATGAGAAAATGGGACCTGGGTTAAATAAAGGTTTTCTTTTAAAGCACTGGGTTATGAGAGTCCTCACAATTGTAGTTCAAAATATGTCCAGTAGATGGCAGAAACTCTACAGCCTCATCTGAACTTGTACAAAATATGAAATGTCCCAAACAGATTCAGATGCTTCTTGTGCTATTTTTAGATACTGGATGTGAGGAATGTGAACTGCCTGATGCCTTGACCTGCTGTCCACTGTTTGTCCTCACCTATTGTATGGGTACAACAGGGTTATTATGGACTATAAGTCATTTGTTTTCATTCCAGTGTTGGGATTTTAAGCTTTTTGGCTGCAGAGAAGAAACTCCGCCCAGGAGAAGTGGCTCTATTCCAAGATCCTCCCAGACGGTTGAGCTTCTCACCTTATCGCTAAGGGAGAGCCCAGCCACCCTGCGAAGGAAGCTTATTTCGGCCGCTTGTATCTGTATCTTGTTCTTTTGGTCACTACCCAAATTTCCTGATCATTGGTGAGGGTTGGAATGTAGATTAATTGGTAAATTGAAAGATTTGCCTTGTGGCTAAGCTCCCTCTTTACCACGAAGGACCGGTACAAGCTCCGCTTTACAGCAGAGGCTGCAGCGATCCATCTGTCGATCTCCTGCTCCGTCCTTCCCTCACTCATGAACAGGACCCCGAGATACTTGAACTCCTCCACTTGGGGCAGGACCTAATCCCTGATCTGGAGGGTAGCTTTACCAGAGGTGGGAGTTAAAGGCCCCTCCGACAGGAGACTCTGCCAAATGTTCCCAGAAGACCCTAACTACACTCTTGTGCCTGCCAGGTCTGGAGGGCAGCCTCCCCGTCATTGGAGCCAGCTCACCACGAAGTGGTGAATGGTTGACCCGAGTGTCCAGAATATGCAGCTGCAAATCTGGTGACACGACTTGTCTGGTGACAGTCCTGGTGCCAAGTGCCCTTATGGACACCATTATGTTCCAGCATGGTGTTCATGATGGACAAACTGTGACGAGCACAGAAGTCCATATTGGACTATAGGAATATCTGTATCAGACCAAGTCTTTCTTTTAAAATAACTTTTCTTTATTTTTTTTAAACCTGATTGTCTTCAGTAAATTTAGTCACACAATATAAAGCATAATCAAAATGTGGAATAAATGGCTTCATGCAATTAAGGACACTGAAGTAATTAATTCAGGGGAAAGCTTATTAATTTTTTGTTTTTAATTCACTTTCAGACATCCCAGTTGGCGAAGTGATGATCAAGCAACAGAACGCTCACGAACAGGAAGCGAGTCATCACAACCAGGAACCATCACCACTAGTCGAGGTGTGTTCACGATTGATTTGTTCAGAAAGTATAATTGTTATTGTTGTGGTGGTTGTAATTGTTGTTAGTTATCATTTATTATTATTATTATTATCATTATTATTATTATTATTCTGATTGCTGATACAGTTGTTGTGCGGGTGGTTCTTGTGATTTATGATATTTTTAGTTATAATTATATTATTACTGTTTTCAAACTTACTCCTCATGTTCCAGGCTCAAGGCGCAGAGAAAGCGAGCGCTCTCTGGAGAATGAGGTTTTCAGCGGGTGTGATGATGAGCCAACATCTTCAGGAAGCAAGGCCTCACCTAGGCAGGATGTGCTTCCCCTCAAGGTGGTTCCAGCTCCACCCCCTAAAGAGAATGCTTGGGTGAAGAGAAGTGCCATTAGCAGTGGTTCCAGTGAGCAAGAAGTGAAAGCTGGTCCTCCCAAAAGGTCAGAGTGCCAACACTCAGCACTCATGTCTGAAACATACAGTATATGTGAGCCACTCCACCAAAAGTAGGCTGTTGCATCCAAAAATGAAAAATAAGCTTTTTACACACAGAGGAGGCCAAAAGCTGCAAAATGCAGCAAAAAAAAAAAATTGTCAATACTTTGAAAACTGACCGAGCTATGCCATTTCTTGTGTCCGCATTCAACTAAAAATTTCACAAGATATTTTAGAGAAAAATGAGCACAATGATTGCAATTCATTAGCCCTTAGCAACCAAACATTTTTATGCACTTCAGCCATATAAACTTTGAGAAAACATGTTGAGGAAAAGTTTGAGGAAGAGATGATAAGAGAAATCATCCTCATTTTAATTTGACACACCCTTTTTAAACTCATCATTCACCATGGTAACCCCCAAAAAATGGAAAGACACTTTTTTTTCATTTCTGTTTATTCCAATAGGATCAGTATGTATGGAATATGTCTTTTCGACCATATACAGTATAAAGGTTCAAATGCCTTTCTGACTGTAAAATCCTCCCCTTCTTGCTACTCTCTGCGCGCGGGGTGACATGATCATGGATTAAAAAGATACTGATTGAAAACAAACACTGTCAGGTTCAAACAATCACACTGAAGTTATTTGAGAAAACTAGTCACTCTTATTTTAAAGGATGTTGACAGATTTATCACCATTTTTGGACATGACCACCACTTTTCTTTTTCCGCTTTTCACCATTTTCAGACACATCAATATCCATGCCCACATCATTTTGAATGACTGGCTCTTCATTTATTCCAGGAGGCTTGGGGCACACAATGTCTTCAATTCCTGCTTTACAAAACTCTCGGATCTCTTTATACAAATAAGCTTTTCTGGCTAGATCAAGTCCCTTTGGATCTATTACTTTAGGCCTGGCATTCTGGTGTGGAACTTATTCAGGATATTAAAAGTCTTTTCATCACCGCTGGTAAACTCCTTATATCTTGTAGCTAGCATCATCAGTAAATGGAATGAAACATTTAAGTATTTTTCAGGTCTTGACCAATTTTTGTACAAAACTAAACAACCCATGATCCATTCTGACTGACAGCTAACCAGATACAATAGCCAAAAAGATTCTGATATTTTTAAAGCATGTATTGCTGCACGCGTAATGACTAGGGCTGTGTATTCAAACTATTAGGAGGGACATAGTGGTGCACGCTTGGTTTAGCAGCATTATATCCACCTTGTTCATGGGGTTAAGTAAAGTTTTATCTCCCCCCCCCCCCCCCCCCCTCTATTAAATCTGTGGTGCAGTATGTAAAAGCATTAGCATGGCCATAGGTCTGCCCAGGAAATGATTGTGTGGCATAAGAACAATCAGTAGTAAGTGCATTATAGGCCTATTACACCAGCCTTTGCCGTCACATTACATTTCATTGGCTTTACATGTGCATGAATGCATACAGTTCGCCTCTAGTTAGCTTACACTACACACTTGAGAATGAGAGAATCCAGCAAGTACTGTCCAGACAAGATTACGCACAGGCCATAATCAAATTTGGCATGCAGAGCACAGTAAATGGCTTCATTAGACTCTCCAAAGAAAAATAATCACCGGTGAAATAATCTTCAAGAACGCCAAGCATTTCAGCATCGTCAAAGCCAAATTCCCGCGTCGAATTTAGCATCCGAGCTCTACTACTGCTGCGACAGATCACAGATGACATTTCACTTTCATTTTCTTTTAGTTATGTGTATAACAATTTACAAATAGACTTAATTGACTCTTTTTTGAAGAGAAAGTCGAACATAAATTCAGCATGCCTTAAACAACAGAAGTTCTTCGCGAAATGGGGACTGCACACATGCAAGCCCGAGCTGACCAATCAGCGTGCTCGTTTCAGCTCTTCCCTAGCAACTAGACTGCATTGTTGATGGGCATATAGTTTTCATAACCTTTATTTCATTCGATGAAACGGCATGGCAGCTTTTAATATCAAAACAGTATCCAAATATGGAAAGACTACGTCACGACTGTTTTTCTGGTGTTTGGGTTATAGTGCTGTCTTATACCGAACTTGGTGAATAATTGCAACAAAAACCAGTAAGTTTTGCCATTGTCTTAGCATAATTATCCAGTCTTTATGAAGGTACTCGCCAGAAAAATGGAGTGAGGGGAAAAAAAGACATTTCTAGTGAGTTTTATTCAATTTCACGATGGTTGAATTCTTGTTTTAATAGTTTATGCAAAAATCTGAATTTCGATAAAAATTGACCATTTTGACTTATCAGGCCTTTAGCTCAGTAGTGGCCTGTGTGACAAGCTCCTACTTCCGGTGGAGCGTCTCACATATTATACTTGTCTCAAGAATTCAGCCCTGTGTTCACAGCAGACATTTCAGCTCAAGCACTCAGTTGAAGTTTATCATGATTTCAGCACTGTGTAAATGCGAAGCTCCCATCAGGTCATAGTGATGTTTCTTAATTATATCTCTGATGTTTTCCTGAGAAATCAGTTGAAGCATCAAAAAAAAAACTGTTTTATGTAGGAAATGCTCAAATCCAAATTTAGAGCTCTGCAAGGGTCGTTACACACGTACTTCTTTTTTGGCAAAAAAAATAGTCTGTCATTTCATTGGGGAAAATAAAAAGATTTTCGCCTAATATAAAATAATTTTCATTAAATTTATTGTCTGGACATTGTTTTCGTTAAAAGAACTGCAATGTGTTTCACTCTCATTACGACACTTCTGTCTCGCTCTCTCACACACATTGTGTTTTTAGAATCAACTCCATGTTTTCTGTAAGGTGCTTCTGCTATAAAATAATCTTAAGTTGTTGTTTAAACAAAAAAGTTAAGTTGTTGTTTAAACAAAAAAGTTTAAAAAAACAAAAACGTCTTTACTACAGTATTTATGAATAAACCTATTTAACAGTCCTAGACAACCATCCAGTAACACAGTGATACATAACAGCCAAGCAAAATCACTAACTTGTTGTAGCTGTCTTTTTAAATTATGGGAACAACAAACAAATATTTAGTGAAAGAATATATCAATATACAGTCGTACCTCACCTTACGAAATTAATCCGTTCCAGAAGTGGTTTCGGGAACCCTTTTTTTTTTTTTTTTTTTTTTTTTTTTTTTTTTTTTTTGGAAGTTGAGTAGAATTTTACATGTAAAATGCCTGATTAGTTCCAAGGCTCCCAATACTACCCCCTAAAAGTATACCTTTTAAGGCCTCCTTCTGCTTCAATATCAAAAAGATAATAGACAGGTTTCGGCCATATTCCTTTGCATTATCACTCAACTGCATGCCACGAGCCCACTTCTCACACGAAAAGCATCATAGGTATGATGGAGATGCAGCTCCATAATAGCCAATGGGAGGGAGCTGCATCTCCGTGACGAACAATAGGTCAAAGGCACACGAAAAGCATCATGGGTATTATGGAGATGCAGCTCCCTCCTAGCCAATGGGAGGCCAGCGGGCCGGGGTGTTGGGAGATAGCCAATGGGAGAGCAACTCACGCATTGTTTGAATTTTTGAGATGGCACGTTTCGTAACATGAATTTTTTTCGTATCCAGAGAGGGAAATTTTAGATAAATGCATTTCGTAACTTGGATTTTTTGTTTGTTGGGTCTTTTGTAAGATGAGGTACCACTGTATAATGCCTGCGGCCCCCTTGAGCCCCAGCTGAAATATTTAATTTCCTCTAATTCTAAACCCGTTTCCTGTATTTTTTTTTTTTCTAAGCCTCACTGCGATCCCTGAATATATCAATATATACTGGAAATAAGTAGATATTTTTTGAGTTTTACTTTTGGAGACAAGTTTGTTTACGATAGATTTTAAAATGCCAGTATTTTCAGTGCTGTCTCTTAAAACATTTGTTATTTTTGCTGTGTCTGATTCCAGTTCCACGAGCTCAGCTGATGAGAGAGTTCCCCAGAAAGGCAAAGGTAAGATCAAGGATTATGAGAAAAATGGTTGAACCAACCATGAAAGAGCATGATTCTGGATGATATTGTACATTAAAATATCTGCCTATCACAGCCAGATGTGGACCTTTCCAAAAAATGTTGTGTCAGAGATTAAGGCACAAGATTGTCTCAAATGTCTGTTAATGATGTAACCATAACCCTTAACCTTAAGTAACTCCCGACCCCCAATCACTACCCCTCCTTTCTGCTTGGTCCTGTGTGGGATTGTTCACGTCTATTTGGAATCGCCAGCTCTCCCTCAAACCAAAGTGCTTTCAAATGTAGACCCCAAAAACAGAATGGTAGAAACAATCCACTGAATCTTTTGTGAGCTGAGTTAATACAACCTCAGGGTATCCATTAAGTTTTAGATTAGAAGGAGGATATTGATAAGTCGGGGTTGGAAATTGTTTGTGGCAAGGATGGGGGTGTGCCCTCCCACAGGGGGGTCTGGGGGGCCACCCCTAGAAAAAAAAATTAAATTCATGTGCTCTGTGGTGCATTCTGGGCCCATATTTATGAGAAAATCAGACAGGCTAGAAGTAAATAAAACTAAAAGTTTATATTATAAAAAATAGTATTTGTTACAAGAATAGTAGACTTCTTAAAGGAAAGTATATAAAACTTCTTATTTGAAAAATCTAACGGTTACCTTACTAATATAGAACATTTGTGAATCAAACTGCTACCCTAATCTGTCAAAATTGTTTGTAATATCATTTTAGGCTGAATAAGATTAGGCTATTAGAATAAGATTAGGTTAGTTTGGGGGCTAGTTTTCACTATTATCGCTCAGTGCTATCAAGAAATAATTTGTGTTTGGACATGACATAAAACTTTTTTACCTATTTCATGAGATACGGATGTTTCCGAAACAGTGGAATCATCGGTCTTGTGTTGCTTCCACAACGTATTTAATGCTGGTTGTTTAGATCGACTTCGCTTTGGCGCCATGCTTGTCAGTACGACTCACATCAGTTTGGATTATATTTTACCGGGGTTTGTACGACCCATCACGATCTAAATCTACACAGGAGCACAGGCAAATGGCGACATGTATATAAAAAGCGCCACGCTTTTTAATGAGGTAGCATAGTGCATGATGGGACGTCGGAAGTGAACCGATTGAGAAATGATCAAAAGTGATCGTTTTGTCAAGCACATAGCTTAACAAAGCCGTGAAAATGTTTTTATTAAAGATGATTATTACATTATTAAATGTTATTATTTACTCTTATAAAATATAACCGGCGCTAGGCTAGTAATAGCTTTTGCGAAGTATATTACTAAAAGGAAACAGCTGGAGGAATATTGTGCAGTGACACTGCCCAGCAAGCCCCTCAGTTTAGTTTGTTTCGTCTTCAGCCTTGATTACAGCGTGTAATGACCATGGCATTATTTTGACAAGCGACATCACAACATTCATTTCCATGGAGAGTTGGGTTCACTTCTCATCAATATTTTGAGTTGAAGACAGGAAAATAGAATCACTTCATAATCTCTTCTCCAGCACATCCCAAAGACTTAGTTTATTTATTTTTTAGATCCCCATAGGGTTTGGGTTAAGAACTGTTTTCGTTATCGTTATTTCGTTAAATTATCATGTGTGATAATGATTCCTTTCTCCCTGAATCACTCCTTTACTGTTTGAGCTCCAGTTTTATATTTATGCCATCATGGAGAAGAAATGTCCATTGATCTGATAACCTGCTCATTTAATACATTCAGGTTATTGTTGTTGAGCCTTGACCTACCCAACTGAAACTGTAATGTTGTGGCAATTGTGCACTGTAATCCAGGATAATGGTGTAAAAATATTTTGAGTAGGTTGTATAATTTGGTTAAATGGCAACATTCAGTAACCTGATTGGGTGTAAAGCAAGCATCTTATAGAGTGAGAGTCTCTCAGGAATAAAGGCTGTCAATAAAAAGTGCACAGACAAATTGTTGAACGGTCTCAGAATAACGCAACAGAATGTCCCTCAACATACAATTGTGCAAACTTTGAATTATCTACAGAACATACTATCAGAAGTTTCCAGGAGTCTGAAAAAATCTCTGCACACAAGGGATAAGGTGGAAAATCAACATTGGATGTCGATAATCAGCCCTTTGTAACAGGCATGATTCTCTCTTGCCCATCACTGCACAGGCTCAGGAACACTTCCAGAAATCACTGTCTGTAAATATTGTTTGTTGTGGCATCCATAAATGCAGATTAAACATCTCTATCATGCAGAGAATGCAACAAATGAGAACTACTTCTTGTTTCCCTTTCGGCTTTACCCTTTTTCAGGGATCACCACAGCAAATCATCTGATTTGCATGTGTGATTTAGCATAGGTTTTTACATCGGATGCCCTTCCTGACACAACCCTTTTTAGCAAGGGACAGAAACATGGTGACGGCTTTGCAGCTCCTCTTTACGAAAGTCAGCAATGGTTCTTTTACATGAACCTCTCACCATAGACAGTGAGAGGCATGGTCGGCCTTTGATAACCCAGTTAGCTGCACTGGGGGGAATACAACAAATGAGAAGATGATCCAAAAAAGCTGATGAAGCTAATTTAAAATATATTGTGCAACGTGGGAAACGGTTGACGAAAGGGTAGCTTCCCTCCGTCTTCGGGTGGGGGGACGGGTCCTGACTGTTATTTGTGCTTATGCACCAAATGACAGTTCAGAGTACCCACCCTTTTTGGAGTCTTTGGGGGGGGTGTTGGAGAACGCTCCCTCGGGAGACTCGCTCGTTGTCTTGGGAGACTTCAACACCCATGTGGGCAACGATAGTGTGACCTGGAAGGGTGTGATCGGTAGGTACGGCCTCTCCAGTCTGAATCCGAATGGTGTGTCGTTGTTGGACTTCTGTGCTCGTCATAGTTTGTCTATCACGAACACCATGTTCGAACATAAGGGTGTCCATAAGCGCACTTGGCACCAGGACACCCTAGGTCGCAGTTCGATGATTGACTTTGTAGTCGTGTCATCGGACTTGCGACCATATGTTCTGGACACTCGGGTGAAGAGAGGAGCTGAGCTGTCTACCGATCACTACCTGGTGGTGAGTTGGCTTCGGTGGTGTGGGAGGTTGCCTTCCAGACCTGGCAGGCCCAAGCGTGTAATCAGGGTCTGCTGGGAACGTTTGGCGGAGCCCCCTGTCCGAGAGGCCTTTAACTCCCACCTCCGGCAGAGCTACAACCACGTTCGGAGGAGGCGGGGACATGGAATCTGAATGGGCCATGTTTCGTGCCTCCATTGCTGAGGCGGCAGCCCATAGCTGTGGCCGTAAGGTCGCCGGTGCTTGTCGTGGCGGTAATCCCGAACCCGGTGGTGGACCCCTGCGGTGAAGGGGGCCATCCAGCTGAAGAAGGAGGCCTTGCGGGTTTTCTTAGCCTGTGGGCCCCCTGAGGCAGCAAACGGGTACCGGCAGGCCAATCGTGCTGCAGCCGAGGCTGTCGCAGATGCAAAATCTCGGGGGTGGGAGGAGTTCGGTGAGGGCCTGGAGAGTGATTATCGGTTGGCCTCAAAAGGTTCTGGGCCACCATCCGACGCCTCAGGAGGGGAAGCAGTTCTTCACAAACACTGTTTACGGTGGAGGTGGGGAGCTGCTTACCTTGACTGGGGATGTTGTTGAGAGGTGGAGGGAATACTTTGAGGACCTTCTCAATCCCACCAACACGCCCTCCGTGGAAGAGGAAGACCCTGGGGTTCGGGTGAGGGTCCGCCCATCACTGGAGTGGAGGTCACTGAGGTTGTCAAAAGCTCCTCGGTGGTCGAGCTCCGGGGTTGGACGAGATCCGCCTGGAATACCTCAGGACTCTGGATGTTGTAGGACTGTCTTGGTTGACATGTCTCTGCAACATCGCGTGGTCATCGGGGGCTGTACCTCTGGATTGGCAAACTGGGGTGGTGGTCCCAATTTTTAAGAAGGGGACCGGAGGGTGTGTTCCAATTATCGGGAATTACACTCCTCAGCCTACCTGGGAAAGTCTATGCAGGGGTACTAGAGAGGAGGATCCGACCGATAGTCGAACCTCGGATTCAGGAGGAACAATGTGGTTTTCGTCCTGGCCGCAGCACTCTTGACCAACTCTATACGCTCCACAGGATTCTGGAGGGCATGGGAGTTTGCCCAATCTGTCCACATGTGCTTTGTGGATTTGGAGAAGGCTTTCGACCGTGTCCCTCGAAGATCTTGTGGGGTGTGCTCCGAGAGTACGGCGTTCGGATCCGTTGCTCACGAGCTATTCGGTCGCTGTATCACCGGAGCCAGAGTTTGGTCCGTATTGGTAACAGCAGCTCGGATTCGTTTCTGGTGGGAGTTGGAGTCCGCCAAGGCTGTCCTTTGTCACCGATTCTGTTCATAATTTTTATGGACAGAATTTCTAGGCGCAGTCGAGGCGATGAGGGGTTCTGGTTCGGTGGCCATCGGATATCATCTCTGCTTTTTGCGGATGATGTTGTCCTTTGGCTTCATCAAGTCGGGCCCTCCAGCTCTCATTGGAGCGATTCGCAGCTGAGTGCGAAGCAGCCGGGATGAAGATCAGTACCTCCAAGTCCGAGGCCATGGTTCTCAGTCGGACAATGGTGGAATGCACCCTCTGGGTCGGGATGAGGTCCTGCCCCAAGTGGAGGAGTTTAAGTATCTTGGGGTCTTGTTTACGAGTGAGGAAGGATGGAGCGAGAGATCGACAGACGGATCGCTGCAGCCTCTGCTCTTAAGCGGTGCCTGTACCGGTCCGTCGTGGTGAAAAAGGAGCTGAGCCGCAAGGCGAAGCTCTCAATTTACCAGTCGATCTACGTTCCAACCCTCACCTATGGTCACGAGCTTTGGGTAATGACCGAAAGAACAAGATCACGGATACAAGCGGCTGAAATGAGCTTTCTTCGCCGGGTGGCGGGTACCCCCATAGAGAGAGGGTGAGAAGCGCCGACAACCGGGGAGAGGTCGGAGAAGAGCCGCTGCTCCTCCGCATTGAGAGGGGCCAGTTGAGGTGGCTCGGGCATCTGGTTAGAATGCCCCCCGGACGCCTCCCTGGTGTGGTGTTTCGGGCATGTCCAACCGGGAAGGGACCCCGGGGTCGACCTAGAACACGCTGGAGGGACTATGTCTCTCGGCTTGTCTGGGACCGCCTCGGTGTCCCCCCGGGAGAGTTGGAGGAAGTGGCTCGGGAGAGGGATGTCTGGACCTCTTTGCTAAGGTTGCTGCCCCCGCGACCCGACCCCGGACTAAGCGGAAGAAGATGAGATGAGATGAGATGACGTGGGAAACTGTTCTATGGTCAGATGAAGCTCAATCCAAAATTATTTTTGGAAAACATGGACACCCTGTCCTTTGGACTAAAGATGAGAAGGAACTTTTCAGCTTACCAGCTGTCATAGTTCTGGAAACTCTGAAACCCGTCAACGCTAAAAGGTGTATACCAGTATTAGACCAGCATGTGCACCCATGCAGGTGAAGTCTTTTTCAGGGAGAGCAAAGCTGAACTGCATGCTGCATCAATTATTCAATTATCACAGCAAAGCTTTGTAATAGAAGAGTATGTGTCGTGCAGTGACCTACCTGCAGTCCAGAGCTTTCACCATATAAAAATATTTGGCACATCATGAAATGAAAACTTTATAATACAAGAATAGGACAGCAGTCCTCATTCCAGCAGCTGGATTCATCAGTAGATGTTTATTTCTGTTTCAAGATGTTTTTTTTTAAAGGCTGCTTAGTCACTGTAATCAATCCCAGTTAGTGGTAATCAGTTTGGTGCAGTAGACTTTATAAATGTATGATCTGAGATATGGTGTTGGTGTATTCAGACGCAGGGACTCGTACTCCTGTACTGGCTGTATTATTTGTCGGTATTCCACCCACACAACCTGTTACATTTTTTTTTCTGGGGACATGCACAGCTGATCATCATCTTTTCCTTTACCCTCCGCCTTCCAGGGTCACGACATTAATCATCTGATTCACGTGTTTGATTTGGCATAGGTTTTTACATCAGATGCCCTTCCTGACACAACCCTTTAGCAAGGGTCAGAAACACACTGACGGCTTTGCAGCTACTCTTTACAAAAGTCAGCAATGATTCTTTTACATGAACCTCTCACCATAGACAGTGAGAGACGGTCTTTGATAACCCAGTTAGCTCTACCGGGGGAAACAGTGACAACTTTGTGGAGAGTGGGACTCGAACCCCCAACCTTAGGATCAGCAATCCAACGCCCTTTACCACCAGGCCACCACTGCCCCATGACATGCACAGCTGATATGCCAAAAAAAAAAACCTACGGGATAAGCACAGCGACCTTCTTACATACTTATAATTAAGGTAAAGGTAAAGTCCATTTGGGCTTTTTACACCCGAGCCATAATGGCTCATCGAACCGGTGCTTAACCCCAGTTTCTGTAGCGTGAAGTGACTAGGAGTGCAAATCCTCTTGGATGGGATGCTAGTCCAGCGCAGGTGACCTTCCCAGTATATTTTTACTGGTACCCATTTATACTGCTGGGTGAACAGAGGAACACTTGTGGTTAAGACCTTGCCCAGAGGTCTTAGCACAGTGGGGGTCTAACTGGGACTTGAACACACAACCTTCCGACCATGAGTGCAGCACCCTAACCACTACACCACTGGTCCCACTGATAGTGAAACTCTGGTATAAATCAGCCTTTGCATGCGTATTTGACTGTATTTGTAAATAATACAAGGGTTATTTCAGTTGTTGCGGTTTTCCTTCATGCCTGTTTGCCAAAGACTCCGTTTCTTTTTGTCAGTGTTGCTCATGAACCTATATATTAATCCTTCTCAAAAAATTAGCGTATTGTGATAAAGTTCATTATTTTCTGTAATGTACTGATAAAAATTAAACTTTCATATATTTTAGATTCATTGCACACCAATTGAAATATTTCAGGTCTTTTATTGTTTTGATACTGATGATTTTGGCATACAGCTCATGAAAACCCAAAATTCCTATCTCAAAAAAATTAGCATATTTAATCCGACCAATAAAAAAAAGTGTTGTTAATACAAACAAAGTCAACTTTCAAATAATTATGTTTGGTTATGCACTCAATATTTGGTTGGGAATCCTTTTGCAGAAATGACTGCTTCAATGCGGCGTGGCATGGAGGCAATCAGCCTGTGGCACTGCTGAGGTGTTATGGAGGCTCAGGATGCTTCGATAGCGGCCTTAAGCTCATCCACAGTGTTGGGTCTGGTGTCTCTCAACTTTCTCTTCACAATATCCCACAGATTCTCTATGGGGTTCAAGTCAGGAGAGTTGGCAGGCCAATTGAGCACAGTAATACCATGATCAGTAAACCATTTAGCAGTGGTTTTGGCACTGTGAGCAGGTGCCAGGTCGTGCTGAAAAATGAAAATCTTCATCTCCATAAAGCTTTTCAGCACATGGAAACATGAAGTGCTCCAAAATCTCCTGATAGCTAGCTGCATTGACCCTGCCCTTGATAAAACACAGTGGACCAACACCAGCAGCTGACATATCAGCCCAGACCATCACTGACTGTAGGTACTTGACACTGGACTTCAGGCATTTTGGCATTTCCTTCTCCCCAGTCTTCCTCCAGACTCTGGCACCTTGATTTCCGAATGACATGCAAAATTTGCTTTCATCCGAAAAAAGTACTTTGGACCACTGAGCAACAGTCCAGTGCTGCTTCTCTGTAGCCCAGGTCAGGCGCTACTGCCGCTGTTTCTGGTTCAAAAGTGGCTTGACTGGGGAATGCGGCACCTGTAGCCCAGTCCACTGCTTCCACAGGTCCTCCAAGGTCTGGAATCGGCCCTTCTCCACAATCTTCCTCAGGGTCCGGTCACCTCTTCTGGTTGTGCAGTGTTTCCTGCCACACTTTTTCCTTCCCACAGACGTCCCACTGAGGTGGCTTGATACAGCACTCTGGGAACAGCCTATTCGCTCAGAGATTTCTTTCTGTGTCTTACCCTCTTGCTTGAGGGTGTCTATGATGGCCTTCTGGACAGCAGTCAGGTCGGCAGTCTTACCCATGATTGCGGTTTTGAGTAATGAACCAGGCTGGGAGTTTTTAAAAGCCTCAGGAATCTTTTGCAGGTGTTTAGAGTTAATTGGTTGATTCAGATGATTAGGTTAATAGCTCGTTTCGAGTACCGGAACATGATATGCTAATTTTTTGAGATAGGAATTTTGGGTTTTCATGAGCTGTATGCCAAAATCATCAGTATTAAAACAATAAAAGACCTGAAATCTTTCAGTTGGTGTGCAACGAATCTAAAATATATGAAAGTTTAATTTTTATCAATACATTACAGAAAATGATGAACTTTATCACAATATGCTAATTTTTTGAGAAGGACTAGTATGTATGTATGTATATATAATATATATATATATATATGTGTGTGTGTGTGTGTATATATATATATGTATGTGTGTGTGTATATGTATATATATATATATATATATATATATATATATATATATATATATATATATATATATATATATATATATACACATATATATATATATATATATATATATAAAAACTACCAACTTTATTTTTAAGTACACAGTTTTATGATTTTGTAATAAAGAACACAAACCAAATAGGAAAGAACATTTAAGTCACTAAGGAAGACAAATCATAATGTATTAGAAAAGAAAAACTATCTTTCATGTGCTACAATAATCCATGAATGAGAGGTGATGGAGGGGTGAAAGAAGATCGTTCTAAGCCAGCCAATCAGGTGTGTGTGGAAGGGGGGGTATCCCTCCACTGTAAATCTATACAGTCTACAAAGGGACCAAGACACATCTATAACTACGATCTTACGGCAAAAAATGATTAAGCACAGTCCATATACACTGATGGCAAAATTGGAGTTTTATTATGATGAATAATAATAAAAAATATTAAATAAATAAATCAGCAATACGGAAGGAACTGGTCTGTACCGCATATCCATTTTCAATACAAAATTCCAATTCGACCAAAACTTCTGGGCTTTATGAACCCAATCTTGGGGAGAAGGTCAGGATTTTTATTTTATGGTTTACAGTCTCTGTCCACTCTCCCACCACCGGTAGTCCTCTGTGGAGCGGTTTCCTTGTTGTTGATTTCTTGTTGACTGCCAATAATATTTTGAGAAGATACTTTTCCTGGGAATTAAGACCTGATGGTAGATTATGCAGACAAACAGTTTTAAAAATCATTTTCAAATTTAAAATCAAGAATTGATTTTATTTATTAAATGCAGAAATCACATTTCACGTTTGTTGGATTTTGTCATTCATTCTGAATTAAAACAAATTATTTCAGGTTCTGGGATTGTTCTGATAAAGTATCTTTCAAATGTTCTGAGCAGCCAATGGCATATCTTCCTATTATTGATATAAAACTTGGCAGATCACTTATGCTTGATTACATCTGTACCAGTTCACAGGGACTTGAAGTAGAATGGCAAGTAATGGTACTTCAGATAAGCATCACTTTCCTCACCAAAAAACCCATCAGTCATCATTTTCAGAGACCGCGGAAGGCACTCGGTCATTGGAACCAAAGTAATCCTTCACAAAATTATTCCATTCCTGTCGAGCAGCCACTGAACACAATTTGTACAGATCCCAGTTCAAAGCTCGATTTGGGGTTTCAACAGACCATTGTCCTGATCAGACAACAAATAAATCTCTATATACCACAATTTTGAGGTAGGATTTGAAAACTGATGCGAGTTGACTGGATGCAGGCATTACTGTTTATTACACACGATGCAGCACACGCTGACAACTGCTCATCAGCATGTTGAAAACATGCACATCCAAAACAATAAACACACTTTTTGACACACATTCTAATCAGCAGACTGCAAAATATTAAATTCATCTTATATAAAATATGTTACGTGTATATTTTTTCTGAGCTTTTATTGGTAGAAATATTTTTTGTTGTTCATTTACTGATGGCATAAACCTAGACTTTGGAGTGGACCATTTTTGGATGGACTCATATTTATATGCTCGTATAATTAACATTTACGAAACTGGTTCAGATATGTCCTGATCTAAACTTGCATACCTAGATGTGCTGCATAAAAATCCATCTGATTTAAAAAAGGCACATTTCTTATCAAAAGAGAAAAGTCTGAGTGAACATCTTTGACGGACACTTCCTCCTATGTATTCAGATCGGCCCTGTGCGGAACAGATCAGCACCATGCGGAACAGATCGGGGACATTGTGATTAATCTATGCTTCAGTTAAAAGACATGTTCATCTAATTTTGAATGGAACATTTTTCTTGACAAACACCCTCCTTTAAAAAAGTTTCAGTTGGAAGCCTGAGAATTTTTCAAGTGGGAAACTCGAATTTGTCCAAAATTTAACTGCCATGTATATTTTCATGTCCACATACTTTTTGATCATTTTTTATGTAAGGATGTAAGATATTCCATACTATTGTGTATTTATTCATATATAAAAATTTTGCATAATGTGTACTGATCTTTTTTTTTTTTTTTTAACAATAGCCCTCATTTGATGTATCCCAGTGCTCTAGAACAGCGATCCCCAACCTTTTTATCGCCACGGACCAGTCAACGCTTGATAATTTTACCGCGGACTGGGGGGATATCCTAGATTGTTTGCTTGTATTGTAAATATTATCTATTTATATAAATTATGATTATTATCACTCTATGAATGTTATTTTTCAGCAGCTGAAATAAAGTTGGTTGGGAAGTAGAACTTGAACTTTTCTTAAAAAAAACCAGACAAACAAAAAAAAACACAGGTGATGGTGCACCAGCAGGGAGAATGAAGGCTCAGGTTCAGTCTCATCCCAAATCCCCGCTATTGTTTGAAACACGTCCAACATGCCTCTGTTCATGTGCCTTGTTGGTTACATTTTAGTGCTCAAATGACTGACATGTCGTCATCATCATCATTTTCTGTAACCGCTTAATCCTAATTTGGGTCGCGGGGAGGCTGGTGCCCATCCCAGCCAACTTCGGGCGAGGGCAGAGTACACCCTGGACAGCTCACCAGGCCATTGCAGGGTGGAAACACGCCGACGGCTTTGCAGTCTACTCTTTACGAAAGTCAGCAATGGTTCTTTTACATGCCTCACACCATAGTCAGTAGACTGCAAAGCCGTCAGCGTGTTTCTGTCCCTTGCTAAAAGGGCTGTGACAGGAAGGGCATCTGACGTAAAAACCTCTGCCAAATCAAACGTGCGAATCAGATGATTCACTGTGGCGACTCCCAAGTAAAAGGGAAAAAGCCGAAAGGAAGACAGCCGGACAGACAGACACCATAGACAGTGGGAGACATGGCCGGCCTTTGATAACCCAGTTAGCTGCACTGGGGAGGACAGTGACAACCTTGTGGAGAGTGGGACTCGAACCCCCAACCTTTGGATCAGCGATCCAGCGCCCTATACCACTAGACCACTACTGCCCCCCTGACTGACATGTAACAGAGAGAATCTGGTCATTTTTCAAAATAAAAGATTTTTCAAAAATAAAGATTGTTCAGACTCCGATAATAAATGAAATGGAAATAATGAATTATTTCTTCTGCGGACCGATACCCGTCCGCGGACCGGTGGTTGGGGACCCATGCTGTAGAAGACTGAAAAGGCTCATACAGCACTGATGTGGATAACACACTTTGCAGACTTTGTTTTTAGACAACTAACCTTGGCATCTACTTGTTCCTGAGAGGCCAAGAGGGGCTCAGAAACTATTTGGCAGCTCATCATATAAACTCCCATGGATCACTCAAGTGGTTTTGCACATCTTAAGGTTAAAATGCCTGATGTATGCACTGACAAATAAGGAGCTGTTTACCCACAGTCATGTTCTCAAGCCGTATAGAGGTATGCCAAAATGCCAGCCAGGTGTACTTTAATAGTCGAGCATGTTTTCCATCATGACTGTGGTTCTGATTATAATTGCTGGTTTTCTCTCGATGTATCATGGTTGGGACAATACCATCAGGGCACACACATCTTGTGTCGGGGATAATAAAAGGCCTCCAGGTGCCACACATTGAAAGACAGTTGGTACGTTGCAGGTTCCAATATCAAACTCGCCAATTTCGGCAACTGCAAATGTTCCTGTAACTTAGAATTGGGTTCCAGCTGTTTTGCACCACAGCTATTTGACTGCATACCTGCCCATTTTTCTGTACCTAAAATATCTCCACATGGCTCTTTTTGAAAAATGGAGGATTGTGGAATGCTCTCATCAATAATTTACTGATTTATTCTGGAGATGCAGTGCACTATGTAGTGCAAATGTTACACACACAACTGAAATGTAACATTGATCTCAGACTGGCTGGCATTCCAGGAGACATTTGTTGTCCGCATTCTTAAAATACATAGTTATGTAATGTTTTTAATTAACCTTGGGTGATTACGTGTGTGCGAGTGTCTGTGTCTGCGTCCGTGTCTAAAGTGTGACCTTTGGTGGTACCTATGTAGAGAAACAAATTGCAGGACCAGTCCAAAGTTCAGACATAATTACTTGTATTGACAAAATTTTAACTGGTGCTGTATATTTATAAGAACAAAGATTGTTGCTATGCTTTATATCACTGACCAGCAAAAGTGGAGGAGTTCAAGTGTCTTATTCATGAATGATTGTGGAATGGAGTGGGAGTTGAACACATGAATTGGTGCTCTGTCAACAGTAATGAGGGCGTGACATCGATCACTTATGGTGAAGAGGGACTTGAGCCAAAAAGCCAAAATTTGCTGATGCAAAAATCTCACTTATGGTTGCAGTTTATGTGGTGATCAAAAATCAAAAGAACAAGTTCATATATAAAAAGTTGTGTTCAAAATAATAGCAGTTAATTCAGTTTCAATTGACATCGTCACAAAGCAGCTTTACGTTTTAAAAACTCCTTCAGATATCACTAATCTGGTCAATCACTTTCTTTTGGTCGAAATGAAATTTATACATGGTAAATAATTTTATAGCAGATGTAGTAGGGTAATAGAGCCACTAACGGAGCCACCAGTCATGGTCTGCATGCTGCTGATTCTGTGTAATTGAATCATTAATTGAAAGGGGTGTAATCGTTCACAAAGTATAAGAGTTTAAACATTTTCTACAACCCATACACATCCCTTATGCGTGTTGCCCATGGCGATGGTAGCAAGGAAAAACTCCTTCAGATATCACTAATCTGGTCAATCACTTTCTTTTGGTCGAAATGAAATTTATACATGGTAAATAATTTTATAGCAGATGTAGTAGGGTAATAGAGCCACCAACGGAGCCACCAGTCATGGTCTGCATGCTGCTGATTCTGTGTAATTGAATCATTAATTGAAAGGGGTGTCTGCAAAATAATAGCAGTGTGGAGTTCAGTTAGTGACATCATTCATTCTTTGAAAAGCATATGGCAATTATTGCTTTTTATTTAAGGAAGGAAAGCAGTAAATGTTGTACATGCTGATTATAGAACATTTCTGTCTGAAATTGAGGCAAATGGGTCGTTCCAGACATTGTTCAGAAGGACAGCGTACCGTAATTAAAAAGGTGACATATAAACAAGTGCAGAAAATGAGAGGCTGCTGAGCTAAAATGGTTTTAAATGCTTTAAAATGGCAACCAAAACCTGAAAGAAGTGGAAGACTTTGCTGCACATGCACATTTTTAGGTGGCCTAACACATTCAGATGGAACCCACCACTTTTGCATCAATCAGCTAACAGACGCCCATGCATTGGCTTGTTAACGCTATGAGTGATGTCTATGCCATCCGTCCCTCCTGTGAGAGCTTGGCCAGTTAGCCTCAATGAAAAATCAAACTTGTGATTTCTAGGTTGATAGAAGGACATGGAAGCCCAGGTGTCTGATTTGAATGCCTCCGGGTGAATTCCTTTCAAGGTGTTGCTGGAGAGAACAACACTTGGGTTTCTTCCTTAACCTGTTGCCTGTGACCTGGCCTCAGACAAGTGGAAGAAAATGTATGAATCGAGATAACTTTAGGACCATAGACACACACATGACCTGCTCCAGCATACTACGGATTAAGTATGAAATGCGAGAGATTGATATATTCATAAGGAGAATGTAATCTGCCTTTAAATGATTCATAAAACATGATTACAGCCCGAAAATGGACTGAGTTACATCACTCTGTATGTCACTAATCAGGAAATGCTACTCTAGAGAAAATAGTAATTGCAGTTCTAGAACTGGGTTCTGAATGTCCACATCTGAACCTCCCAAACACTAAATGAATCCGTCTCTCCACCAATCAGCACCATCATACTCACATCTTCCTAGCCACAGATGTTTTATTTACACCAAGTCATGTCTGTTGTGAGGCTTCTCATTGGTTTAGTGTTATATGATTGGGGGAATCGTTCTGGGGTTCTGTAAGTAGGGAGAGGGTCATGGTAGTGAATGCGGATCACAAGGAAACATCCTGAGCACCACAAAAGCTCTTTAAAATCAGTACAATAAGACAATATTTCTATTGTTTTACAACAACCAGGCCATGGAACCCTTTCTCACACAGACATTTTATCATGGATAGGTTGTGTTTATGGAGCCCATGTACGATGTTTTGGAGACAAAGTCAGAGAGGCTAGATTGAGATGGTTTGGACATGTACAGAGGAGGGATAGTGAGTATATTGGTAGTAGGATGCTGAGGTTGGAACTACCAGGCAGAAGGCCGAGAGGAAGACCAAAGAGAAGATTCATGGATGTGGTGAAGGAGGACATGAAGGTAGTTGGTGTAAGAGAAGAAGATGCAGAGGATAGTGTGAGATGGAGGCAGATGATTTGCTGTGGCACCCCCTGAAAGGAACAGCCGAAAGGAAAAGAAGAAGAAAAGGTTGTGTTTATGGATATTTGAGCTTGGTCATGTGGAAGATTTTGCTTTGAAGGATGGATTTTTGGTGAAAGCACATTTTCCTCCAGATAAAACATTTTCAACTTGCTTTGACCTTGAAACTCAATCCATATTACCGTGCAACGGGTCACATATCTGCATTTCAGGTTTTATTATGGCCAGCTTGGAATACTATTATTTAACTGTTGTGAGAGTCCGGTCACATAATGATCATCTTTCTCTTTTGGCAGAAATTCAGCTCAGCCAGTGAATATGCAGCCCTACTGATGGACGGCAAGCACGGAGACGACACTGAAAACAGAATGAAAGATTTGCCGCAGGGAAGACGGTCAAAAATGAATTATGATTTAATCCTCCACCTTTTTCCACGCAACAGTGAAGGATCCAGCTCTGCTCCCTTCAAGCCAAACCTGGAGAATCATGAAATTAAATGGCAATCTCTTCCAACCACCTTTTTCAAGACTGAGTGGAAGATATTGGGGGTGAAATAGCAGACTCACTTTTAAACAAGAGGGTGTCTGTGACGTGGTTAAAATAATTATAGCAAAAAAAAAAAAAAAAGTGAGGTTTAAAAGTGAGAGAATGTGATCCTATTGTTGCAGCTTCTCCAGTATACAGTACATACATTTCTAGCACTAGTTTATAAAAGTGGAGCATGACACAAGGTCGGTTTATACCAAAGGCGAGTGTCATGTTGCATTTCAGGGTTTTTATGCTTGTTTTTCTTACGGAGAGGACGACTGAATGCTGCGCTTCTACAGACTTTGGGACCTGCATGAGCTGTTCAGCACCATTTTATCTTGCATAATCATGTCTTGCAACATTTTATATGAGACTTATATTGAAGATGACTTACTAACTGGGGCAAACCAGTTCCACCCCACATATCACTTTATCAATTTCCATCATCGCACCCCAAAGTCTGATGAAGCTTTTGTCCTGCAGATGTTTTCTCATGGACAGGTATACTGAGCTACCTCTGTGGCCAGCTGTGCCCTCAGAAAAAAAAACCATTCTTTTTTTTTTTTTTTTTTTTTTTTATCTAAAAGGGTTAGCTGCTTATTACTCATTTACAAAAATTTGCCCCTTGATTGAGTCATTTTAAACATTGGAGACATTGCTTTTTGAAACAAGCGGTGCAGTTTGTGTGCATTCTGAATAAAGATTTTAATAAAAAGGGTCACAGTTGTGCAGTCTGGTGTTTTAAACTTTACTTTTCTAAAAAAGTTGGGTTTGAGTCCTGGGTGCAGTGAGCGTGTTCCTGTGTGATGTTTGCATTTTCTGTCCTTGCTTATGTGGGGACAGTCGTGGGTTAGTGGTTAAGGCGATGAGTTACTGATCCGAAGGTCAGTGGTTCAATCCCCACTGTTACCACTGTTGGGCCTTTGAGCAAGGCTTTTAACCCTCAATTGCTCAGCTGTATAAAAAAATTGTAAGTCTCTCTGGATAAGAATGTCCGCTAAATGCTTCCTACAGATACTTTGGTTTCTTCACACATTGTGCATGTTGCTAACTGGCTTTTACAAATTGCCCCAAAATGTGTATGTGGTTTGGCCCTGTCATGATTCAGCTAGTTGTTCAGTGTATACAATGCCATTGCCCAGGCTCAGCCTCCTTGTGACCCAAGTAGAATTAAGTGGTTTCCTAAATGAGTAAATGGAATAAAGAACCTTTTATATTGAGTAGTAATAGACAGCATTCAGTAAAACCTACATACAAAATATTTAATAAGTGTGTGATATGTGAGCTTATGTTTAAAAGATGGTCTGAATCAAAACGTGTAAACCTGTGTGCAAATTTTTAGCTCAATGACTGAGATTGTTCATTTTCTGTAACCGCTTAATACTAATTACGGGCCGCGGGGAGGCTGGCACCCACACCAGCCAACTCCAGGCGAGGGCAGAGTACACCCTGGACAGCTCGCCAGGTCATCGCAGGGTGGGAACATGCTGACGGTTTTGCAGCCTACTCTTGTCGAAAGTCTGACTGCGATTGGAAAAATTTAATTTGAATGATGTGATTGTCAGGGCCCAAGTTAACATGTAGGAGAATGGTTTTAAATATCAAATATTTCAGTATGTCTGAAAGTTGCTGAGATACATGTGTGTGTGTGTATATGTATATAGTAGTAGGCCTCCGTCAGTCATTGCCGACTATGGATTTCGCGCATTAGAGAGTCAAATTTTATTGGCACTTCCGACTGGCTGGCAAGACCAATGCAGGAGTGGCAATCATGAGTGCATCTGGAGCAGATGTAGTTTGATGGTATGGCTGGAGTGCAAGCCTTCTGCTTGGCTCTCTTTTCCCTGGTAATGGTGTGGATCTTCTCCAATCTTGAGTTGTTTCTGGAGAGTAGTGTGCCATTTTCTGCGGTCAGCTGCTACCTCTTCCCAGTTCTCGGTGTTGATGTTCAGGGCTTTCATGTCACGCTTTCAAACATCTTTGTATCACAAGTGAGGCCGGCCAACACTTTTCTTGTCTGAGGCTAGTTCACCGTAGAGGAGGTCCTTTGGAATACGTCCTTCTTCCATCCTACGCACATGACCAAGCCATCGGAGTCTCTGTTGTCTGAGTAGTGTGAACATGGTGGGAACTTGGGCGTTGGAAACTTTGTTACTCCAATGAGTGCCAAAAATTCGATGAAGTGAGCGCATGTGAAAGTTGTTGAGTTTGGGCTCCTGTTGGTAGTATGTTGTCCATGTTTCGCTGCCATAGAGGAGAGTGCTGACAATACAGGCATTGTACACTGCCATTTTTGTTGGAATTGTCAGCTTTGAGTTCTCCCAGACACGGGTGGTGAGGCGTCCCAGTGTTGTAGCAGCCTTGCCGATGCGCTTGTTGATTTCGGCATCGAGCGACAGGTTGTCACTGATGGTGGATCCCAGGTATGTAAACTGGTGCATGACTTTGAGTTGATAATCGTCGATGTGAATGAGAGGTGCAATTTCCGCATCCTGACTCAGCACGTTGGTCTTTTTCAGGCTGATCGTCAGTCCGAAGTCTTTGCAGGCCTGGGAGAACCTGTCCATGAGGCATTGAAGTTCATGCTCAGTGTGTGAAGTCACAGCAACATCATCATCAAAAAGCATATCTCTGACAATTTTCTCCCTCACTTTTGTTTTCCCTTTCAGTCGACGAGGTTGAAAAGTCGACCATCAGATCTTGTTCGTAGATGTACACCTTCAGTTGCCGTTTTAAAAGCGTGCTTTAGAGGCATGGCAAAAAAGATTCCAAAGAGAGTAGGAGCAAGAACGCATCCCTGCTTCACTCCACTCTTGATGTCGAATGAGTTGGAGTTGGACATACTGCCTTCATACTGGATTGTTGCCCTCATGCCATCGTGAAAGGATCTGATGAGGCTGTGAAGTTTAGGAGGGCAACCAATCTTTGGAACGATGCTGAAAAGTCCTTCCCTGCTGACGAGGTCAAAGGCCTTGGTCAGGTCTATGAAGGCTATATATAGTGGCTTGTGGTGTTCTCTGCATTGCTCCTGAAGTTGGCGCAAGGAGAATATCATGTCCACTGTTGAGCGCTTAGAGCGGAAACCGCACTGGGACTCGGGGTAGATGCGCTCTGCAAGTTTTTGAAGGTGCACGAGCAAGACACGGGCGTAGAGTTTTCCCACAATACTCAGGAGAGAGATACCTCTGTAGTTGTTGCAATCACTCCTTTCGCCCTTGTTCTTGTAGAGGGTGACAATCTTAGCATCTCTCATGTCTTGTGGCACAGCTCCCTCTCTCCAACATTGGCATAGGACGTCATGAAGAGGCTGTAGTATGGTGTCTTTACAGCACTTTATTAAGTCGGGTGGTATGCCATCGGCACCAGGTGCTTTTCCGCTGGCTAGGCTGTCAATTGCTTTGCAGAGCTCGGCAAGAGTTGGTTTAGCATCTAGCTCCTCCATGATGGGTAGAGGTTCAATGGCATCGAGGGCTGCAGCGGTAACTGTGTTCTCTCTTGAATACAGCTCTGAGTAATGCTCAACCCACCTGTCCATCTGCTTGCCCTTGTCTGTGATCATCGCCTCACTGGTGGACTTAAGTGGGGCTGTCTTGCTCTGTGTGGGCCCTAGAGCTGCCTTGATGCCCTCGTACATTCCTCTAATGTTGCCTGTGGCAGCTGCAGTCTGGATGGAGGCACTGAGCTGTTGCCAGTATTCATTGGCACAACGTCTTGCAGTCTGTTGTACTTTTCTTCTGGCAGCTCTGAGCGCTTGCAGGGATTTCTCACTTGGGGAGCGCTTGTATTCATCGAGAGCAGCACATTTTGCTTCAATCACGGGGGACATCTCAGTGAACTTGGCATCAAACGATTCATTGTTCTTAGAGGTCTTCTTCCCAAAGGTCGCAAAGGCTGTTTTCTGAATGGCATTTCACACATCCCATTTCTCAGAGGCAGAGCTGTGTTGGTGTTCAGCAGACAGTGCTTCTTGGAGAAACTTGGCAAATTCCACAACTTTCTCTGGTAGTTGCATGCTGGTGGTATCCATGCAGGGTTTGCCTTTCTGTTTAGAGCTGTGGAATTTCTTGGGGATAAGCCTGTTCTTACAGCAGATGAGAGAGTGGTCAGTATCACAGTCTGCGCTGTGATATGTGCGGGTGATGTGCACAAACTTGATGTTTTGACGAGTCAGGATCATATCTAACTGATGCCAATGCTTTGAGTGAGGTTGACGCCATGACACCTTGTGTTGTGGCTTTGTCTGAAATAAGGAGTTGGTCACGTACAGTCCATTGTAGGAGCAAAACTACAGCAGGCACTGCCCATTCTCAATGATCTTGCCAACTACGTGGTGTCCTAGACAGGAAGGCCAGGAATCTTGATCGGCACCCATGCGAGCGTTGAAGTCTCCCAGGATGATGACATGTTCCTTTGGAGGTATGTTTGACATGATGTTGTTCATGCTTGCATAAAACTCATCCTTAGCTTCTGTTGAAGATGTAAGAGTGGGAGCATAGGCACTGACAAGGGTGACGAAACCTTCAGAAGTATGGAGACGTATGATCATCAGATGTTCAGATCCCTTGTCTCCTGGTTCAACCATCTTCAGCAGGGTGTTCCTGACTGCAAATCCAACTCCATGCTCTCTTCGGTCCTCAACACTCTTCCCTTGCCAGAAGAAGGTGTAGTCTTTCTCCTTGAGTGTTCCTGTGTCGACAAGGCGGGTTTTCTGAAGAGCAGCAATGTCTACATTTAGTCTTAATAGTGCGTTGTTGATGATGGCTGTCTTTCTTGCATCACTGATTGCATGTAAATCTTGGGAAAGTCCAGGTGTCATTGTTCGGACGTTCCAGCTTCCCAGTTTTAGGACTGGGGGCCTATTTTCTTTTTCGTTTGTTGTTTTGCCTGGTGCGGGTCTTGCAGTCTGCTTGTCGGTTTTTGTCCTGATCCCCAAGCACCCAATGAGGAAGGCAGACTGTGGCGGGACAACACCTTATTGACTGGGGGCTGCCCAGCTTGAGGCAGGCGGTAGCTATCCAGTGAAATCTGAAGTTCTCTCCCACCGTCAGAAACACCCCTGGTGCCACGCTCTTCACCAATCGAGCACTGTAGCTTATAACCGGTATCTGCTGCTTCCCATGTTGATTCCACGCTGTGAAGCGTCGCTGGAGTGACCTCTCCAGGGCGAGATCCAGGGCAAAAATGTTTTGGAGAAAGAGCTGTTGCCCATGTAGCAGATCCCCCCTCTCCTGTTGATGGGTCCAAAGGAACAGCAGAAGCTGGTACAATTTGGCACCAACAGTGTTGCAGGAGATGCCAGAACGTTTCTGATGTCAGAAGCGGACCACCTTAAGGACTCCATCTCAGGATTTTTCCTCAGGGTTTACTCCCAAAGCCTTCCTCTCAAGTGAGTGATTCACAAGGCAGTAGAGGTTTAGGATCAGAGTTTTCCATCTCCTAGATGAGTTGCCTTACAGGGCTAACGGGTCTCATCTACCCGTCCCATGCGGCAGGTAGTACTGGGTTACATGTTACCAGTAGCACGGATAGTCCCTGACCTAACATATATATATATATATATATATAGGTAGGTTTTAAACATCGATCCATGATGCTACGCTACTCAAAGCTTGATTAGCGTCTTTATAATCAGCAGCTTGTGGTTGTTATTGCTTCGTGCCTAGTCTGCATCATCAGCAGGTATCTCAGGGTCTTTAGCGTTTCGCCCCAAAACCTGTACGCTTCACCTGAGTGGGGCAGCAAAGACAAAAGACTGTCTTCACCTGCAGGCTGGCTTCTGGTTGATTGTAGAGGTCTTCTAACATGCATGCACACACTACTCTCCTGGCTTGTAATTAACTGTGGTCCAATTCTCTCTCCTCTTGATCCACAGCCACCTTGAGCATGTCTCTGCTGAAGCAGCTATGGTCTTTATCGCCTTCTTTGTGGCGGTAGGGGTAAGACCTATCTTGTGCAGGAAGTTTCTTGTAGATGTTGCAACAAAACCCCTGCATCCAACCTCTATTGGCATCAGGCTTGCTTTCCACCCTTTCATGCAAGCTTCATCTACCAAGTCCTGGTATTTTGCGGCTTTCAGTTCGTGTGAGATGTCAAGTCTATCCTCCCAGGGAACTGTAAGCTCGATTATGTGGATGTCTTTCATTTCTCGAGATAGTAGCAGCATATCTGGGCGCACCTGAGTAACTGCTATATCTTCTGGAAATTTCAACTTCCTCTGCACATCCACAAGAAGCTGCCAGTCGGAGGCTGGAGACAGGACTGAGCCTCTAGTTGCGGGCTTGCTCGGCTTGGTCTTCATCTCTCCTTCTTTCAGGAATTGGATGGGTTTTCCTGTATCCTGGATATTTTGATGGTTGATTTCCAGTCTGCGCTGGTCCACCACTATGGCAATCTCTCTTAAGACAGTGTCATGCCTCCATCGGTACCTCCCCTCTCCCAGAGCCTTAGGACATGCTGAGAGGATGTGATTCAGGGAGCAGTTGTTTCCTTTACACAGAGAGCATGAGGTGTCCTCCTCTTTTCCCCAAATCCGCAAGTTCGAAGGTGTAGGAAGCAGGTCTGACACAGCACGTAGTAGGAAGCTAAGCTAACCTTGATCAGTGTTCCACAATTCCTTCCATGTGAATGGGCGCTGGATGGCTGATTCCCATTTGGTCCAGCTGCCTTGGCTTCCTAACCCCACTGCTCTGACAAACCTGATGTATTCCGCTTCTTTTCTAGTTTGTTGCACAATCATATCTCTTCTTGTTCGGTCATCTGCTGTGCTCCATCACTTACCCTCGTAGTTGCCAAGGCCTAATCTTCCTTTGCAAACTGTTCCCACCAGCTCTTGATGACGCAGGTCCTCCTCTGCCACTTGGACTGCTTTGCGAGGATTCCATTTTCTACCAGCCTTCACAGTTTCCCCTGCTTGCTGCACTACTGTGTCCTTGGACAAACGTAGGGTAGAAATGGCCCTAACTTTTGCAGTCTGAAATTCTTCAATCACAGATGACAGAGGCAAACTTAGCTTTGCTGACCTGCTGTAAAAATTTACAGTGCTGTAGCTTGGTGGAACTCCCAGCCACTTACGCAGAAATCTGCTGCACAGTCATTCCATTGACTCTACTGTAGAGCAGGCCATGTCGTAGAGCAGGAATGGCCACTGCAGTCTAGGGATAATACCGTATTGGAAGCACCATGCTTTGAAGCGGCCTTGAAGATAACTTCCATCTATTGTTTGAAGCCACTTCTTGAGCGCTTTTTGGACATCTCTGCTGTTTTCTATGTCTCCCAATGACTGGTCAAAGCATTTCCCCAGGCATTTAATGCTCTCATCCTGGATTGTGGGAATCTTTTCATCTTGGATAATGAAAACATGTGAACCAAGCTGGCCTTTGGTAATAGTGAGGCTCCTTGACTTGGGTGGCTTGATTTTCATTCTAGCCCAGTTCACCATCTTTTCAAGGGCTGAGAGAATCCAACGGGCTCCTGCTGGTGACTCTGTCATGATAATGACATCGTCCATAAAGGCTCTGCAAGATGGGTGCCTAATATATATATATATATATATATATATATATATATATATATATATATACACAGTGGTACCTCACCTTATGAAAGACCCAACAAACTGAAAATCCAAGTTACGTAACGCATTTACCTAAAATTTCCATCTCTGGATACGAGAAAAATTCACATTATGAAATGCACCATTTGCTCTCCCATTGGCTATCTACCAACACCCCGCCCTGCTGGCCTCCCACTGGCTCAGAGGGAGTTGCATTTCCATAATACCCATGATGCTTTTCGTGTGCCTTTGACCATTGGCTAGGAGGGAGCTACAGCTCCATAATACCCATGATGCTTTTCGTGTGCCCTCGACCCATTGTTTGTCATTGTTCGAGTTCTAACGTGCGTAAAGGACAGAGTTTCTGTTGTTTCATGACTTTTTTGAGTGTGCTCATTGCAACTTTATTTTTCGTCATTCATCATGGTCCCCAAGAAAGTGATTCCCGGTGCGAGTCAAAAGAAGAAGCAGGCTCGTAGTTGAATTTTGAATTTCTTTTCGTAAGAGGGGGTTGTTTCGTATCTCGGGGACGGAAACTTGGGAAATGTTTTTCATAAGCAGGGGATTTTGCACACAGGGGTCTTCATAAGTTGGGGCCGATTGTATATATATAAATATATACTAGTATATAGTATGTATATATACATAGTATACATATACATGGTTCCCGCACTGTCTGTGGTTAATTGGGACCGAGACCCCCTTGCGACCGCCGACTTCCCCGAACCCCCCCCCAACTGACGTGTACGTACATGTACAACATACAACCCCTGGCAAAAAATTATGGAATCACCAGTCTCGGAGGATGTTCATTCAGTTGTTTAATTTTGCAGAAAAAAAGCAACACTAAAATAAATCAAGAATGTGGTTGTCAGTAAGTCACTAACAGTTACAGTAGGCCCTTGTTATTCGTGGGGGCTTGGTTCCGGCCTCTCCCGTGAATGAAGGTAATCCACGGGTTCTGTACCCGGAAGTAAAACCCCATGTATCATATTACATGCACGAATGATCAACATAGTAAAATACTATGTATCTATTACATGCGATAAAATATGTTTCTTGAACACATTCTATAGACAGTCTTACTTGTTAATACAGTATTGTCTGTCTGTCTGTCTGGCTTCCTTTCGGCTTTTTCCCTTTTACTCGGGAGTCACCACAGCGAATCATCTGATTCGCACGTTGATTTGGCAGAGGTTTTTATGTCGGCTGCCCTTCCTGACACAACCCTTTTTAGCAAAATACATAAACACGCTGACGACTTTGCAGCCTACTCTTTACGAAAGTCAGCAATGGTTCTTTTACATGCCTCTCGCCATAGACAGTGAGAGACATGGCCGGCCTTTGATAACCCATTAGTATTAATGTAGTAAAATGTAGTAATGATTAAGAAAAAACTTAATTTTTTTATTGTGATATTTATTGATAATAAAATATAAACATTATACAGCATATATATATATATATATATATATATATATATATATATATATATATGTGTGTGTGTGTGTGTGTGTTTGTGTATTTGTCTTTAGCCTCAGGTGTTGCTGTCAGAGTAAGAGCGTAGGCACTGATGAGGGAGATTGGACCGTCCGAGGTGTAGAGGGGAAGAGTCAGCAGTCGTTCACAACCCTTGTCGCCTGGTTCGACCATCTTGAACAAGGTGTTCCTGACTGCAAAGCCCACCCCGTGTTCTCTGCGATGCTCAGCGCTCTTTCCTTTCCAGAAAAAGGTGTAGTCCTTTTCTTTCAGCCTTCCAGAGTCTCCTATAAGGCGGCTATGTCTATCTTCAATCGCAGAAGCTCATTGTTAATAACGGCGGTCTTTCTTGCATCACTAATGTTCTAGAGATCATCAAGTCCGGTGGGCATGGTGCGGACGTTCAAGTTTTCCAGTTTAAGAGCTGGTCTCTTGCTTTTGCTTGTTCTTATTCTCTTGCTTGGTGCAGGTTTGTGATCTGCTTGTCGGTTGTTACCTAATCCCCATGCACCCAATGAGGTGGACAGACCGTGGCGAGACAGCACCTTGTAGACCAGGGGCTGCCCGGCTTAGGCAGGCGGTATCTGTCCAGTGAGATCTGAAGATCCCTCCCACCGACGAAAGGCGTTCCCTGGCGCCAAGCTCTATGCCAATCAAGCATTGTGGCTTATAACCGGTAACTGCCGCTTTCCTTGTTGGTTCGACGCTGTGAGGCGAAGCTGGAGTGTCCTCTCCAGGGCACAGGCCAGGGCAGGGGGATATGGAGGACCAGCTCTTTCCCAGTTAGCAGGACCCCCTTCTCCACGGCAATGACTGGTCCGGACGGAGCAGCAGGGCCGATACGGTCCGAAGCCATTGACGTCGCAGGAGTTGCCGGAACGAGATTGATTACAACGACGAACGGCCTATGGGACTCCAGCTCCAAATTTTTCCTTGAGGTTAACTCCTGAAGCCTTTTCTCTTAGAGATATTAGGCGCAAGGCAGCAGAGGTTTTTGACAGAGTTTTCTTCCCCTGCATGCGGCAGATAGCACAGGCTAGCATGATACCTGTGGCAGGAGCAACCTGACCTGACCCCTATAATAATAACATTAACACAAAGGAAACATGCTAATGTAAACACCTCACACAAAAGAAACATGCTAATGTAATCACACTAACACAAAGGAAACATATTAATGTAAACACACTAACACAAAGGAACTGTGCTAATGTAAACATGCTAACACAAAAAAAGCATGGTGATGTAAACACTCCATACATGCATACAAACTCGACCACTGTTATGTATTATATTTTATACACTTAAAAAATGTATTGAATATTATCTTTACATTAAATAGCTCATACGCCAATGTCCCTATCAACAAACTGTTACCACTGAAATTATACGGTTTTTGGAAATCATTCATTTATATAATACATGCAGCTGGGGTCACTGTCAGAAAATTATTAATAGTTGAACAATTGAGAAAATGATTATCACCCAACTTCTGAGCAGTTGAATTTCAGAATTGTGGGGGAAAAAAAACTGTAGGAATAATTTTATTATACATGTCATGTCAAAACGTCTCTTACCTTAATTGCTTGGCAGCCCTCCTCAATGGGTACAGTGCTATGGGATTTGTGATCTCCGAACTTACATATCATATCTCAACCATAATTCATCATCATATTATCATACTATATTATCATCATTATTATTACTATTATATTTCAAAGATTGCATTTCATAAAGCCTAGATATCTAATTTTTTATATGTGAAACATAAGTCAAATAAACGTCATCTTTCATTTATAGCCTTTTTTATTGTACATCAAGCTTTTCAAACATAAATTAATAACTGTAATGAAAACATAATAATAATAATAATAATAATAATAATGACGACGACGACGACGATGATGATATTATTACCATTATTATCAACATCATCATTATTATTACCGTTACTATTATATTACTATTACCATTGGTTGTTGAATGAACTTCACGACAGTGACAGCATTTTACGGTTGGTTTACCAGTACCACCCCAATCCGTTGTCATAGAAACGGTCGAAAAAATGCGGCTTGGCTGCCGCAGCCCTCACGTCCGGGTGCGTAGACACGGAGAAACTCGAGCAGCACGTGCGTGCCGCCTTTCTTCACCCTGATAATGATCACCTGCGACAGCCCCTTGATCCTGTCTCCGAGCGTCCAGAGCTTCCCGGACGCTGATGGGAAACCGGACGGGGCGTTGCAAAGCTGCAATCCAGGTACCTCATCTCCATCATCGTAGGTCTGCCTGGCAACCAAGCCGATGGTCCATCTGTGGAACACTCACCTCTTTGACACGTCGACCGGCCCGGCGAACGCCGATACCAACTGAACAACATTACTATAAACAATAAGTACCCTCTCGTAGATTCAGCCTTCACCCCTCTCCAGAATGCAATTATATATACACACACTGGTCCTTCTCAAAAAATTAGCATATTGTGATAAAGTTCATTATTTTCTGTAATGTACTGATAAACATTAGACTTTCATATATTTTAGATTCATTACACACCAACTGAAGTAGTTCAAGCCTTTTATTGTTTTAATATTTATAATTTTGGCAAAAAAGTAAAGAAAAACCAAAAATCCCTATCTCAAAAAATTTACATATTTCATCCGACCAATAAAAAAGTTCAGTTATGCACTCAATACTTGGTCAGGAATCCTTTTGCAGAAATGACTGCTTCAATGCGGCGTGGCATGGAGGCAATCAGCCTGTGGCACTGCTGAGGTGTTATGGAGGCCCAGGATGCTTCGATATCGGCCTTAAGCTCATCCACAGTGTTGGGTCTGGTGTCTCTCAACTTTCTCTTCACAATATCCCACAGATTCTCTATGGGCTTCAGGTCAGGAGAGCTGGCAGGCCAATTGAGTACAGTAATACCATGGTCAGTAAACCATTTAGCAGTGGTTTTGGCACTGTGAGCAGGTGCCAGGTCGTGCTGAAAAATGAAATCTTCATCTCCATAAAGCTTTTCAACAGATGGAATCATGAAGTGCTCCAAAATCTCCTGATATCTAGCTGCATTGACCCTGCCCTTGATAAAACACAGTGGACCAACCCCAGCAGCTGACATGGCACCCCAGACCATCATTGACTGTGGGTACTTGACACTGGACTTCAGGCATTTTGGCATTTCCTTCTCCCCAGTCTTCCTCCAGACTCTGGAACCTTGATTTCCGAATGACATGCAAAATTTGCTTTCATCTGAAAAAGTTCGTTCTTCCGCTGTTTCTGGTTCAAAAGTGGCTTGACCTGGGGAATGCGGCACTTCTAGCCCATTTCCTGCACACGCCCGTGCACGGTGGCTCTGGATGTTTCTACTCCAGACTCGGTCCACTGCTTCCACAGGTCCCCCAAGGTCTGGAATTGGCCCTTCTCCACAATCTTCCTCAGGGTCCGGTCACCTCTTCTGGTTGTGCAGTTTTCTGCCGCACTTTTTCCTTCCCACAGACGTCCCACTGAGGTGGCTTGATACAGCACTCTGGGAACAGCCTATTCACTCAGAGATTTCTTTCTGTGTCTCACCCTCTTGCTTGAGGGTGTCAATGATGGCCTTATGGACAGCAGTCAAGTCGGCAGTCTTACCCATGATTGCGGTTTTGAGTAACGAGCCAGGCTGGGAGTTTTTAAAAGCCTCAGGAATCTTTTGCAGGTGTTTAGAGTTAATTGGTTGATTCAGATGATTAGATTAATAGCTCGTTTAGACTACCTGAACATGATATGCTAATCTTTTGAGATAGGAATTTTGGGTTTTCATGAGCTGCATGCCAAAATCATCAGTATTAAAACAATAAAAGACCTGAAATATTTCAGTTGGTGTGCAATGAATCTAAAATCTATGAAAGTTTAATTTTTATCAGTACATTACAGAAAACAATGAACTTTATCACAATATGCTAATTTTTTGAGAAGGACCTGTATATGTTTGTGTGCCGTACCACCTTATAAACAACGGATTTAATGGGCTGATTACACACCACTGCCACCTATTCAGAAATAAATGACCTGCCTATTGCTGGTCTCACCTATCATGTAAACTGATACTTGAAGATGCTGAAGAGCTGATAGACGTCAGGGGTCTGTTTTTTCCTGTAAAGACAGGAAGTGTTGGAGTCAGAAGGTTGTGTACTTTATTTGTCATGAAACTCACATCTCTAATAAAGAGTGCTGTGTCTGCTATACCAATGCTTAGCTTTGAGGTCAAATTGAACTTGTATTGTATTCACAGTCGCACTTGCCTGTGTGGTTTAAAGGAACATGATCTGTGGTAAGTGAGCGTCAACATCCCTTTGTAAACACTGGTGTTGATTTGCTTGATGCAGTGCTGAGCGGAGATTTTGGGCTGTTTGTACCCTCGAATTCCCACGAAAACAAGCAAGACCGCATGTCCCTTTCCATGGGAATTTAGAGTTTCTGTAATCAGCACATTGTGTGCATATTTTTCAAGCGGCGAAGTTCAACCCCAGTGGATGTACGGAATTTAACCTCAGGGCATGAAAATAATTGCATATAAATAAATATAAATAAAATAACTTGTTTTCAAAAACATGTATTGTCATAATTTCCATTTATAATGTTCCATTAAAGGGATTTTTCAAATATTCCCACTCACTCATTTGTAGAACTGCTGAATCCTACTAGGATCCCTGGGGAGCTGGAGCCTATCTCAGCCAACATTGTGCGAAGACCTTTTATACATGAATGGCACAAGGGCATAGTGGTTGTTAGTTTCCTCACACCGTCCAATGAGCTGTTCCTGTGTGTGTATGTGAACGATGGTGTGTGTGTGTGTTGGTCAGTCGATGAACTGGTAAGCTGTTCAAGGTGTACCCACCTTTGCCCAGAGTCAGCTGAGACAGGCTCCAGCCTCCTTGTGACCCTTGCAGTATTAAGTGGTTCTTGCCATTAAAATAAATAATTTCTTTGAACCACAGCTGAAGAATGTGTTCTTAACCCCAGGCTTGAAAATCCGATAAATAAGTGCTCAGACACACTGGGGGTTGCTGGGATACTGAAGGCATCAGTGAGAACAGGCAGCCAGTGTTTTTAGCCTGGACATCTGCTTGTGTGTTGTCAATCAAATGTCTATGACCCTGACATTTTCTCAGCATTTCCCTGCTCTTCACTCCCACATCCATCTATTCTGAGATCTGGACCCAAGAGAGCATAAATAAATATGACCAATCCATGAAAAGCTTTTTTGTTTTGCTTTGGGTTTTTTCTGTAATGCGTTTGGATGTGGATCCAGTCTCCAATGAACCTTTGATAATGAGCCCAGTCAGATGGTTTGTTATTTTACTCTTTCAGTAACATTATCAGCTTGATACAGGATGTGTCTAGTAGCATGCGTACCTTTGTCCTGCTGAGATCTTTTTGGCGGTTACAGCCACAACTAATCCCTTTATTGTTACACCGCTGTCTTTTTCTCGTTTCCTTTTTGATGCTCCCAGCTGGAGAGACAAGGTAATATATAGTGGTTCGAACGTCCACCTCACAGCAAAAATTATTGGGTTTGAGTCCCGGACTCGGAGGGCATTTCTTTCTGCAGTTTTGTGCATGCTTGTGTGAGTTTCCTCCCATAGCCCAAAGATGGGCATTAGGTGACTTGGCTGTTTCAGATTTCCTCTTGGTGTGAATGTGGTGGTTAGTTGTGTGTATTGGCTCCGCAATGGCCAATTTGGGGTGTACCCCATCTTTGCCCAGTGTCACATAAGAAGCTCCAGCTTTACTACAATGCACAAAGGATTAAGTGGTTTGGTGAGTTGGGGCTCACAGATGGTGACCCTTAATTTTGAAACCATTCATAGTAATGTGTAAAAGTTTTTGACACCCGATTTTTTTCTGTCAATTGCACAGTGGATTTGTATTGTATGGCGTATATACCAGCAAGTCGTAAAAAAAATATTTTCGCTTCTAAAAATTAGTTTTCCAGAATAAAATTAAATGTTACAGAAAAATGTTGCTGCTAAGTCAAGTTTTGCCAAAAATCAAATGAAAAATAAGTTGTTTCTCTTGGGCGCTTTTTCAGGCACCTACGCATGTTCCACCGAGAGCTCCATTTTCAGAACCTGTTAACTCGTGTTATAAATTGTGGCAGGAGAAGCAAAACTCTGTCAGATAATTTCTCTGAATGTAAAATAAATCAGACTTTTGTATAAAACTGACCAACTTAGCAATATGTGAGGTGCGCCACTAAATGTAGGCGCTTGTCGCAAGTTACGTATGGTGCTTGTGAGACAAAGCGCGTCTTATCCGGACTTCTGATCTTTCAAGTGAGCAAGTGCGTGTTGAATACTTGTTTAGTACTCAACCTTCACTTGCTTACTTGAAAGATCGGAAGTTCTTGTAAGCCGCCCTTTGTCTCACAAGCACCATACGTCACTTGCGACAAGCGCCTACATTTAGTGGAGCGCCTCACATATTATATATCAGTATTATGTAAGAAACGGTGTTGGCGGCACGGTGGCGTAGTGGTTAGCACGTCCGCCTCACAGCAAGAAGGCCCGGATTCGATTCCCGGCCTGGGCGTTTCTGTGTGGAGTTTGCATGTTCTCCCCGTGCTTGTGCGGGTTTGCTCCGGTTTCCCCCGCAATCCAAAGACGTGCACTGTAGGTTAATTGGCTGTTCTAAATTGACCGTAGTTTTTCTCCTGTAGCGGCACTGGAACCCAGTCATATCGGCACTTGCCTTTCCATTGGATCCTTCCGGTGGCGCCGAGACAGGGGGGGACTTGCTGCTTGGGTAACAGCCTGTCCCTCATTACTCCCTACCCAGGCTCTGTGCACTGGGGAGTATCACCAGTCGGGATACTGGCCAGAGCGCAGCCATAGTCCTTCGGGACTGACGGAGGCCTACGCTATGTAAGAAACACTTTTGAAACAAAAACCCAATGAAGGCTGTCAGGTTTTACATGCAAATAACAGTCAAAATCTCCAGGGGAACAGGGTTTGGTTCTGTAAGATAACATGTTACCACATTCAGTCCTTAGAACACTCAACTCTACCTGAGATACTATGGTTTCAAAGCAAAGGATCATCACACCAGATGTTGACCACACATAATTTATTACTGTTTACCGTACTTTATTGAACTTTCATATGAAAATATGTCATTTACATAGGCATACTTTTTTGTACATGTCAGAAAATAAAAATAGGGTGTCTAAAACTCTTAGACAGAACTATAAATGGTTTCAAAATTAAGGGTCACCAACTGTGAGCACCCACTCACCGAAGCGCTTAATCCTTCTAGGTCGTGGTGAAGCTGGAGCTTTGAAACAAACAAACAGACGAAACGAACTGATCCGCGAGGCCAGTACCGTTGTGGGGATGGAACTGGACTCTCTGACAGTGGTGTAGGAGAGGCAAATGTTGTCCAAAATAAAGACGATACTGAACGATGCCTCCCATCTGCTTCACAGTCTGCTGATCAGTCACAGGAACAAGTTCAGTGAGAGACTGATACCACTGAAATGCAGGGTCATGGGGAGGCCGGCCTCAATTTCAGCCGACTCTGGCCTTCACCCTGGACAGTTCACCAATCCATCAGAACACGCTGATGGCTATGAAGCTACTCTTGATGAAATTCAAAAACTGTTATTTTACATGAATCTCTCACCTCAGACAGTGAGAGACGGGCCAGCCTTTGATAACCCAGTTAGCTGCACTAGGGGGACAGCGGTGACGACAACATACTGATAGTGGGGCTTGAACCTGTGACCTTTGGATCAGTCAGCCAGCACCTTTCCACCTGGCCATCACTGCCATATTGATAATATTGTACATATTACTCACTAATAGCGTTCATTTCGCGGGGCAGTGGTGGTCTAGTGGTATAGGGTGCTGGATCGCTGATCCAAAGGTTGGGGGTTCGAGTCCCACTCTCCACAGGGTTGTCACTGTCCCGTCCCCCCCCCCCCCCAGTGCAGCTAACTGGGTTATCAAAGGTGGGCCATGTCTATGGTGAGAGGCATTGCTGACCTTCGTAAAGAGTAGGCTGCAAAGCCGTCAGCGTGTTTCTGTCCCTTCCTAAAAAGGGTTGTGACAGGAAGGACATCCGACGTAAAAACCTCTTCCAAATCAAATGTGCGAATCAGGTGATTCGCTGTGGCGACTCCTGAGTAAAAGGGAAAAAGCCGAAAGGAAGACAGACAGACAGACAGTGTTCATTTCGTATTTGTTTATTCAAGATATTTGTAAATTCTAATTTTAGACTTGACTATATATATATATATATATATATATATATATATATATATATATATATACATACATACATGTGTGTGTGTGTTGTGTTGGTGTATGTATATGTACATGTATTTAATTTGAGACTTTTTATGCTTATTCTTTAATCGGAATTGAGCAACTGTGTGCACACAAGTTCCTTAGGGATCAATAAGGGATTGTAATTTTTATTCTGTTTAAGCACATTTGGATAGTGACCAAAAGAATAAGATCACGGATACAAGCAGCTGAAATGAGTTTTCTTCAAAGGGGAGTCTGGGCTCAACCTTGGAAATAGTAAATAGGGGGAAATAGGCTCAGACATCGAGGGGAACTCAGGGTGGAGTCACTTCTCCTCTGTATCAAATCGAGTCAACTGAGATGGTTCAGGGATCTCATAAGGATACTTCCTGTGTGACTTGCTTTAGAGGTGTTCCAGAAACGTCCAATGTGGAGGAGGCCCAGGGGAAGAGACAGAACTCTTGGAGGGATAGTATATACCAGTGGTGCCCAACCACTGGTCCGAGGACCGGTACCGGTCCGTGACTCAAATCCGCAGAAGAAAGAATTGTTTTATTTATTATCGGAGTCTGAACGATCCTTAATTTTGAGAAGTCTTTTATTTTGAAAAATTACCGGATTCTCATTTGAGCGCTAAAATGTAACCCACAAGGGGACCGCACATGAACAGAGGCGTGCCGGACCTGTTTCAAACAATAGCGGGGATTTTGGGTGAGATTGAGCCTGAGCTTTCATTCACCTGTTTTTTTTTTTTTTAAGAAAAGTTCAAGCTCGACTTCCCAACCAACTTTATATCACCTGTTGAAAAATAACATTCATGGAGTGCTTATTATTATTATTATTATTATTATTATTATTATTATTATTATTAATAATAATACATATAAATAATTTAACATAACATTTAACATAAATGTTATATTTACAATACAAACAATCTATGACACCCCCCAGGTCCACGGTAAATTTGTCAAGCGTTGATCGGTCAGTGTTGATAAAAAGGTTGGGAACCACTGGTATATACCATCGGTCCCCAACCTTTTTTGCACCATGGACCGGTTTCATGTCCAACAGTATTTTCACGAACTGGTATAAAAGTAGCTGAAACAATTTGCCATCCCGCTAAATTAGTGGGAGGGATATTTTTTTGTTTGTTTATTAATTTTTGCTAGCTTGTGGGTTTATTTTTCTATGTACCACATCAAGTGACCAAGATGAGCAGTTTTTCAAAGTAAAAGATCTTTCAGACTCTGATAATTAATAAAATATTTTTTATTCAGCCTTTCTGAGAGCCCAGTACCAGTCCACGGCCTAGTGGTTGGGGACCTTTGGAATATACTGTCTGGCATAAGAACACCTTGAAATTCCATCGGATGAGCTGAAGAGTGTGAGTCGGGACAATGAGACCTGGGTTTTCCTTTTAGACCTGTTACTTACATGACCCACCTTTTGATAAGTGGTGGAAAATAGATGGATGGCACCTAATTAAATTATTTATATGTAAATATAAGGCACATTTGCTGTACAGCATTTATTTGATCATAACTCACCTAATATAGAACACTGTTAAAGAAGACAATCTGACTGACAGTAACAAGGTCCTGGGCTCGAGTACCTTTACATGTTCGCCCCATGCTTGCTCATTTCTCCTCCTGGTACTTTGGCTTTATTCCACAGTCTGAATACATGCAATTTAGGATAATTGACTATTACAAATTGCACTTGGCTGTGGATCTGAGTGTAAATGTTTGTGGGTGGGGGACCTGCAATGGTCTGGCACAATGTTCACTGGAAACCTAAAGTCAGTTGAGATCTGCTCCAGGTTCCTAGATACACTACCGTATTTTCCGGATTATAAGTCGCACTTTTTTTCATAGTTTGGCTGAGGGTGCGACTTATACTCCAGAGCAACTTATATGCGAAATTATTACCTATAACTCTGTTCATCATAATAACAACGAACATAATTTCACTTTTGTTATTTTTACACTCACAATCAAAAGAGGGCACTCTAGGCTTGGGTATCAGTACCTGTTCATCCTGTACCACTGAAGAAATGGTCCTAAAAATTAAATCCAATTTTGTGGATTACAAGCTGAAAGTAGTGAAATATGCAGAAGAAAATGGCAATGAAGAAAACAATAAAAGCTGATTGCTGGCTAAAAGATAGATAGCCACAGCTAGAGGAACAAGCTCGCACATGGGTGCTTGAGCAACGTGTTGCAGGGAGAGGGTTGTCAACAGTGCAGCTGCGTCTCCAAGCCCAGGTAGTCAAATTATTACATATCATCCTGTTCATCATATTAATAATGAACATAATTTCACTTGTTTACTTTTACACTCACAACCACAAGAAAGCAACAAGAGGACAGAAAAGTGGAGATTATTATTACGGCAATGAAGAAAACAAACAAAAAAAAGTTAATGGCGGGCTAAAAGCTAGATGGCCACAGCTAGAGGAACGAGTTCGCACATGGGGGCTTGAGCAACGTGTCTCAGGGGGAGGCTTGTCAGCAGTGCGGTTGCTTCTCCATGTCCAGCTAGTTGTCAAGGAGATGAATAGAAATGACTTTGCATGGCAGTGCGACTTATATATTTTTTTCTTCTTTATTATGCATTTTTTGGCCAATGTGACTTGCAGTCCGGAGCGACGTATAGCTCGGAAAGCACGGTAATTAGGATTGAGTGGTTTGATGAATATCAATATCAGTATGTGATGTCTGGTTCCTGAATCCATTGGAGGAACATAAGCAGAACACGGGTGACATGGGTCACAGCACAGATGGCAGTAATTTAGAGTCTACTGAGAGCATTAAACGTTACCTCTGCTTTTTTTTTTTATGTTTCTGAGCTGTTAAACGCAACAGGGCTACCACAGTCAGTGGGTTTACAATTAAGTATGATATTAATCTTGTGTCATATTGATATCATTCTCTTAAACTTATGTTTCATTGTTTCAGGTTTTAATCCATTTTATTTTTAACTATTTGATCACATCTTTTTTTTAAATTATGTAATATTCTTTGGAGTGTGGAAGAATTTCTTCATGATGGTGAAATTTATCGGCCAAGTCTGTGTTTTTGTACACACCCAAATGTGGGCACAATTGTTTTGTCCTTGCACAAGATTATACTTCTATATTCAGGTCTAACCAAACCCTGGACAATTCCAGAGCACATTACGAACTAAATGACCGCTGTTTTAGGTGGAGACTATGTGGTCACATCCATAATGACTTTGTGTAGGATTTAGATGATGATGCTGTATAAAGAGCAGGTGGGCGGCCATGTTTTTTTTTTTTACTTTTGTTTCCTGTGTATTTATTTTATAAGGCTTTATGTATATTGATATCCACAGTGCCTGTTCTTGGTCGACCCCTGTCTTGAACATTTTAATGTCTTGTTTGTCCTCAAAACTTATAATTAGTTAATTAATAGCACCTTTTACCTTATGAATTACCTTATGAATTGAAGTGGGTGTGACAGTGCAGGGAAAGCACTAACACATACAGGACAACAGGACAGGGGGTCCTCCAGGACCAGATTTGGGAACCTCACCACTAGTGAAGATCTCTGTGTTTTGTCTTCCATTTATTTATTCTTATTTATTTTTTGTTATCTTCCTGTTCATTTGGATAACTATACGGTACAGGTTTCCTGGCGAAACCACATCAGCTCACGGGTTTGGTGTCTCTTAATCACCTATTTTTCATTGATGCCTTTGCCAAAGGTAAATGGTGTGGGAGCTCTGGAAATGGGTTCTGCCCATCCATACAACTTGTTAGTGATGTCATTACTTTTGATGAAAATTTTATGCCTGAGTCCCCCTCTGGAGTGAATAGAGTGGGAGTGTATGGGTCATCTTGACTTTGTTTCAAGGTCACAGGGTCACTGTCTCTATATTCAGCTTCCCAAGGTATTTTTAGTACAGTAGTGCGTACTTTCAAAGGAAATGATTGAGGATCACCAAATTTAGTGGATGTGTTAATCACAGGAGAATCTTGGCTGGGGCTGTATATACAACACAACAGTCAACTAAGTGATTTTAGTCGACTTATGTTTATATATACAGTATACAGGGAGTCCTCGGTTTGCGACGCTGGTCCGTTTTTAAGATGCGATGTAACCCGAATTTTAGTGTAAGTCGGAACATAACATAAAATACACTGAAAAGTACTGTACGTACAGTGCTATAATAAAATGTAACAGTTAGTGACATAAAAAGTATTAAAAAAGAGAAAACAATTACCTTACCACAAGAATAAAGTGCAGTAAGGGAGGGAGAGAAGCTGGGGCAGGTGAGCCTGTAGTAGTAGATGCAGCTGAGGTAGAGGGTACAGGATCTGTTGCAGGCCTCTCTACTTTCTTAAAATACTGCTCCAGGTTAGACTGGACAGAGAGCGACCTCTTCTCATCCAAGATCTCCTTGTAGCATTGCATCAAATCCATGATGCCTCTGGAAACCCTAGTGAACCTTTCCAAGTTGGGATCCTGAGCCTCAAAAGTTTGCAACGCTTGTTGCATCTCGCGCGCCCGAAACTAGTTCGCGTTTGTTTACGCAACCGCGTAAGACGTAATGACGCGTAATATTACAGTACTGAGACTGAGCGAAGGGAAGCGACACCGTCTTCCTCAGCCCACAACCACAACACCGCATATTCTCCCGCCTCGCGCGCCCGAAACTAGCTCGTGTTTGTTTACATAACCGCGAAAGACATAATGAAGCATAATATTATTTTTTAGATTTTTATGGGGGCATGTTTGTAACCATGAAACAGTGTAAGTCGGGACCGGTGTAAACCGAGGACTCCCTTTATTATCATATCTTGACTTTCCATTTTTTGCAAATTAATTTGAAGGAGCATCTGTTTTGTGTCTATTAAGATAACAGTAACAAGACTACATGACTAGACAAACATTCTTGTGCTATCTTGGCACTGCAACACAGAAACAGAAGAAGGGATAGGATTCCAATTGAAATGGAGAAAAGGATGGTGCTGTGTTCTAATATTTTTACTAGCTTTAATTAGCTATGCTTCAGTCATAAACCTGACAGATGGTGGGCCTAAAACCAAGTACAGATATGCAGCAATCAATAACTGAGAGACTATGATAAGTGACTTTTAAATATTATTTGGGTTTTTTGGGGGGTATTCTGTATTAATCACACAGCAGAAATTATTGCCTCTGCATTTAACCATCCAAAGTGAGCATACAAACACTCGGAGCAGTGGGCTGCCACACATTGGAGTGCACGAAGAGCAGTTGGGGGTTAGGTTCGTTACTCAAGAGTACTTCAGCTATTAATGTGGAGGAATGGAAGTTGCAACTCCCTCCCCCACCACCACACAATTTCTTCTGTTTGTTCAGGAATCTGAAACCTTGCAATCCCAAAGCCACTTCTCAAACCAATATGGGTTATGATTATGACTGATCCCTAGCAAATGGACAATTTCTTCCCGTGGATTATTAGCGGGGGCTAAACCAATGCGGAAGAACTTTTTTTTTTCCTGGAATTGATGCAAACTCATTGGGCAAGGTAATCCAGCACAAGTAACCAAGCAGCAAGCGACATTTTAAGTGATAAACTTGCCGCATACTAAAGCCTCTTAGCTTTCACTGCTTCCTTTTGGTGAGGTGCTGTTCCCATCCGTCATCGTCCTTTGACTTTTTATGTAGGAATTGTGTCTTCTTCTTCTTCTTCCTCTTCTTCTTCTTTTCCTTTCGGCTGTTCCCTTCAGGGGTCGCCACAGCGAACATCTGCCTCCATCTCACCCTGTCCTCTGTATCTTCTTCTCTTACACCAATGACCTTCATATCCTCCTTCACTACATCCATAAATCTCTTTTTTGGTCTTCCTCTAGGCCTTCTGCCTGATAATTCCACCCTCAGCATCCTACTACCAATATATTCAGTATCCCTCCTCTGTACATGTCCAAACCATCTCAATCTATCCTCTCTGACTTTGTCTCCAATACCACTAACATGTGCTGTCCCTCTGATGTACTCATTCCTGATCCTATCCATCCTCGTTACTCCCAAATAGAACCTCAACATTTTCATCTCTGATACCTCCAGCTCTGCCTCCTGTCTTTTCCCCAGTGCCACTTGATATATTTGTGAAATATTTGTGATTTGCATATTTGATCTAGTTCAGGTTTTATGCCGGATGCCCTTCCTGACGCAACCCTCTGCATTTATCCGGGCTTGGGACCGGCGTGAGGGGGAACACTGGCTTGTGCCCCTTCACGGCTGCATTTATGTAGGAATTGTGTCAGGTTGTAAAAAAAAAACCTTGACTTTCATGCCAGGTAGGTGCCTGGAGGTCACACCAATAACAGGTCAGGTTGAAGTGGTCTTTGCGTAATATGCAAGAAAACATTTTCAGAGTATGGCCTGTGCCAATGTTATGTTTCCTGTGATTTCTGCGCCTGTTGTTTGTGTAGCCTTTGCACGCTGCCACATTCCTGGTGACACACAACTCAGTACTGTTTGATAATGTGTTGTCTTAGACTGGTGTCTGTTGCATGCAGCCCAGCCAGTAGAATAAAACAACACAATAGTAATCGTAGTGTAGCAGTGCTAAGCATGTGTTTGACAAGAAGCAAAGACTGAATTTGCCTGATGGAGCCACTGATGTCATACATGATCATTTTAAAGAGCCAATAATGCAAATTCACAGCAGGTACCCTTTAAATCAGTAAAGTTGAGTTAGTATTGACTTGTGTTGTTGTGTTGATGAGCAAAGGTGACCAATGAGATGAACGCTAGGAAAAATTAGAGAGCTGTGGACAAGAGGAAGAAACAAGGACGACGTTCAGTACAGTGTTGAGGTTGTAACTTCCATCCAAAGTTTTAGAGTCTGGAGCATTTGGTTGCGAGTCAAGAAGATAAATAAAACTGCCCTGAGATGTATTTTACAAGATTTGCCAGAGAATACAAAGTCTGAAAGAAAGTGATCTCTAGTAATGAAGACAGGATTCTGTTTCATAATATAAGTAATGGACAACCCTATGGAAGGAGGATACTTTAAGAAGCACTTCAGGAAGTGCGCAGCCAGGCAACTGAAACATATTGTTGTTGATGGGATCATACTGTCTGGATAAATCGCAACCAAAGGCATTGGAATTTTTGCAAAAACGACAAACGTGTGATGTTTATGGTGAATTACTGCCAGACTAACAGTTCTCATCTGATCATTTTCATGAACTGCCTAGTGACCGGATAATCTTACTCACTCTCTCATTTACCGAACTGCTTAATCCTACTAGGATAGTGAAGAGGCTGGAGACTCACTGAGCAAAGCAAAGTGCACCTTGAACAGCTTCCCAACCATCTCAGGGCCAGCACACACATAACCACTTATGCTCACATATAGGGGCAACTAGGAATAGCCAATAAGCATAATATGTTTGTCTTTGGATTGTGGGAAGAAACAGACAGAAGCACCATCACTGAGCACAGGAACCCAGGACCTCCTTACTTCTTACTCATGTATGCATACAGCAATGGTTCTTTTAATATTGTTAATATAATATTAGTTCAATACTTGGCAGTGGTGGCCTGTGGTAAAAGGTGCTGGATTTTACCAGTGGTGGTGGCAAAAGGTGCTGGATCACTGATCCTAAGGCTGGAAATTCGAGTCCCACTCTCCACAAGGTTGTCACTGTTCCCCCAGTGCAGCTACCTGGGTTATCAAAGGCTCTCCATGTCTCTCACTGTCTATGGTGAGAGGCATGTAAAAGAACCATTGCTGACTTTCGTAAAGAGTCGGCTGCAAAGTCGTTAGAGACATGGCCGGCCGGTTCTGAAAATGAATGATCCTATGATGTGAATTTTATACTTGTTTTATATCCTCATAGTGCAGTCAGTAACAGTTCTTCCCATCCACAACTCTGCCCATTTAAAGATTTTTTTATCTTTATGTTTGCTCTATCTATCTATCTATCTATCTATCTATCTATCTATCTATCTATCTATCTATCTGTCTATCTATCTATCTATCTATCTATCTATCTTCTTCTTCTTCTTTTCCTTTCGGCTTTTCCCTTCAGGGGTCGCCACAGCGAATCATCTGCCTCCATCTCACCCTATCATCTGCATCTTCTTCTCTTACACCAACTACCTTCATGTCCTCCTTCACCACATCCATGAATCTCTTCTTTGGTCTTCCTCTACGCCTTCTGCCTGGTAGTTCCAACCTCAGCATCCTACTACCAATATATTCAGTATCCCTCCTCTGTACATGTCCAAACCATCTCAATCTAGCCTCTCTGACTTTGTCTTCAAAACATCTTACATGTGCTGTCCCGCTGATGTACTCATTCCTGATCCTATCCATCCTAATTACTCCTAAAGAGAACCTCAACATTTTCATTTCTGCTACCTCCAGCTTTGCCACCTGTCTTTTCCCCAGTGCCACTGTTTCTAAACCATACAACATCGCTGGCCTCAACACCGTCTTGTACACTTTTCCTTTTCTTTTCCTTTCATTCTTGCCGATACCTTCCTATCACACATCACACCGGACACTTTTCTCCAACCATTCCAACTTGCCTGTACATGCTTCTTCACCTCTTTTCCACACTCTCCATTGCTCTAGATTGTTGAGCCTAAGTACTTAAAATTCTCCACCTTCTTTATCTCTGCTCCATGTAACCTCCCCGTTCCTCTTCAGTCCTTCTCGTTCACACACATGTATTCTGTCTTACTGAGGCTAACTTTCATTCCTTTCCTTTCCAGGGCATACCTCCACCTCTCTAGATTTTCCTACACTTGTTCTCTGCTCTCACTGCAGATCACAATGTCATCTGCAAACATCATAGTCCATGGAGATTCTTGTCTCACCTCGTCAGCCTGTCCATAACATACTTCTCTGGCACTCCAGACTTCCTCATGCAATACCACAGTTCCTCTCTCGGCACCCTGTCATATGCTTTTTCCAGATCCACAAAGGCGCAATGCAGCTTCCTCTGACCTTCTCTGTACTTCTCTATTAACATCCTCAAGGAAAACACTGCATCTGTGGTGCTCTTTCTTGGCATGAAACCAAACTGTTGTTCAGAAATGTTGACCTCTGCCCTTAGTCTAGCTTCCACTATTCTTTCCCATAACTTCATCGTATGACTCATCAACTTTATCCCTCTGTAGTTGCCACAACTCTGCACGTCTCCCTTGTTCTTAAATATGGGCACCATCACACTCCTCCTCCATTCCTCTGGTATCCTCTCACTCTCCAAGACCTTGTTGAATGTTCTTGTCATAAATATCGACTGCTACCTCTCCGAGACACTTCCATACCTCCACCGGTATGTTATCAGGACCATCTGCCTTTCCACTCTTCAACCTCTTCAATGCCCTCCTCAACTCACCCTTACTAATCTTTGCTACTTCCTGGTCCTCAATGGTCACCTCTTCTACTCTTTTCTCTCTCTCATTTTTCTCATTCATCAGCTCTTCAAAGCACTCTTTCCATCTTCCCAGCACACTTCTGTCATCAGTCAATACATTTCCCACCCTGTCCTTAATCACTCTAACTTGCTGCATGTCCTTCCCATCTCTATTTCTCTGCTGTGCCAACCTGTATAAATCATTTTCTCTCTCTTTACTGTCCAACCTAGCATACAAGTCATCATATGCCCTCTGTTTGGCCTTAGACACCACTACCTTTGCCTTACGCTGTGTCTCCCTGTACTCCTGTTTATCTCTTTGGTCCTCTCAATGTCCCACTTCTTCTTAGCTAACTTCTTCTTTTGTACACACTCCTGCACTTCCTCATTCCACCACAAAGTTTCTTTATCTACTTTCCTTCCAGATGACCAAGTGCTCATCTACCTGTCTCCCTGATCACATTAACTGTATTTGTCCAGTCATCTGGAAGCACTTTCTGACCACCCAAAGCCTGTTTCAACTCCTCCTTGAAGACAACACAACACTCTTCCTTTTTCAGCTTCCACCACTTCTTCTGCTCTGCCTTTGCCTTCTTCACCTTCCTCACCATCAGTGTCATCCTGCACACCACCATCCTATGCTGTTTGGCAATACTCTCACCACTCTCACCTACTACAATTTTACAGTCACTGACGTCCTTCAAATTACATCGCCTACACAAGATATAGTCTACCTGTGTGCTCCTACCTCCCCTTTAATAAGTTACCCTATGCTCCTGTCTCTTCTGGATGAAAGTATTTACCACAGCCATTTCCATCCTTTTTGCAAAATCTATCAACATCTGTCCTTTTGTGTTCCTGTCCTGGATACCAAACCTGCCCATCACTTCCTCGTCCCCGCTGTTGCTTGCACCAACATGTCCATTTAAATCTGCCCCAATGACCACTCGTTCACCTCTGGGGGTACTTTGCATCACTTCATCGAACTCACTCCAGAATCTCTCCTTCTCTTCTAGCTTACATCCCGCCTGTGGAGCATAAGCACTAACAAAATTGAACATCACACTTTCAATTTGTAACTTGAGACTCATCACTGTCTGACACACTCTTTTCACTTCTATAACATTCCTGACAAACCCCTCCTTCAAGGTGATGTCTACTCCTACTCCTACTCCATTTCTCTTCCCATCCACACCATGATAAACAGCTTAAACCCCGCTCCTAAGCTTCTCGCCTTGCTACCTTTCCACCTGGTCTCCTGAACACACAGTATGTCCACCTTCCTCCTCTGCATCATGTCAGCCAGCTCTCTACCTTTTCCTGTCATAGTGCCAACATTCAAAGTCCCTACTCTTAGTCGTAGATTCATGCCTTTCCTCTTCTCTCTATCTACGGGCACACCTCCCACCTCTCCTTCTTCGACTTCTTCGACCAACAGTAGTCCAATTTCCACCAGCACCCTGTTGGTTAACAGCACTGATGGCGGTCGTTGTTAACCCGGGCCTCGACCGATCCGGTATGTGTTTCTTAGTTTTGACTCGCGTATTATACCCTCATGGCTGCTATCTATCTATCTATCTATCTATCTATCTATCTATCTATCTATCTATCTATAAATAAATAAAACAAGTAATTTGAGACATGTTAAAATGATTGATCATTATTTTCACTTGTGTGAAATGCACTTTACGAAATTAATCCATTCCAGGGCCTTTTTTGTAACCTGGATTTCTCGTAAATTGAACCGCATTTACATGTAAAATGTGTGATTCCTTCCAAGGCTCCCAATACTACCCCTAAACCCTTTTAAAATTATAAAAGCATACATTTTAAGACCTCCTTCTGCTTCAATATCGTACCGTTTGTAGACGGGTTTGGCAATATTCCTTTGCAATATCACTCAAGCCCGTTTCTTCTTCTCACTCGCACCGAAAATCACTGTGTGAGTGTGTGTGTATGTGTGTGTGTATGTGTGTGTGTGTGTGTGTGTGTGTGTGTGTGTGTGTGTGTGTGTGTGTGTGTGTGTGCGTGTGTGCGCGCGCACATGCGCACGCGCATGTGTGTGCGCGCGTGTGTTAACCATGTCTTCTTAGTAGAGTTGTAATCTTACAAATGTTTATGGAAGGTTAAAAGCCTGAGTCAAGAAATAAAACATGAAACAACAATAACTCTGTCCTTTACACGCAAAGCATTATGGTAGCTGGGAAGGAGCTGCATCATCCCTCCTAGCCAATGGGAGGCCAGCGGGGCGGGATGTTGGGAGATAGCCAATAAGAGGGAGCTGCGTCATCCCTCCTAGCCAATGGGAGGCCAGCGGGGCGGGATATTGGGAGATAGGCAATGGGAGGTAGCTGTGTCATCCTTCCTAGCCAATGGGAGGCCAGCGGGGCAGGGTGTTTGAATGTCATTAATGGGAGATCAGCTCATGCATGTTTGAATGCCGCATTGTGATGCTTGCATGGCGCGTTTGAATTTTCTAAGTTGGTGCTTTCGTAACGTGAACTTGTTTCATATCCAGAGACAAAAATTTTAGGAAAATATGTTTCGTAACCTGCATTTTTCATTTGGTGAAACTTTCGTAAAGTGAGGTACCACTGTATAGTAAGGTAGGTAAGGTCCTTTGGGCTTTTTAAACCCAAGCCATAGTAGCTCATCAGGCTGGTGCTTATCCCTGGTTTTCCATAGCGTGAAGCAACTAGGAGTACAACTCCTCCATCACAGGTTACATCCCCGGTATATTTTTACTGGTACCCATTTATACTGCTGGGTGAAAAGAGGCCCACTTGTGGTTGAGACCTTGCCCAGGGGTCTGAGCACAGTGGGGGTCTAACTGGGATTTGAACACACAACCTCCCGATCATGAGCGCAGCACCCTAACCACTACGCCACCAGCCCCACTTTCTCATTATAGTAACGGACCATTGAAGTGGAATGTAGTAAGATATAATTTCAGCTTTCAACATGTTGCATACTTTATTCCTGTGTAGATATTTAAACCGTAGCTCATATTCCTATTCTCATATTGTTCTTGGTCTTCTCATATTCAGAAGCACCCACAGAATGTTTTTTTTTTTTTAAAAGCCGCACCAGCAAAAAAAAGAGTGAAGACGAGTGCTGTGTGATGAGTACGCAACCTCCATTTATCTCTCCTTATTTGGGCTTTTTTCCCCGTTGATTCTATTTCAGTTCTTGGCAAATTTCTTTGTGTTAAAGGTTTTTTTCTTACACTGGAGAGGCGCTTCAAAGCCCGATCCAGATGAATGTCAGAGATTTATCATTTATCCTACTGCTTGTTTATAATTACAATCATTTTATCATACGTAGTGTACATTTTGTTTTTGCTGTCATCCTCAGTTTGCCTGTAAATGCCTTACCAGACTACTGGCACAGAAGGGGATATGTCTGTAGAAACAGCTGTCCATGTTCCTGCCAGAAAGTGCTCAAGTGTTGACAGCCGGATGAGTTTGCATTCATGTAGCATAGTCCAACTTCAGGTGGTGAAAAGCCGGTTTCACTTGTTCTCACTATTGAAAGTCTTTACAGGTCATTGAGAGTCACACCAGAGAGGGTGGTTTGGCATTACGGTATAAAGAATGGCATGTCTGCCTCTCAGGAAGAAGGTCCTGAGGGAGAGTCCCATGCATATATGGGTTTCCTTGGGTATTTGACTCTGATAGTCTAGTGAGCTGTTCATGGTGAGCTGTTCATGGTCCACCTTCCCCCGGTGTTGACTGAGATAAGCCTGAGCCTTCCCATTATCCTCATAGTACGTTTAAGTGGCATGACAGATAGGTGAGTTAGTGAGGGTAGTGTAGTAGTTAGTACATCTGTACCTCAGCAAGAAAGTCCTGGATTTGAGCACTGGGAGTTTCTATTGGACATGTGTGCATGTTCTCAGTACTTGTGTGGATTTCCTCCAAATACTGCAGTTTATTCCCACAGTACAAAAACATGTACATTAGGCTAATTGGCTGATATTCTTGGTGTGATTGGCTGCATGTGTGTTGCCGTGTGATGGGCTGGCGAGCTGTCTAGGATGTATGCCACCTTTGCTGAGTGTCAGCTGACATAGGTCCCAAAGTCAGTGGGCAGGTCTTTTAGACCTCCGATGGGGTTAGGCGTCCCAGCCACTACGAGTCTCCACTGTCATGTGTGCATGCCACAAGACAGTAAGAGTAGGACCTGACTACCTACACATGCGAAGACTGGATCTGGCTGATTGTGCGGAAGGAACCACCAAATTGGTTCAACAGACAAGAAGGTGGACTCAGGAAAGCAGCATGGAGCTCAACCAGGGCACAGTGAGACACACAGGACACTGCTGTCCATCCACTGCATCCTGACCTATCTTTAGCTGTGCCACTGGACTCAGATAGACCGGACGAGAGAGTGAGGCTGACGATCTACGCAACTCTCCATCACTTAAATCCAAGTCAAGCTCAAGTCATGACTTCACCCATACCACAGATCATCGATCTGATATGAAGTCATGGCCATCTTGAAGGACAAACAACAGCAACAAGGCTCCATTCTCCCATCAAAACTAATAAAGGCTTAAGCGGTAGAGTGAGGGGGTAATGTTTTGTACGACATTATCAGTGAGGTTCATACACTACTTCCATCCATTGCCTCCACCCTCCACGATGGCGCATGTTTCTGACTTGTCTGTGCGATTGTACATGTGTCTATTTGTCCAAGCTTCCTTGTGGGCAGTCTGTCTTCCTTTCGGCTTTTTCCCTTTTACTCGGGAGTCGCCACAGCGAATCATCTGATTCACGCGTTTGATTTGGCAGAGGTTTTTACGTCGGATGCCCTTCCTGTCACAACCCTTTTTAGCAAGGGAGAGAAACACGCTGACGACTTTGCAGCTACTCTTTACGAAAGTCAGCAATGGTTCTTTTACATGCCTCTCACCATAGACAGTGAGAGACATGGCCCGCCTTTGATAACCCAATTAGCTGCACTGGGGGTGGGGGGGGGACAGTGACAACCTTGTGGAGAGTGGGACTCGAACCCCCAACCTTTGGATCAGCGATCCAGCGCCTGCCCTTGTGGGCAGGGCGTCTTGAAAATCCCTCAATGGATTTTCACCAAACTTTCACCAGTTACTCACAAATAAATGCCCATGAACTGCCACAGGTTTTAAGATCAAACATCAGGGTCAAAGTTCAAGCACTTACTGGCACAATGGCATAGTGTTTCTCACGTCTACCTCACAGCAAGAAGCTGCTGGGTTTGAGTCTCAGGCTTACTGAAGGCGTCTCTGTGTGGTGTATGCGTATTCTCCCCGTGCTTGTGTGGATTTCCTCCAGGTACTCCAGTTTCCTTCCCCCCCCCCAGTGCAGCTAACTGGGTTATCAAAGGCGGGCCATGTCTCTCACTGTCTATGGTGAGAGGCATGTAAAAGAACCATTGCTGACTTTCGTAAAGAGTAGGCTGCAAAGTCGTCAGCGTGTTTCTGTCCCTTGCTAAAAAGGGTTGTGACAGGAAGGGCATCCGACGTAAAAAACCTCTGCCAAATCAAATGTGCGAATCAGTTATGATTCGCTGTGGCGACTCCCGAGTAACAGGGAAAAAGCCGAAAGGAAGACAGACAGACTCCAGTTTCCTCCCACAGTTCAAGCATACGCATTGCTTTGTGTCAAATTGCCCCTAAGTGTAACTGTGAGAGATAATAAGTTAGTATTAAATAATAAGTCATGAGTTAAAATCCTAATTATTAGTAAGCAAAACAATTGCATACTGTGTGTGATGTATTTCAGCTTTCTCTCTCTCTCTCTCTCTCTCTCTCTCTCTCTCTCTCTCTCTCATGCGCACACACACACACACACACACACACACACACACACACACACACACACACACACACATATCTCCCTTATGCTCAGGCAGTCAGCTCAGTGCAGGAAGTTGAGATTGAGGGAATGGAGGAAAAAGAGGGAGGGATAAATACAAGAGGCATGAATGGAATTTGCCTAAACATGAGGTACAATTTAAAATACTACCCCCCCAGGAACACACACACACACACACGCGCACACACACACACACACGCGCACACACACACACACACACACACACACACACACACACACACCAAAACTTATTTTATGATTGCTACAGTGAGACTGCGCTGCGTTGCTGTGTTCTTCTCCTCTGTGGTGATTCCGTGGCGGAGGAGCGCTGCCTCCGAGGATTCAGCACAGCGATGAATTTGCTCTGCTCCCTGTCCCACTTCCACCAGTGTGTGTTCTTGAGCTCTGTAACAGTGCTTGCCAACATGCATACCAGCTGAGCCTGAGCTGTGGCCTTCCCACTTTCTCAAGCACTGCTGTTGCGGTCTGCTTCGCCACTGCTATCTGAGGAACATCTCCGCTACATTTACTTCACCACAAAAGCTCAGTGGAAGTAAAATGTTAGAGAAGAGAATGATAGATGAACAGGTTCATAAAAATAAAAAGGGATGAGGGAAATTTGAAGACTGGAAAAAGTCCAGGAGAAAAAGTGTGAATAATACAACTGGTGTGTAGTGCACATTGAAGGGGAAATGTGTTTGGGTGTCCAACAGGAGTACGATATGTACCTGAATGTTTTTACAGAGTGAATACAATGGACTATGTGTTAAGAGGAGTGTGTGTGTGTGTGTGTGTGTGTGTGTGTGTGTGTGTGTGTGTGTGTGTGTGTTATTTCAGGATGGA
>CM045738.1:13157296-13239796 GCA_024760905.1 Plotosus lineatus
AAGGTTTGTTACGCTCTGCGAAGATCTCTTAAGCGCTAATGCTCTTTACTTCGATTCCCAAGTTCTATCATGATTCTCATCAAATCATTATACTGAATAATCATGGATAAAATTTGACAGTCAATATTGTTGCCATGATCAGTGCGAAGATCATGAATCCACCAAATTCTCTCAAGATCACCACAAATCCACCAAGTTCCCTCAAGATCATCACAAATCCACCAAGTTCCCTCAAGATCATCACAAATTCACCAAGTTCCCTCAAGATCATGACAAATCCACCAAGTTCCCTCGAGATAATCACAAATCCATCAAGTTCCCTCGAGATCATCACAAATCCACCAAGTTCCCTCAAGATAATCAAAAATCCACCAAGTTCCCCCAAGATCATGACAAATCCACCAAGTTCCCTCAAGATCATCACAAATCCACCAAGTTCCCCCAAGATCATGACAAATCCACCAAGTTCCCTCAAGATCATCACAAATCCACCAAGTTCCGTCAAGATAATCACAAATCCACCAAGTTCCCTCAAGATAATCACAAATCCACCAAGTTCCCTCAAGATCATCACAAATCCACCAAGTTCCCTCAAGAGCATCACAAATCCACCAAGTTCCCTCAAGATCATCACAAATCCACCAAGTTCCCTCAAGATAATCACAAATCCACCAAGTTCCCTCAAGATCATCACAAATCCACCAAGTTCCCTCAAGATCATCACAAATCCACCAAGTTCCCTCAAGATAATCAAAAATCCACCAAGTTCCCCCAAGATCATGACAAATCCACCAAGTTCCCTCAAGATCATCACAAATCCACCAAGTTCCCTCAAGATAATCACAAATCCACCAAGTTCCCTCAAGATCATCACAAATCCACCAAGTTCCCTCAAGATCATCACAAATCCACCAAGTTCCCTCAAGATCATCACAAATCCACCAAGTTCCCCCAAGATCATGACAAATCCACCAAGTTCCCTCAAGATCATCACAAATCCACCAAGTTCGGTCAAGATAATCACAAATCCACCAAGTTCCCTCAAGATAATCACAAATCCACCAAGTTCCCTCAAGATCATCACAAATCCACCAAGTTCCCTCAAGATCATCACAAATCCACCAAGTTCCCTCAAGATAATCACAAATCCACCAAGTTCCCTCAAGATCATCACAAATCCACCAAGTTCCCTCAAGATCATCACAAATCCACCAAGTTCCCTCAAGATAATCAAAAATCCACCAAGTTCCCCCAAGATCATGACAAATCCACCAAGTTCCCTCAAGATCATGACAAATCCACCAAGTTCCCTCAAGATCATCACAAATTCACCAAGTTCCCTCAAGATCATCACAAATTCACCAAGTTCCCTCAAGATCATCAAAAATCCACCAAGTTCCCCCAAGATCATCGCAAATCCGCCAAGTTCCCTCAAGATCATCACAAATCCACCAAGATCCCTCAAGATAATCACAAATCCACCAAGTTCCGTCAAGATAATCACAAATCCACCAAGTTCCCTCAAGATAATCACAAATCCACCAAGTTCCCCCAAGATCATCACAAATCCATCAAGTTCCCTCAAGATAATCACAAATCCACCCAGTTCCCTCAAGATCATCACAAATCCACCAAGTTCCCTCAAGATCATCACAAATCCACCAAGTTCCCTCAAGATCATCACAAATCCACCAAGCTCCCTCAAGATCATCACAAATCCACCAAGTTCCCTAAAGATCATCACAAATCCATAGAGTTCCCTCAGGATCACCAAGATTCGATTCCATGAACCCCCACACTTCTCACGATTTTCTCAAATCATAGCAATTGTGGACATCGCGCCCCAGTATAAACCCATTGTTAGTTAAATAAGGTTTATTTGGATGTGATCTGTTACATATTCTCAGTATATGTACACCCGTTTTGAAAGGCTTCAAAGTCCACAAGACTACAATGCAAGTATCACCAATCAAGTGACTCAATGAAGACCAAGGAGCTTTTCCAAACAGGTCAGGAAGAAGGATGATAAGTACAAATGAGGGTTGGGTTAAAAAAATATCTTAAGCCTGAAAAAATCTCACAGAGCACCATTAAATCCATGATCACAAAATGGAAAGAACTTAAGGAGGGCATAAATCAGAGAGGTAATGAAAGGTAAGGAAAGAGACGAAAGGTAACCCTGAAGGAGCTGGAAAGCTTCATTGTGGAGACTGATATATCTGTCCCTCAGACCACCCTAAACTGTACATTTCACAGACCTGAACTTTATTTACAAGTGGCCAGAAAAAGCCGTTCTTTACAGGAAAAAAATAAGAAAGCATGTTTAGTATTCACCAAAAGCCATGTAGGAGACTCCCGAAGCATGTGGAAGAAGGTCAGGTGAGACTAAAATTAATCTTTTAGGCCATCAATGAAACATTATGTCTGGTGAAAGACCAACACTTCTAATCTCCTTCAGAACACCATTCTACTGGTGAGAGTGTCATGCTGTGGGATGGTTTTCATTGGCTGGGATTGGAAACCTGATTAGGACTGAGGGAATGATGGATATTGTTAGATACAGAAAACTTCTTGAGAAGGAGAAATTATTGAAGGAGTTGGAGTAGTTTTGTATTGAAAATGGTTAAAAAAAAAAAAAATTCTAAATTCCATAGGATAAATGTGCCAAAGTCATTGGGACAGTCCAAGCAGATGTAATTCCTAAAAGACTTGCTGAATACGTCTTCGTATTTATTTAAGTACAATTTAATGCTCGGGTCAAAAAAACAAATATTTTGTGTCTTCAAGGTTGCTGACTAATAAAAACCCATAAATATTCATTTTAATTCCAGGATGTCCAGCAACAACGCGGGAAAAATGCCGAGGGGGTGAAAACTTTTGCGATCCAGTGTAGGCAGGAATGTAAAATGGGAAGGAAAAGGAAAACCACTGGTGTGATTGCACCAGTTTCCCCGCATGACTCTGGTCCACCCAGGTCACAACAAACCACTCTGATCTGGTTTGCTTTCTTTTGTTACGCATTAAATGAAGTCCCGTTCAACCCGAGTTGGTGCACTTGGATCTAGTAGTTTTGGGAATGAGACGAGGAGAAGAAAGCAGGAATAACATGCAACACCATAAAATACAGAATAAATATTCCCATCAATCACCTGCCGCTTGACAAAGTGTGGCATTCATACTTTCTCTTTTCTTTCCTTCTCCAACACAAGCATTTCCCCCTTTCCTCTATTAGCCTCGCCGGTCTCATCTCCCTCAACCTCACAGCTGCAGTTGATCAACGCTTGGCTTTACTTTTCACCAATCGTTTCTATACACCCTCCTCCCTCCTTCATTTCCTCTGTCTAAATGCTCCCATCTCTCTCTCTCTCTCTCTCTCTCTCTCTCTCTTTCTCTTTCTTTGTCTCTCTCACTTTGTCACTCTCTCCCCCCTCTCTCTTTGTCTCTCTCTCTTTCTCTCTCGCTTTCTCTCTTTCTTTCTTTCTCTCTCTCTCAATTTCTTTGGCTATCTCTCTCTCTCTGTCTTTGTCTTTCTTTCTCCCCTCTCTCTCTTTCTTTGTCTCTCTCTCTCTCTCTCTCTCTCTCTCTCTCGCTCTCTTTCTCTTTCTTTGTCTCTCTCGCTTTGTCACTCTCTCCCCCCTCTCTCTTTGTCTCTCTTTCTTCGTCTCTCTTTCTCTCTCGCTTTCTCGCTTTCTTTCTTTCTCTCTCTTTCTCTCTCAATTTCTTTGGCTATCTCTCGCTCTATTTCTTTGTCTTTCTTTCTTTCTCTCTCCCTTTCTCTCTCTCTCTCTCTCTCTCTCTTTCTCTCTCTCTTTCTCTCACACTTTCTTTGGCTCTCTTTCTTTCTCTCTTTCTCTCTTTCTTTGTCTCTCTCTCTCTTGCTTTCTCCTGTCTCTATCTTTCTATCTTTCTTTGTCTCTCTCTCTTTCTCTCTCACTTTCTTTGTCTCTCTCTCTCTCTCTCTCTCTCTTTCTTTGTCTCTCTTTTCTCTCTCTCTCTTTCTCTCTTTCTCTCTCTCTTTCTCGTTCTCTCTCTCTCTCTCTTTCTCCCTCTCTTTCTTTGTCTCTCTCTCTCTCTCGTTTTCTCACTTTCTTTCTTTCTCTCTCTATCTCTCTCAATTTCTTTGGCTAGCTCTCTCTCTCTTTCTTTGTCTTTCTTTCTTTCTCTCTCCCCCTCTCTCTCTCTCTCTCTCTCTCTCTCTCTCTCTCTCTCTCTCTCTCTTTCTCTCGCCCTTTCTTTGGCTCTCTCTCTCTTTCTTTGTCTCTCTCTCTCTCTTGCTTTCTCCCTGTCTCTATCTTTCTCTCTCTTTCTCTTTCTTTCTTTGTCTCTCTCTCTCTCTCTCTCTTTCTTTGTCTCTCTTTTTCTCTCTCTGTTTCTCTTTCTCTCTTTCTTTCTCTCTCTTTCTCGTTCTCTCTCTCTCTCTCTCTCTCTCTCTCTCTCTCTCTCTCTCTCTCACTTGCATTCTCTTTCTTTCCCTCTCTCTATGTTTTTATTCCTATTTCAAGCATTCCATCACTGGGCCTCCTTGACCTGTTAAAGCAACATTACTTCATCGAATGTTTTTTCTCTTCAGATCATACTTTGTGTAAATATTTGTATCATAGTATTTCTTCACTAAGTCATTGTGTTTATGATGTGAGGTCATTTTTATCCGTCATTACATTTTAAAGGGGCCATTTACATACCAGATATATTACATTAAGAAGAAATAACATTAATTAATTTTCTGAACCGCTTAATCCTAATTAGGGTCACGGGGAGGCTGTTGCCCATCTCGGCTGACTCTGGGCGAGGGCAGACTACACCCTGCACAGCCAGGCCATCGCGGAGCCAACACTCACACACCCTTTCATACGTAGGGGAGATTTGAAACAGCCAATTAACCCACTGTGTATGTTTTTGGACTCTGGGAGGAAATTGAAGTACCCGGAGGAAACCCGCACAAGCACGGGGAAAACGTGGACAGTAATTTTGTTAGTAGTATTAGCATAAAGACATTGTCCAGGTAACGTAACCTAACGTTAGACCCTATTATACCTCCATAATTTATCTTATTTCAACTAAAATTCTATTTTATCTAATTTTACATAGTTTTCCCACCCTAAAGTAAAACTTACGTGTCACATGTGATGCAATATATCGCAGTTGGTGCCATGCGAAAGGTTGGAGTATGCGAGTAGTACTTGCTCCACCAGTCATTTTATCCTGTATATGTGAGTGTTATTGACCCAGACGCCATGATATTAGTAAGCGCTGCCATCATTTTTATTTACAGTATCTTAAAATGATATCCTTTTTTTTTTTTTTAAATATAGACTTGATCTCAGACTTTTCCAATTCTACCAATAGCTATTGCGCTGCCAAGCTATCACACATACACAAGACCATTCCTATGATCATATGTTATTGTAAACAGATACAAAACCAATCAAGATGTAGAGCAGGTGAATGAGAGACACTAAGTCCATGAGCTGGGGGCGGTTTCGCCAGGAAAACTTGATATTCATCCAGAATGAACTGATAGCAGAAGATAAAACGCAGGCACTATATGTTCACTAGTGAACGGGGAGCTTTGACATTGCGTGCCATATTTTCTATCATTAGGTAAATGTGATGGAAACATGGCATTCTATACAGGATGACCAAAGCTGCACTGTTGTGTCCTATTAAGTCTCAAACTGCTTCCTTTATCCAGTTCAGGGTCATCAACACAGTTACACCTCCCTGCTCTCTCTGCGGTCTCATTTTTTTTTTTTTTAGAGAACAGAAGGGAAACAGGAAAGACAGGACAAGGCTATGAACAGAAGAGGGAGGGGAGTGAATTCCTTCAAAACCCTTCTAATAACGCTTTCCCTCGTAGTGAAAGAGGAAGCGCGACGTATTACATGATTCAATAGGAAAAGATGTTGGCAAGACCATGTGCTCAAGTTACTACTGTATACTCCCCACATAATGTACATTTCATGTATATATATATATATATATATATATTGTAGATCGTGTAATACATTGTGGAAGACAGGATGTCAGAACACGTTATGAGGGAAAGAGATAAACAAAGGCTTTTTCCCCTCTCCTGCTACTCCTGTGCTTGTGTAAATACTGCAAATTCATGTCCACATGGCTGTGACATGAGGAGTAGGAACATGTCTCATTCCTGGTACATGGACACTTGTGAGTCCCTGTATCATGTGACTGACACTTTATTGTTCTCCCAAGTCCACTACCTTTTCCCGCTTTACTCTTTCGCAGTAATTTTCTGAACCGCTTAATTCTACTGGGGCTGCAGGGAGGCTGGACCCTATCTCATCCAACACTAGGCAAAGACAGGATACACCCTAAAGAGCTTGCCAGGTCATCACAGGGCCAGTACATGCAACTGTTCACACTCACACCTCGGGGCAATTTGAAGCCTGTCAATTAGCCTCATGTGCATGTTTTCGGACTGTGGGAGGAAACCAGAGTATGTGGATGAAACCCACGCAAGCACAAAGAGAACATGCAGCCTTCACACACAAGCACCTCAAGCCCAAGACTTGAACCTATGACCTTCTCACTGTGCTTAGCACTATACCACCGTGCTGCCCCTTCATAAAAGCAATCTTACAAGTGAATGTCTTTTTCAGAGTTGATCAACTATATAAGTTGTCAATCGTGTTCTGGAACCAGGGTGGCTTGATGGTATGGTGGTTAGCATGTTCACCTCCCAGCAAGGAGGTCCTGGGTTTCACTAACTGACTCTTCTAGATTGTCCCTATGTGTGAGTGTAAATGATTATGTGTGTGTGTGTGTGTGTGTGTGTGTGTGTGTGTGTGTGTGTGTGTGTGTGTGTGTGTGTGTGTGTGTGTGTGTGTTGCCCTGTGATGGACTAGCAAGCTTTGGGTGTACCCAGCCTTTGCCCAGCGTTGACTGAGATCCCCTTGACCCAAGCAGAATGAAGTGATTTCGGGATATTAGTCATGATTGTTATGCCTAAACTGTAAATTCAGCTGTCTTCAGTTTCATAATGACATCTGGACCCAGTAAACTGTAAGAACAGCCATCTGATCCGTATATTGCAGGATTTATTTCACATCCACATACATTGTGGTTGTTTGCCTGCAGCACATTAGAGTAGATGGGCAGTGGTGGTCTAGTGGTATAAGGCGCTGGATCGCTGATCCAAAGGTTGGGGGTTTGAGTCCCACTCTCCACAAGGTTGTCACTGTCCCCTCCAGTGCAGCTAACTGGGTTATCAAAGACCAGCCATGTCTCTCACTGTCTATGGTGTGAGGCATGTAGAAGAACCATTGCTGACTTTCAACAAGAGTAGGCTGCAAAGCTGTCAGCGTGTTTCCGCCCTGCGATGGCCTGGCGAGCTGTCCAGGGTGTACTCTGCCCTCGCCCTGAGTTGGCTGGGATGGGCACCAGCCTCCCCGCGACCCTAATTAGGATGAAGCGGTTACAGAAAATGAACATTAGAGTAGTTTGTATTTTTAAACTCAGTTCATCATCTGTAGAGTTTGGTTGCTATCTGCTATCTGTTTAAAGTACATCAACATTTCACATTAACTAGTGCAGAGCCGGCGTGTGTTTTTTTATGAATATAAAAAAGTTTTCTGGTGAAACCATCCCACCAGCTTACGGACTGAGTATTTCTTATTCAGCTGCTCCACATCCTGATTTGGTTCTGTATCTGTTTACAATCACAATAACAGGACCATGTGACCAGAGGAATGATCTCGTACGTGCGATAACGCCACTAAATTGTAGGAATTGGAAAAGCCTGAGATTGAGTGTTAAGAAAGATAAAAAGCATACAATTTCATACACTTATTTATTTTTCTAAACCACTTGATCCTACTAGGGTCATGGAAAGGCTGGAGCGTATCTCAGCCAACACTGAGCTAAGGCCAGATACATTTCATGGCCATTTAGTGACTATTTAAACCCACGCAAACACAGAGAGAACATGCATATTCCCCATAGAAACGCTCTCGCCGAGCCCTGGACTCAAACCCATGACCTTCTTGTGGAGGTTCGAACATCATGGTGCTGCCCCCAATCATGAATGCTTATTATTTTTGTTACCGCTCAATCCTAATTAGGGTCACAGGGAGGCTGGCACCCATCCTAGCTGACTCTGGGCGAGGGCAAAGTACACCCTGGACGGCTCGCCAGGCTATCGCAGGGTAGAAACACGCTGACGGCTTTGTAGCTCCTCTTGTGGAAAGTCAGCAATGGTTCTTTTACATGCCTCACACCATAAACAGTGAGGGACATGGCCGGCCTTTGATAACCCAGTTAGCTGCACGGGATGTGCCCAATAGGGCCCAATACAGCGCCCAATACCACTAGGCTACCACTGCCTGAATGCTTATTACATAATAAAATTTACATGCACACATTACGCCCAACATGTTTGAAGACACTTATGGATTTTTCACTGTTTGCTTTGTGTGTGCTCGTGCTGATCTGATTACAGCCATGCTGACACGGTGAGAGCCCTGCACAATCACATGCATCAACATTGCAATGTTTACTAATTTTACGTTTCTGTGTGGAGTTTGCATGTGCTCTCCATTTCCTCTGGGTATTCCAGTTTCCTCCCACAGTTAAAAGATATGAATATTAGGCTAATTGGCTGTTCTAAATCACTCTGAGGGTGAGTGTGAATTCTTGTTCATGTGTTGTGGCCCTGTGACGGACTGGTGAGCTGTTCAATATATACTTCACAGTGTAACCCAATATCGGCTGAGATAAGCTCCAGCCCTAGTATAATCAAGTGGTTTGGTGAATATATGGATGGATATTACACACACACACACACACACACACACACACACACACACACACACACACATAGATAGATAGATAGATAGATACAGCCTTTATTCTCAAAGGGAAATTCTCATGATTTATTAGATAAGAAGTTATTAATATGTGCAAACACTTCCTAGAAAGTCTTCTCTTGTTTACTTTGTCTGATGGTTTCTTCTGGTTGAGGGTCAGACCTTTTAAATAAGGATTGTATCATCCAAATACAGTACAGTATCAGTTTTCCCTTTTTGGCAGCCATCGGATGTGTTTGTGTTCTTTTGTGTGATTATAAGGTTCACCACTGGGTGTCGCAGTCGGATCGGTCAGGGTTGAAATGCAGGCTAAAGATTGATCAGTGTGTCGGTGAGATGATTTTTAAAAATCTTAATGAAAAGGTTTTAGCTTTAAGATAACACCATTCCTGTCTTTAATTATCCTTGGAGAGGTGACTGAGGTATAACTGTAGATTGCATAAATAAAGCTGTTTCACAATGACCAATTATGCAGTTTAAATAATTTCTTTTTAATGGTCGACAGCAATAAAAAGTACAGTTTGGTCGCTTTTTCGTTGTTTTTCTTTCGTATTTTCTTTTCTTTCTGCTCGTTCATGGTTCCAGCTCTGCTCTCAAAGGATGAAAACAATCTTCCATTGATGCTCTAATATGTAACAGGTTCCGCCCATTCGCTCGTTCCAACCAATAAGGAACGCATTCCTTTCCACAATGTAGCCAATCCGAACGGTCGTTTCCACAGCGGCCCCGCCTCGAACTCGCCAAGCTGAGAGTTTGAGGGAATGAAAACATGAGCGTCTGTAGAACAGCCGCGTCTGTGTTCAGTTTATAATAAACTGGAATATTAAATGTGTTTCATTTCCACCACGTTTAGAGCTGTTGTTAGGACTGTTTTAAGGAGCAACATGAGTAAGGTAAGCCTTTATTCGGAAATAAATTCTGCTGTGGTGTGTAAAATGCGCGTTGAGTTTTGCGTGGACTTTTGCTTGGCACTGTTGTAATAATTAAATGTGGTAATAATTTGTGAGAAATAATTAAATCGCTTTGTATCTTTGTTTATTTGTTGGTGAACTTTGCCTGTCCGTCAGCATCTTATTGACGGTCATGTGTGTGCGCATGCGCACTGCGGGGCCCCTGACTGACTTGTGCGCGTGGTTTTGTTTTGTTGTGGTGATAAAACGCGCGCGGGTCGATTTAAATAACGCCGTCGATATGAAACAAGCTTGCTCAACATGGACTTGTTGCTCCTCTGGTGTTTTCCATGTTTCCGTGTGAATGAGTCACACATGGAGCAGAAGCTCCCCAGTTTCCAGAAGATTCGGCGTTGATGACGTGTTTCACACAACCATCATTTGACGCTCTAAATTTTTATTATTCCTGTAATTCAGCACGGCTGGACTCATTTAGAACACCCCTGTAGTTCTGGGGTTGTTTGGGGATTTGTTCTGTCGTGAAGAAACATTAACATGCCTCTGGAATCTTCTCATTTCTCTTTTTTTTTCTTCCAGTTTTCCCTCAGCATCACCAATTTCAGACTATAGAGCAGGGGTGTCAAACTCGTGCCACAAAGGGCCATGTGGCTGCAGGTTTTTGTTTCAACCAAGCATCAGTACACCTGACTTGGCTCATTCAAACAACTGATAAGAGTCTTCAGGCGTTTGATTGGTCAGTCTCTGGACAGAGCACACACATTGACCAATCAACTGCCTGAAGACTCTTATCAGTTGTTTGAATTAGCCAGACTGACCAATCAAATACCTGAAAACTCTTATCAGTTGTTTGAAAGAGCCAAGTCAGGTGTGCTGCTGCTTGGTTGAAACAAAAACCTGCAGCCACATGGCCCGACACCCCTGCTATAGAGAAACATATATATAACCTCAAAAGGTGAGCAGGAACCCTCAGCCATGTGCCACATTTATTAAAGGTACTCCAGGTCCCAACATGGACACCAAACATGGCGATGATTGGTGGTGGTGGCGGCGGCGGCGGCGTTTTTGAGACAGCAGCTGTGATGGTAGTATCCGATGTTGAACCACATTAAAAATCAATACAGTATTTGATTCACAGAGTTCAGACATCCACAGCAAAAAATGGCAATGATTGATAATGGTGTTTTTGAGCTTGTACACTGAAAGCTAATTCAGGATGGAGGCGATGGAGGCCTTACTGTGACACACGTGTGTGTGTGTGTGTGGGTAGTGCGACAGTCCCGGGTTCACTCCAAAAATAGCGATGACCACTAATGGCATTTTTGGTCATATTGGATATCGGACCACAATAAAATCAATAGATTTATGTAAATACATAGTCCCAACATTCACACCAAAAATGGTGGTGACCGATAACAGCGTTTCGAGTTCGAGTGCTGAGATGCCAGCTAGGGTGGCCCTATTGGATATTAGACCACAGCGATGGACGATAGTGTAGTGAAATATCACAGTCACACTATCCACACCAAAAATAATGATGATTGGTGATGGGATTTTTTTTGTTTGTTTTTATTTTTTGTTTGTGCCCAGAATGCAACTGTGTACAGATGGACGGACATTACACGTCACGACAAACCCCGTATGCCCATTGGGCCAAGGTGCAAAAGTCGACATGAAAGTTTAAAATTATGAGACGTTATTTTATAATCATGAAAAGTTCAGACATTGGCTTATTATATATTGACTTACAGATTATGATTTACAAGCCGACTTTTTTTCTCTAGTCGTGGAAATGGGCTTTTTATATGTTTAAAAGAAATGAAAGAGAACTTTGTGTTTCCAGGAAACATCTGGGGAGGGCCTCACGAATCTTTATATCTTTTTGATGGCGCCCGGAATTGATCCACATCCCAAAATAAGCCTCTGTCTACAGAATGGAATACATGAGCTCTTTCAACACATGTAGTGCACCAGTCTATAGGTCCTCCAGGGAGGCATTTGGAATGTGGCCGTTGGTCAGATTTGTCGCTTCATGACAAATTATGAAGTGGTTCACAGGGTCTGCTTTAACCACCACCCCCCACCCCAGATCTCTTTCTTTCACTCTCCCCTTTCTCTCCTTCATGCTCTGTCTTTCTCTCTCTCTCTCTCTCTCTCTGTGCCACAAGGGCCCCCCCTTCATATTACTGAAATGAATAGCACTCGTTTGAAACACCTCCTATAGGCTAGTGCAGACAGTTGAAAGCCTATAAAACTAAATTATCTGTCACTGTATGCACACATGGGCAGTGTGGTGGCGTCGGGATTAGCACGTCCACCTCACAGCAACAACGTCCAGCGTTCGAGTCATGGGCTTGCTGAGCGTGTTTGTGTGAAGTACATATGTTCTCCCTGTGCATGTGTGGGTTTACTCCGGTTTCCTCCCACAGTCCAAAGCCATGAACATTAGGCTAATTGGCTGTTCCAAAACGCCCCTAGGTGTGAGTGTGGACACTTGTGTGGGAGTTGATCCTACAATGGACTGGTAATTTTTTCAGGTCTACCACCATCTTCATTCAGTGGTGGCTGAGATAGGCGCCGGCCACCCCGTGTCCCTAATGAAAAAGTAAAGTTGTTTAGAATGAATGAATGAATGAATGCGATGTCGAGTTAGCCGTGTGCGCTGTGAGCGTATAATTAAAGTGTGGCACTTGACGGGAAAGAGGAGCAGAAGGAAACTGATCCTCCTGGAATTTGAGGTTCATTAGAAGTTCCTGAAATGCTTCAGGTAGATTTCAAACCGAATTCCTTCCAAACACAGTGAGCATTTTGTAGGGACTGCGGCATTTTGGCATATAGCTGAATATACAGTCTGTACACAAACATCAACCATTAGGAACAGAGTGCTGATCAGACCTTACTGTACTGTACAGTAGCACTGAATATAAAACTACTTACACCTACGAAAACCACAATTTAGCACTTTGTTTATACTGCTGTACATTTATTGGTAAAGAAAACATACGGGTGTGTGTGTGTGTGTGTGTGTGTGTGTGCGTGTGCGCGTGTATGTATGTATATAGATATACAGTGATACCTCAGCTCACGAACATAATTGGTTCCCAGAAAGTGTGTGTAAGGCGAACAGTTCATCTTCCGAACATTTATTTCCCATAAGAAACCATTAAAATGAGAATAATCCGTTCCCAGGTCCCCATAAAACATAATTTTCTACTAAATAAGCCTTAAAACTACACAAAAATATACCTTATTTTATGTATAATAAATGTGCTATTGTATTGTAATTAAAGAAATAAACTGTACTGTATAATAAAGTCGTTTTATTTACCTTTGTGATGGTAGTTGATGGCTTGATGGAATGGAGTGGGAGGAGGAGGGAGGGAGGGACTTACTGTTTGGAAGGAGAGTTTGGAAACGCCTACTGTTTGGAAACACACTTAGCCACACACGCACCCTTAATAGCTTCCTTGTTCTTAAGGATGGGAGCAATGGTAGACTTAGCGTACTGGTACTGGGATGCTGAGTCACACAAACGCACACCTCGTTCGTGTTTTTCAATGATCTCCGCCTGTGGTGGGGTCTTTTTCGGTCCGATAATAGCAAAAGTACACTCAATATGGTCCAATATGTCTATCAAACACAAACCACTTCCGCACTCGAAGAAAGGGGTGATTTAACTGTGACGCCATGAGCGTGCGTCAGCTTCTCGTGGCCGCCACCGTGGCGCTGTTCGACCGCGTGGTTTGATTCGTCCGCCGAAAACTAGTTCGTCAGCAGAGACTATATTCTCGCAAATTTAATGTTCTTGAGGCGAAAAGTTCGTGAGCTTAAGCGTTCGTCAGCGGAGGTTTTACTGTACATACCTGCCAACATTTGAAACCTGAAAAACTTGGTAGCTAGTCAGGGTCCAGGGGCCGTAGGCCCCAGTAGGTCCAGGACAAAGTCCTAGTGGGGGACTAGTGTCCTAGTCCTAGTGGTAACCCCCCCCACCACCACCCACCCCCGACGCTAAATGATTATTTGCATTACATCAAGTTAGAATGTGGTGAAGCACGTCATATTTCTTTGACAATCATGTTTCCATTTTCCTCAAACTGTCAAAGCAGAAATGCTGATGGAAAAGATCAAGGACAAACTTTCTGGTATTTATCCTTTCAGAATTTTTTGGGGCATAATCATGCATTTGACAAATGTTGACAAACTTTTTGGCTAAACCCGTGCAAAATTGTCCACATTTGACATTTTCTCTCAGCAAATATGACATGCATAATAATTTTCAAAAACCACAAAGGTGGAAACATTCCACAATCAACTTTTAATTTTAAATCTATTGTTTGAAAATAATCAATTGCAACAAATACAGAAATTGAAAGACAGCAATATCACCATACCCTGAAACCATTGTAAAGAAATTTAAATCTAATAGTCAAATGCACATTTTACCGACATTCTTTGGTTTGACAGGCACAAAACTCAAAAAATATGAAAGGCATCAAGATCACATTGTTCAATATTGTGAAGACATTTCACATTCTATTAAACAATTTCTAAGTTTCATGTGCCATACACTCAATTGATAAAGAAACATTAACTACTACTACTGCTGAAAAGAATTTATGTAAGTCATAACTTGAATTCTTATATCCAACAGCAATAATATTGGCTCATCAAATGTACCGACACAAAGCTGACCCATCTAATTCCGTTGCGATTCCAATGGAAAACAAAGGATGACCTCTCGCACATGCGCTATACATCTACAGGAAGTTACATTAGCAGCATGCACTGCCGCTTTTCTTCTAAATTTGGATGTAGTTCTCGGCAATCTCTTTAATTTGTTTTGCGTTTTTCCCCATTACTATTTTAAATTTTATATTGATTTTTATGTTAAAAAATGTAATTTTTATTATTATTTTTTTAATAAAACCGTAATCCGGAGTGGGATAATGTAAACAATCATTATGGCAAAATCGGACTTGTTGGCAGGTATGTATATTATTTATATATTATACATATACATATATTACAAGAGCCATTAATCAGTGAGAATAACAGTTAGAGGATTCCTTTGGTAATGGGCATAAAGACCAGGCTGAAGGTCATGTAATGTATTCGGTCCTAATTTGCCTTATTCCAGAGTCATGGACGTGTCCAAGTAGGAGGGTATGCACATGAAGCAATGTACCTGTCATGCATAGTGTCCTTTGACCAAGCTTCTGGATACAGGGTTACGATCTCGGACGGTTTCTGTCTGTCTGGCCGAGGCTAGGCCAGGCAGTGTGTTTGAGAATATGTTAAGTGTGACTGTGTGTATTTCAGGTAATAGTCCTGTGTCTGAATTAACTCAGGGAAACACCTGCCTCTCAGACTCTGGTGTTTAGCGTGAAACCCTTCTCTCTCTTTCTGTGGACCTGTGCAGTGAATGTTATACAGAAGAGAATCCTCTATGAGAGATTTGTATGAACTGTTTTAATTCCGATCAGGCTGCAAAAGAGAGAAACCAGCTGTTTACCAAAGGGGAATCCACATGATGTTGTAAATGTACTGCTGGTACTGTGGTGCTAGCAGCAGATGTTACAGCTGCAGGGATTACATCACTAACAGCCAAATGGAAATCGCTGTCATATCTTGCAATTCTGGCAAATTTATTAAAGAAAAAAAAAAAGCTGTCAAAGAAAATGACGAAAAAATGTGTTGCTACAGTGCACACAGCTACAAATAAAACAAACCATGGAGACGGTATTGCTGACAAAAGACAGGAGGCGGAGCTGGAAATGACAGACCAAAATGCTGTAAGTTTCCCTGGAAGAGTCGAATTAGCATTGAATATGTTCGAGGAACAGAACATGTGAAAGAGTTTGGCAATAAAGTGAGCGAGTACAGATTAAGCTGGTTCGGACTTGTGCAGAGGTGGGATGAAGGGTATATTGAGATAAGAATGTTGACGATGGAACTGACTGGTAAATAGGAGATTTATAGATGTGATAAGGTAGGACAGAGGGTATAGCGAGATGCAGAGGTCAGATGAAGGTTGAGCCACTGCACTGCTAAGACCAGCCGATTTTTAAAAAAAAAAAAGAGAGAGAAACAATATAAACAGAGCAGCTGCTGTGTATCATGACTGTAGGTCTACAGATCTCTGAACCTGTACTGGAGGAATGAACACCATTCCTCAAAATAAGGCTGCATTAGTGTCATATGCACGAGACCGTAGATGTTCAGATGAGTTGAGAGATAGGTTGTGCTTTGAGGATGGGGAAGGCTTCCTACACAAGGCCACTACCATCAGTAATATTTCATCAATCATTTTCTCCCTCCTTACTGTCCAACCTAGCATACAAGTCAACATACACCCTCTGTTTGGCCTTTGACACCGCTACCTTTGCCTGCGTCTCCCTGTACTCCTGTTTCTTCTCTTCGGTCCTCTCAATGCCCCACTTCTTCTTAGCTAACCTCTTCCTTTGTACACACTCCTGTACTTCCTCATTCCACCACCAAGACTCCTTATCTACTTTGCTTCCAAAGGAAATGTGTCTTCCTGATCACATTTGTTGTGCAGTGATCTGGAAGCACTTCCTGACCACCCAAAACCTGTTTCAACTCCTCCTTGAAGACATGACACGCTTCCTTTTTCAGCTTCCACCACTTTGTCTTCTGCTCTGTCTTTGCCTTCTTCACCTTCCTCACCATCAGGGTCATCCTGCATACCACCATCCTATGCTGTTTGGCAACACTCTCACCCACTACTACTTTGCAGTCACTGACTTCCTTCAAATTACATCGTCTACACAAGATGTAGTCTACCTTTGTGCTCCTACCTCCGCTTTTATAAGTCACCTTATGCTCCTGTCTCTTCTGGACAAAAGTATCCACCACAGCCATTTCCATCCTTTTTGCAAAATCTATCAACATCTGTCCTTCTGTGTTCCTGTCCTGGATACCAAACCTGCCCATCCCTTCCTCGTCCCCTCTGTTGCCTGTACCAACATGTCCATTCAAGTTTGTGCCAATGACCACTCTTTCACCTCTCGGGGTTCAGTAAAGGATTGACTGAGAATTCTAGTGCTGTTACTGTGGATTAATTCCAGATTGGTGACATATTAAAGAAAACAAATTTGTTATGCTGTGGTGGAAATTTTGCTGATGTTTTTTCTATCTTCTTTTGGGTTTAAATTTTCACTTGGAGGTCAAAGTCACTGCAAAACATCACATAGTTTTTCTGGCGGATTACCGTGAACTGATAATGAAAATAATTTATACAGGATGGCACAGCAGAGAAATAGAGATGGGAAGGACGTGCAACAAGTTAGATTGATAAAGGACAGAGAGGGAAATGTATTGACTGATGACAGAAATGTGCTGGAATGGCAAGAGTACTTGGAAGCGCTGATGAATCAGGAAAATGAGAGAGGAAAAAAAAAGAGTGGAAGAGGTGACCGTTGAGGACCAGGAAGTAGCAAAGATTAGCAAGGGTGAAGAGAGGAGGGCTTGAAGAGAATGAAGAGTGGAAAGGCAGTTGGTCCTGATGACATACCTGTGGAGGTATGGAAGTGTCTCAGTGAGGGAGCAGTAGATTTTCTGACAAGAACATTCAACAAGGCCTTAGAGAGTGAGCAGATGTCGGAGGAATGGAGAAGTGTGCTGGTGCCCATTTTTAAGAACAAGGGAGATGTGCAGAGTTGTGGCAACTACAGAGGGATAAAGTTGATGAGCCATATGATGAAGCTATGGGAAAGAATAGTGTAAGCTAGACTAAGGACAGAGGTCAGCATTTGTGAACAACAGTTTGGTTTCATGCCAAGAAAGAGCCCCACAGATGCAGTGTTTGCTTTGAGGATGTGTATAGAGCCCCCCCCCCCAGTGTTTTTTTTATCTTGCATCTAATAACCGCAAAATCGTTGATCAAACTTACCAATTTTATTCGATCAGTAATGGTAAAATGAGGCGTTCACTGCCTGTAAAAGTGAGTTTACACCAGGGGTCGGGAACCTTTTTGACTAAGAGAGCCAAAAAAAAGACATTTTTAAAAATCTAATCCTCTGAATTTATTTTAAATGGCATTGTCATAATGAAGTTATTTATTAATGCGACTTCTGGTGCTACATGGTTTTGCTGCAGTGTTTGTCACAGGAAGCACTTCCCAAGTTTTGGCAATCAGCTGGTCTGCGGGTTGAAGTTTTTCCATGTCTGTCCATTTGTGTTTGCTTGTCAGCTGTGCTTGGCTTCATGCAAATGAGCTGATCAAAAATGAGGGAAATTTACCTCTTTACTCAAAAACAACACGTGCAGTCTGTGGCTGTTGTTATAATCCAATAAAAGTAGCGTTTCAAGGTATTGGACCCGCCCACACACTGGCATGCAGAAGGGTTGGCTCTCTGCTGCGCGCCACACTGACGTGGCACTGAAAATAAAGGTATAGATTGAAATGCGTGAGATTCATCTGTTTAGTTTTATTTGATGGCTTTTTTTGTAATTTTATTTAAATGACAGTGAAATTGCGTATTTGTTATTCTGTTAAAGATTTATCTGAGAGCCAGATACAGTCATCAAAAGAGCCACATCTGGCTCGCGAGCCATCGGTTCCTAACCCCTGGTTTACATGGTATTTCAAGACCCCCCTGCCACTGGGGAATGTCTATAATGTTCATCAGTAACAACACATTTGATTGTTCCGCTGTGCTTTTAAAAAAACATGAAAATATTTTACTGTGTTCTCTTGGTAAATGTCCAACAAGATGAACCATTAGAAACTGCTACAGCAAAACTATGGGATGATCTGAATGAATGGAGCGATAAGCCAGATATGGACCTATCAGAAAGTGATGATGAGTATTTTTCACCAGATTCTCCTGCTCACTAACTTCATACATTTAAGCATCTAGCCATGTGCTTTTCAACATGCTATGTGGTAAAGTTGACCTTTGTGTTGATGGGGAAAATATTTAAAGGAACAGCACCAGGAGGGAAAATTTAAAGGGACTTTTTTTTTTTTTTTTTTAATTATGCTGTTTTCTGTTTATTTTCAGCTTTCATGTAAGTAATTTGGTTGATACCACAAAATGAATAATGAAAATACCAGTAAAACTCTTTTATTGTTCTGTTATTATTCATGTTTTCCACCTCGATGTTAATAACACTTACCGTTCCACTCTGCTGGTAAGCATTTTACTAAGCACCCACCCACTGCAATTTATTTTGAGTGCCCTGGGCACTTATCATGTCAAATACTTATATATATTTAAAACATACACACACATATACATGGCCGCTCTAGGGATCGTTTTTCCTTAAACCTAAACATTCATAAACCTAAAAAAGCGGTTTATATGGTCAGATATTTAATCCAAAATCACAAAATCTCTCACAGAGGTTCTGTAGAGCCAGTGGCATGGAAAGTTGTGTAATGTGTTGGGTAGGACGAGGGGACGAAAGGGCAGGAAACTTGTAACAGTACAGTGCTGACCTCATCTCTGGAACAGGCAGTCTCTGTTCCCCTACTGCCTGTCCCACCCTACACACACGCGCACGCACACACACACACACACACACACACGCACACACACACACACCAAAAAAAAACCCTGCCCCAGTTCACCCAGAGTTGTAACACACGTAGACACAGAAATATATAGTCAGTTCCTCCCTGTGGCCGTCCCACCCTGTTGGGATCGACTGATTCACTGATGCTGGAAACGGTAACTGGGGGGGACATAGGGACACATGTAAACATGCACACACATCCTCTACTGAGCTACTCCTGGGTGTACTTAAAGGGGGCATGATAAAGGCAGATCCCCCTGCCCTGCACATAGACTGAACTGAACTCTATGGATGATTCTTTCAGGGTAAACAGTGTGTTTCTAGATTCAAATTATTTCTGCTCTCAGGCTGTGTTTCTCACATGGGATTTAAGCCATGACATGCTTAGTTTTAGTGGCGAGCTGAGTGTGCTTATTCATCGCAGCACAGTTTGCATTGCATCACTGAGTAAACGTTTTCATCAGAGGTGTCGATGAAGAACAGAAGAATGTAATATCGGCATAGAAGAAGAAAGTTTGGCATGCTTTTCTCCTCCGCCCATGAAGCGGCTGGATCTGCCCATGGTGTCTGTTTCTGTGCATGTGTCCAGATTGTCCCTTGCCCTCCTCAATTCCTCCTCTGTTCTTTCATTGGGATTGAAATGAAGCAAGGAAGGGGAGGGTCCTCACTCTTAAAGGCCATCTTTTCACTAAAGAGTCTTTGGCTCATGCCCTGGGCGGCTAAAATTATACGAACAGACGCTCGTTGTCTGTAGAGCCAGGGAGAAGCCAATGCCTAGGACAGACACTGTCAGCACAACCGCTGGCAATGCAGTAGAGCCGTCCATAGAAAAATCACACCTTGGTGAGTCGGCTGAAAAAGATTAGAAGATGAGTGCCAGTGAGAGAAAAGGGCGTGGTCAGTAATTTACAGATCATTAGTGATGGTTTGTAGAAACATGTTAGGCTATTAATCTTTTTTTCATTGCAGCCTATGGGAGAATTGAGAGCTTTCGATTTTTAAAGGGTAAGAGGGTTTTCTATATTCTCAATCAGAAATTGGTGCGATGATGTAAACTGAAGTCAATTGCACTTTCTTGAGTGTTTTCTGTTGTGTGTTTTTGCCCTAAACCAAATATAACACTTTTTTGTAGACATTCTTATTGCCACTGTTTATTTTATACGTTCTTTTCTGTATTGGCAGATTATTTTGCTTTTTTTTTTTTTTTTTTTTCTAGAAATAAATGTTGAAAATAAGTCAAATTGATAATTAATGCTTGAATAAAGTGATCTGTTTCTTTAACTATCTCGGGTTTAAAAAAATATTCTGAGTGGATAATGCTTGAATTTAAACAGCAGATTGCACTTTGAAGAGGAGTCTAGAAAGAAGTTTATATTTTAAGTTGTTGAAATCTTTTTCTGTGAAAGTTTAGAAAAAATTGATCTTTTCACTTGATGTCATGGGGTGGCACAGGGGTGGGTGGTGTTTAGCTCCTCTGTCTCACAGCAAGAAAGTCCTGGGTTCAAGTTGAGGGCATGTCTGTGTGGAGTTTGCATGTTTTTCCCATGCATATATGGGTTTCCTATGAGCACTTCGATTTTCTCCAGCAGTCCACAAGACTGACTGTCCATGCTTGGCTTATTGTATGTTCCAAATTTCCCCCAGGTGTGAGTGTAAATGGCTGCTCAGGATTCTTAAGTGGTGCATCACTATAAACCCAGAGAAGTACTGAGAACCACAAGTTCGAATCCAGTTTAATGCCACAGCCATCTGCGGCTGGGAGTCCATGGGAGCTAATTGGCCGACATCTCATGGGAGGAAGAGACGGCATACGCTCACTTCCCTGTCACTCATAGCAATTGCCAGCCAATCATGGGTGTCTGTGTGCTCATTAGTATGAGGGGCAGATAGCCCTTTTCCTCCAAGTGTGTTAGACTGCTCCCAAATACGCATGCTCTGCAGTTTGAAGAGAGGCAGGTGGCTGGCATCGCAAGTCCTGGAGGGGGTGTGTACATGCTTTCGCCCCTCCCTGGTCGATGGTAGTCGTGTGATGCTAAAGGTAATACTTGATGAGATACGAATTAATTAGGGAAAAAATGTGTGTGTGTGTGGGGGTGGGGGGGGTGGAATCCAAAATAAAAAGGCTATCCAGAGTGTACCGTGCCTCCTCCCAGAGTCAGCTGAGATAGGCTCCATAGTCTCCGGTAGGACTAAGTGGTTCAATGAATCAATCGATTGTGTTTTTTTTCATTAAGTTGTTGGCTTTTGATAATTTTAGGTGGAAAACAGTCAGAAAGAAATGTGTAGTCTGTATAAGAAAAGAAGAGTTGGCGTATTTTATAAGTCAAGTGAATCCGAGGAGAGAAAGATGTCTGAGGATCGTATGCAGGCTGGTTTGTTCAAGCTGCTTTAATCAAGGTAGTGTTATCCTCCTGTAAATTGTTCTTTTCCGCCCGTAAACACTTTTTTTCACTCTGTTCACATTTTTAATATCACATTTGAGAAGCTGTAAGTTAAAAAGGATGGGAGATTTATAGCTGAGCTCATGGCCTGTCACTGTTTATTCGGTAACGTGCGACTATGTGGGTTAGAGCTGTTTTCCCACATTCTTTTTGTGTTATATAAAGTCCTGAAGTCCATTGGCCTTCAAGCTATGAATTTCCTTTATGCAATCCTGACAGTGAAATAAGAATCAAAACTGACTTTTTTCCCTCAAATTATATTAAAATAAGTTGTATAAGGCTTAATAGTCTAATGCAGCTGGTATTATTGTTGGGGGTTTTTTTTTAGTGTTTGTTCCAAATGTGCTGAAATTGAGGTTTTATCTGTTTCTCAATATTTTTATTTTATTTTTTTTTAATAACCTGAGTTACATACGGGGCGCTGACTTGGTCTCATACACTGGAGATCATCATGAGATCACACTAATGTTTATTAAACAAAGTGTTTTTCACCAAGGAAACGTTATTTTTTTTTTACCATCTAAAAAAGCTTGCAAGTGTTTACCCTTTGAGATTTTTCCTGTTTGGCTGCACTACATCCTGAAATCTAAATGGAATTTTTTTTCTTGGATGTTATGTAATGGAATAGTCTGTACTGGTGATGTGGAAGTATTTTTTTTTTTTTAATTCCATGAAATTGAAAATCTTTTTAAATTACAAATATATATATATATATATATATATATATAATATGTGCACACATGCATACACACCTTGTTTGAAGAAAAGCCTCAGAGTCTGAAACACCACTAATCAAGAAAATCTTAAAAATCCCACTAAGCCCCATTACATCTAGAATATAGAAAGAATATAGCACCACATTTCTGCCAAGTGAGGGCCAGCCTCCAAAACTCACAGATCAGTCTAGGATGGCATTAATCCAAGAGGGAGCAAAGAGTCCAAGGGTAAACCTGAAGAAGGGGGAGGACTGGTGCATCTGTCCACAGGACTACTGTAAGCCACATACTCCACAGAGCTGAGCTTTATGTGAGAGTGGCCAGTACAAAAGAATTGCATTCACCAGAAAACATTTAGGAGACTCATTGAACATTGGGAAGGTGGGGCAGTGGTGGTCTAGTGGATAGGGTGCAGGATTGCTGATCCTAAGGTTGGGGGTTTGAGTCCCCACAGGGTTGTCACTGTCCCCCCAGTGCAGCTAACTGGGTTATCAAAGGCGGGCCATGTCTCTCACTGTCTATGGTGAGAGGCATGTAAAAGAACCATTGCTGACTTTCGTAAAGAGTAGCTGCAAAGCCGTCAGCATGTTTCTGTCCCTTGCTAAAGGGTTGTGACAGGAAGGGCATCTGACGTAAAAACCTATGCCGAATCAAATGTGTGAATCCGATGAGTTGCTGTGGCGACTCCCGAGAAAAGGGAAAATGAGCCGAAAGGAAGAAAAAAGATTTGAACATTGGGAAGGTGTTTTATGGTCAGATAAGACTTTAATTGAACCTTGTGACTGTCAAAGAAAATGCTGTATATAGTACAATCCCAACACACCTATCATTACTACAAGGTCACCATCCCCACAGTGAAGCATGGTGATGGCAGTGTTATGCTGTGGGATATTTTTCATTGACTGGGACTGGGGAAAGTGGTCAGAAGTGAAAGAACGATGGATGCTGCTCAGTACAGGAAACATCTTGAGGAAGTGAGCTTTTTGAAGGACTTGGAAAAGGTTTACTTTTAAGAACAGGAAAATCTCAGTGATTTAATGTGCTAGGGTACCTATTTTGAAAGCTTCACAATAACAAATGTTTTGGATCTTCAGGGTTGTTGACATGTGTAAATCAACTGATAAAAACCCATCAAAGAGCCTATTTAATTCCAGACAAAATAGGAAACTGCCAACAGGGCATACTGTGGACCATGCCGTATTGCACTGCACTGGTGTGTTTGTGTGTGTTGTTGTTGTTATGCTGTATTTTATTGTGTTAGCCTCGCAAAACCAGGAAGACCAAGAAATCCATGTGTTAAGGTAAAGCCCTATGTGGGTTTGTCATTCAGAAAAAGCTGCCAAGCTTTGCACATCTGCAATACAGAGCTGAACAGCATCCAATGGGCATGAAAGTGCATCTGGTGACAGCTGTCCAAACACTGTGCAGCTCTGGAGGCTGAGAGTGGGCATGCACTCCTTCCTCGTCCACTGGCAAACAGAAAATTCACCATTACCACTGTGTGTGCATGTTCTGAAATGGTTTAGTTTTTCTCAGTTTTCCAATAACATAATGTCTTTAAAATAAGGTGTGCCACTGTGAGATTGAATGTTAGACAAAGGTTTTGTCGTCCTACCAGCTTGGAAAGGTGAGACGCTCTACACAAAGGTAGAAAGCAGAACGTTGAAGAACGCTGAATTCCATCAGGAAAAAAACTGATATGAACTGGATGTGTGTGGATTTATAGCTGCTTTTTTTTTTTTTTTTTTTTTTTTTTTTTTTTTTTTTGAATAAGGAAGCTTGTAAATGTTTCTGTAATTAATTTTAAGGGATCTGTTTTCTTTAGACAGGGAAGGGCGAGCCTCACGAGTTTAAGGAGAAAACTTTCAAGAAGAAGCGCCAGTGTGGAGTGTGCAAGCAAAACATAGAAAGTCTGGGTTCCTTCTGCCGAGGTGAGACTCTTCTCCTGATCGCTTCATCTGGTAACTTACAGGAACTACTTTTTCGTGATGATGTTTTGAATCCTGTGGAACACTGTAAAAGTTTCTCATTCAGTTTCCAGGTAGACTAAATAAAGATAAAATGAAGTGATATCAGTTGGAAATAAAATGTAATTGAATACAATGTCTTTCTGAAACCATTTGTTTCCTCATGTCAGTGACCCCTGCACCAGGCTCCATGATATTAATAAGATCACCATCTTTCGGCAAGTGAGAGTACAGAACACATGATTGGCTATTTTTCCACTTTCTACAAATGTTTGTTGCGCTGCCGAGTCGAGTCATTGTTCCTCTGCTATTGGCATCTCCTTAATTATTGATCCCCCCCCCCCCTCCCCCGAACCATGTCATCAGTCTAGCATCGCAGAGAGACTGGAGCCTCTCTTGGCCTACTCTGGCCAAAGACGCATCAGTCTATTGATCTCGTCAGTCTATTGCAGAGCAATGCACACACAGTTCAGTTCAATTCAGTTTTATTTGTTTAGTGCTTCTTACAATTGACATTCCCATTGACATACAACTGTTTACGTTCACACGCCCTCTCACACGCTGGGGCAATTTGAAATAATGTGCATGTCTTTGGACGGTGGGAGGAAACTGAAGTACCCAGAGGAAACTTACACATGCACAGTGAGAACATACAAACTCCACACAGAACACCTTAACCAAGCCCAGGCCTTGAACCCACGATCTCCTTGCCGTGAGGCAGATGTGGTAACCACTCCACCAGGTAAATAAGAGATACTACACCTGTGAGCTGGTGATTTCTCCAGGAAACTTTTATATTCATTCAAAATGGATTGACAATGGAAGATAAAGCACACACAGGATCTTCCCTGGTGAATGTGGAACTTTAACGCAGTTTGTACTGAATCTTGTGCAACAAGCAAAATAGGAAATTTGTTTGTGTGTTGTGCTTTAAATCTTGTTTTGTTGTTTGCAGTCTGCAAGACCGCCACACACAAGAAATGTGAAAATAAGGTAAGGACATTTTTAAAACTTGTTTTTAAAAGATTCACTTTGGTTTCATCACTAAACCTACTAACAGTGTTCTAAATGTAAAATACTGGATCTCTTAATACACACGTTAATCATCTAACTTGTCTCGGTTTTTCTCTCCGTCTGTCGCGCTGTCTCTAAACGTCTGTGTGTTGGCCACCACGCCCCGGGTGCATGCTCCACTCTTGAATGGTTCATTGACGGGGCTCTGAATGCCTGCACTACCCATAATCTGACCTGGCAGATGTAGTGTCAGGCCTACAGAAGGCAGTAGCTTCTTGGGTGGTGCCAAGAATACAGCTATTATTGTAGATAATTTTTTGCTTTATGAGAATTGTAGCATTTAAAATCCTTCTGTAGATGATTTGGTGAAACAGCTTTAGGTTTTACACATGTTGCAACACATTGATTTGGTGAAGAGCTCTCCTATTCTCTAATCTTATCCCTCATCCCTCTTACAGGATAGCATTTTAGCCTTAGTGTGGTAATCTCTTCTGCTGTCAAACACATTTACAGCATTTGGCCGACACTCTTATCAAGGGCAACTGACAATTATTATTTTTTTATACAACTGAGCAATTAAGGGTTAAGGGCCTTGCTTAAGGGCCCAACAGTGATGGTAGTGAGGATTGAACAGCCAGCCTTCTGAATACTCATCAATCGCCTTAAACTACCACAGTCCCAAATACCATATCAAATACCAGTTCTTCTTAAAATAAAAAATTTGTTCAAGCATTAGAACCAGGGTTGAGTAGTTTGTCCCAAGAAAGGTTATAAATAATCTTACATCTAATACACATGATCCTCCTGCTCTCTGAATCCTGCAGTCCACCCTGTGCTACCTCGGGTTGGAATTCTCATTTTAGAAACCCGTCACTCCTACTGATGTTCCTTATCGACCCAAATATGCACTCGGAGACTGACTACAGGCTATTTTATCCAAGTGGTGCATCGAGTGTCGAGGGTTAGAACCCAGGTTAATGCCGCAGCCATCTATGGCAAGGGGTGCTTTGACACTAATTAACTGAGCTCTCGTCGAAGGGAAGAATGGCATGTACTCACCTCCTTGTCACTCACAGCAATCACCACCAGTCATGGACATCTGTGAGCTCGTACAAAGGGGTGGATAGTGCTTTTAGGTTGTTTCTGAATGCACATACGCAAAAATTCGTCAGTATGCACTTGCTTATTCCGTGACACCCAATGCTGCCCTCTGGATCTTTTTACACTCTTCCCTGGTTGGTGGTGGTCATACATGACCGGGAGGCAATAGTTGACCGGTATAAATTAGGTAGAACTAAAACTCTGAGAGGAAAAATAGGGGAAAAAACCCCATAAACATAGCTTTAGACCTCTGGTGATGTAAACTCTTGCTAAAAATGATTTAAGACGAACATCATAGTATACCGGTTGGCATTTCCACCTCATGGTGAGAAAGTCCTGGTTGAAGTCCCAGACTTGGCATGGGTATTTCTGTGTAGTTTGCATGTTCTCCCAATGGGTGGGTTCCTCTGGGTACTCTAGTTTCCTCCTACAGTCAAAAGGTATGCACAATAGGCTAATTAGATATTTTTGCTCACTCATGTGTGTGAGTCTGAATGTAACCGGTTGTGTCCTATGTGTTACTCTGTGATGAACTGGCAGAATATTCAGGGTGTCCCATATCTTCACCCAGTCATCTGGGCTAATGCCTCAGCCTTCCCCTGACCCCAATAAAGGATTATTATAGGGATAATCTCAGTGCTGGAAGAGAAATGATATCCCTGTCCCAGAGGGGAATTCTCAGGGACTGGTTTTGTCCCTTTCCAGGTTCTTATCTGCTCCGTAGCTTCTGTGCTGTCACTCTAGTTTTCAGCACCCTGGCATTGGGCCTGAGCAAAGGGAGGCTTCTGAAAACCATTTCACGCCACCTGGCTTAGAGTATACAAAGGAACTTGGCGTACCTCAGTGCCAGGGTTAAGAACATAGTCTCCACGGCTTCTCTGGGGACAGCACTCATTACAACATAAGGACACCTGAATGCTAACTTGGCTCAACAAAAACTATTAACAGTAGTGCCAAATAGTGTACAGGCTGCTAACGTTCAGTATGGTGCTAAGCCATTATAATTTCCACATGTTAGAACTGAAGAGGTCTTTGTGTAATATCTGTAGTCATGATTGCAGTTGTTGCCAATTCGCTGAAGCTCTGCAGCCCTCGGTACCCTGAGACTGCCGGCCTCCCTCGCTCATACCGAAGATCCATTTGGACGAGAGTCCGCTCCAACCCATTTGTTCTGGGTACATTCTCTTCATCAACTGATTTGATTGCAGTGTTCATCAGTTCTCCCAACAGGCTTGCTGGAATGTAAAGCAGATTTTAGGCACAAGTTACAGCGATTTAGAACAAATGATTTATGACACTAGAGCAGTGATGGCAATCATTTTTGTTTAGTTTTATGCTGAAAGCAAAAATATTTCTGTTAAAGCTTCTAACATCAAGCAGTAATGAAAGCTGCTTTTATTCGGGCAACGGGAACAGAGTTGCCTTGGAAACAACTTGCGCCAATTTCCTACATGTTTACATGGTCACTCTGAAATCAGTAGTAATCAAGGAGCTAGAGGAGCAGCACACCAGTATGTAAATTAGTGATCTGAAACAAAATGTAGGGCGTACTTTCACATTTTCTAACTTTTATGAGAACTGATAATGATAACACAACAGCAAAGAACCCTAAATATAAACACAATTGCACAGCAACATTTCAGAATATTTCCAGAAGTGTTGTTCTTGGTATTGATGGCAGTAGTCCTTCTCCTTGTCCAAGTTAGGGGCTTTGTAATGCTGAGATAGCGCAAACCACTGAAGAAGAACTGCTTATCTGCCACTAAAGGATGGTTGAATGGATAGATGCCCTGATGGAAAATACTATGCACGGAAACTCCCATAATTTGCACTGTTTGTGTTTAGACGGCGGCCTGCAGCCGGAACAAGACGTTCTGGAACAATCTGCATCACCTCAAAAAGTAGAGCAGGTTGCACTCACTGATGTGATGTGGTTCTGGAAATACAAGTATACAGTAGGCCCTTGACTATTCGCGGATTGCCGAGCAACTGTCACGTGATTCAAATTCAGCCAATGGCTGTTCTCCCTCCTGCTGATTAGTTGAGATGATGTAACGCCCGTTTTTCCTCATTCGCGCATACTTTGTGCCTGTGCTGTTTCAGTGTGTGTGTTTTTAATTACAATTAATCTCCTCATGCCACCCAAACGCTGTGCACCTTCTCAGGCTTCTGGTAAGGCGCCGAAGCGCCAGAAAAAGGTAATCACGCTGCATGAAAAAGTAGAACTGCTTGATATGATTCAGGAAGGAAAACATTTTGCTGCAGAAGTGCTAAGAAGGTGAATGTTGTATGAAACAAGGTCATCATCAGAATGGAACCTGCCTTAGTATTCTGGATATGTCTAGTTCAGGGGTCGGCAAATAACGGGGGCTTTCTGTGTGTGTGTGTGTGTGTGTGTGTGTGTGTGTGTGTGTGTAAACAACGTAATAAGTGCCCCCCCCACAATGTTTTTTATCTTACATCTAATAACCACCCATGTGTACTGGGAGCAAAATTGTAGCTCAAACTTACCTGTAACGGTAAAATGAGGCATTCACTGTCTGTAAAAGTGAGTTTACATGGTATTTCAAGACCCCCTGCCACTGGGGAACGTCTATAATGTTCGTCAGTAACAGCACATTTGATTGTTTGTGCTTGAAAAAATAGGAAAATATTTTGCTGTGTTCTCTTGATAAATGTCCAACAACCGATGAACCATTAGAAACTCTTACAGCAAAACTATGGGATGCTCTGAATGAATGGAGTGATAAGCCAGATATAGACCTATCAGAAAGTGATGACCCCCCCCCCCCCCCCCCCCCCGATTCTCCTGCTCATTAACTTCATAAATTTTAAAATGTTCCTGGCCATGTGCTTTTGTTTATGTTCGTGTTGATTGGTTCAACTTGCCACATGCTAAAGTTGACATTCAAGTTTATTGGCTCATTTTACTTATGAAAATGTTTAAAGGAAAAGTCTTTCTTTTTTTTTTTTTTAACTTATGCTATTTTCTGTTTATTTTCAGCTTTCAGGTAAGTAGTTTGGTTGATACCACAAAATAAATAACACAATCCAAGTAAAACTCTTTTATTCTTCTGTTATTATTCATGTTTTCCACTTCAATGGTAATAAGCACTTACAGTTCCACTCCGCTGGCAACATTTTAATAAGCGCCCACCCACTCCAATTTTTTTTTAAGCACCCTGGGCACTTATCACGTTGGTATATATATATATATATATATATATATATATATATATATATATATATATATATATATATATATATATTATAGAGAGAGAGAGAGAGAGAGAGAGCTGAGCTACTGCAGAATGTCCCTGGACCTAAAGAGTGATAATCTCTTGACACAGGCTGACTGTCACTTGCAAACAGCGCAGGCAGGAAGGGGAGCAGTAAAGTCCTACAGCAACGGGGGAGGGGAGAAAACAGCAAGTGCAAGATGGCAATGGAAGCTGCAGTCTCAAGCCTGCATGCAGTCGGTTCTGTTGTAATAGGTCATTTGATTGTCGAATGAGGCAATGGCATCATCCAGTTTCACACAGGATGACCAAGCAGCACTTTTTAGGGACAGCGCTGCTTGCTCCACATGGAGACGGGTCTCGAAAAGGTAACCTAAAAATCGCTTGCCTCACCCTACCTGGTTAGCTCACCGCTGCCAGTGGGTCATCGCCCTATGCGGTGCAAAACAAAGAAAATATTACATGAAAGTTGCGTGCTGGAATGTATGTACCTTGTTGGATTTGGACAACAACTATCATCCCCAAAGACGCTCTGCTCTCGTGGCTAACGAACTCTCTAGGCTTGATATTGACATTGCAGCCCTCAGTGAGGTATGCTTTGCTGAGGAAGGATCACTTGTGAACATGGAACAGGCTACATCCTTTTCTGGAGCGGGAGAAGAAAGGAAGAACATCGCCAGTCAGGTGTCAGTTTCATGATAAAGAATGTCATCGCCAACAAGTTTCATGCACTACCAACAGGTCGTTCTTACCAAATCATATCCCTTCGACTCCCACTCCAAGGGGACAAGTTTGTCACTCTCGTCAATGTCTACAGCCCAACACTTCAAGCAGACTGGCTGTTAAGGAGGCCTTCTATGGTGATCTGCACACAGACATCACACGTGTAGACCCCAAGGACAAGCTGATCATCCTCGGTGACTTCAATACCAGAGTGGGCAGTGACTCCCAACTGTGGAAAGGAGTCCTTAGCAAACATGGACTTGAGCACTGCAATGACAGTGGGCGCTTGCTCCTGCAGTTTTGTACCCGACACCAGTTAACCATCACTAACACACTGTTCCAACAGCAAAATCGCTTCAAAACCACATGATGTCACTCTCGCTCAAAGCACTAGCACCTACTGGACTACATCCTAGTTCACCAGAGTGACACCAGAGATGCTCTGCACATCAGAGTCATGCCCAGTGCAGACTGTTACACAGATTACAAACTTGTGCATGCAAAGCTTGCATTTACCTTCAAGCTGCCTCCCAAGAAGAAAGGTCCACAAACCAAGAAACTCCAGGTGCACCGACTCCAATAACTAGAGATGGAAGCAGTCTTCCAGGCCAAGCTAGTGGAAAGGCTGCAGCACTCATCGAACCCTGAGTCAAATACTCAATGGCAGGCTTTCAAGACTGCAGTCCAAGAAACCGCAGCAGAAACACTCGGCTTCTCGGTCAGATCGAACAGAGACTGGTTCGATGAGTCTGACCCAGCCATCCAAGATCTCCTGGACAAGAAACACTCCTGCTACATCCACCTCTTATCCAAGCCTGTTGATCATGCCACCAAGGCGGCATACAGGAAACTGGCACTTTGCAGGCCAGCTTAAGAACCATGCAAAATGACTGGTGGGTAGCAATGGCAGAAAAGACACAACTGTATGCAGACATTGAGGACACTCGCTCCTTCTTTGAAGCTTTGAAACCCATCTACGGCCCCTCCTACCAAACCCAAGCTCCACTCTTCACACCGATAAAGGGTCGATCATGACTTGCTGTGCTGAACACTTTGGGGGGCCTATTCAGCGACCAGCGTAAAGTGGCAGCCTCCTCCATCGAGAAGGTCCCTGTCATCGAGCCAAATCATGAGCTTGATGAGCCTCCCACAGTGAAAGAAATCAAAACTGCTATTCGTCAAATGCAACCTGGGAAGTTCCCGGTATCAGATGGGATCCCAGCTGCGATCTACCAGCATGGTGGGGAGGTTGTGGTCAGCAGACAGCAGGAGCTGTTCAACTCCTGATGGGAACAGGGCGTTCTTCCACAGGACCTCAAAGATGCAGTCATCATCTCGCTGTACAAAAACAAAAGGGAGAAATCGGACTGCTCAAACTACCATGGTCTTACACTCCTGTCCATAGCAGGTATAGTGCTTGCCCGCGTTCTCATGAACAGACTCATTCCCTCCATAATTGAAGACTACCCCTGAAAGCCAGTGTGGTTTAGGAGCCAACAGAGGAACCACCGACATGATTTTTGTACTCAAATCCAGGAGAAATGCAGAGAACAGAACATAGGCCTCTTTGTTGCCTTCATTGATCTGACTAAGGCATTTAACACCGTGAACAGGGACGGTCTATGGAAGATATTTTCCCGCCTGGGCTGCCCACCAAAGTTCCTCACACTCATCTGCCAGCTCCACGAGGGCCAGAAAGGTCGGGTGAAGCACAATGGCACCCTTTCAGACAGCTTCCCAATCTCCAACGGTGTCCAGCAAGGCTGCGTGTTTGTGCCCTCACTTTTGTCCATCTTCTTCAGCATGATGCTACACCAAGCAATGGAGGATGTCACAGACGGACTCTACATCCGCTTCCGCTCCGACGGCAGCCTGTTCAATCTTAGACAGCTGTTCGCCTGCACCAAAACAATGAAGCAGCTCATCATAGAACTGCTGTTCGCTGATGATTGTGCACTTCTTGCACACTCAGAAGCTGCTCTTCAAAACCTTGTTGACCACTTCTCTGAAGCCTCAAAGGCCTTCGGGCTTATAATCAGCCTGAAAAAGAGTGAAGTGCTGTACCAACCCACGCCTTTGCAAAACTACACTCCTCCTCACATAACTATTGATGGCACGACTCTGAATGCAGTTGAACACTTCTCCTACCCTGGCATTGTGATGTCAAACGATGCAACCATTGAAAAGGACCTCGACAATCGGCTCTCAAAGGCAAACAGATCCTTTTGGTAGACGTTCCAAGCGAGTTTGGAGCAACCACTCACTTCGGCTAACTATCAAAATTTACAGAGCTGTTTTCATCCCTACGCTCATATACGGTGCAGAAGCCTGGACACTGTACATAAGACAAATGTGACTCCTTGAACGCATTCATCAGCGGTGCCTATGCTCCATCCTGAACATCAAGTGGCATGATTACGTGTCCAACAAGGATGTCCTGGAAAAGGCTAAACTTCCCAGTATTGAGTCCATCCTGCTTAAACAGCAGCTGCAATGGGCAAGGCATGTTGCAAGAATGGAGTACTCTCACATGCCAAAAGCTAACCTGTTCGGGGAACTCAGGTTTGGAAAGCAAAACCATGGTGCTCCGAAAAAGCGTTACAAAGATCAGCTAAAAAGACTTTTCTCTGGCAAAAATTTCACCCAGTTCCTGGCTAGTTGATGCCACTGATCGACCCAAGTGGCATTACACAATCCAAAGAGCAAGCCAAGAGTTCGAAATCCAGAGGAGTTTAGCAGTGAGAGAAAAAAAGACACCGTCAGAAGGAGAAGGCACTGCCTCAAAACCTGGCTTCACCATCCGCAACCTTTACCTGCCCACGTTGCAGCAGAGCCTGTGAATCACGCATTGGCCTTTACAGCCACCTTACAACTTACAACTTACAAACCCTTCCTTGATCTTCGTATGTGAAGAAACCGCTATCATCATCCTCATATATACACACATACAGTGGTACCTCAACTTACGAGTGTCCCTGATTAATGAATTTTCCATGGTACGAGCTTCGATCTCGCAAAAAATCTGCCCTATTCAACGAGCAAATTTTCAACTTATGAGCGCTGCTGGGGAAATGACTTTTCCGGGTTGATTAGCCTTGTATTCTTCCTCTTGTATTTCTCCATGCTCCAAGAGCGCCTTGTGCAGTGCTTCTCAGTTATTTTCTGTTATGCCCGCTTTAAGAAGGAAAAAAAAAAAACATTTTAATCCCCCCCCCCCCGCGTGTGACTATAAATAGTGTTGACTGCTTTTCAATATCGTTAGCTGGGTGCTTTTTCCCAACACCATAGAAAACACAGTGAGAATGCCACTGCCGCCTAGTGTAGAGGATGTGCAATCACACTTATAAAGCTTTTCCACCAGTATGTTAAAAAAAGCATGTTCCCCAGGGTTGTACATGCCAATTAGCCTCGTATTCTTTCGTGTATATTCCTCCATGCTCCTTTCTACTCCAGCAGCGTGCATGCGCACAGAAGTTTTTCTTTTCTGTGGTTCGGATTTTGTGACTTTTTTTAGTCTTATTTTTTTGTGTGCATATCTCGGTGTTTCTAAGATGGGTCATAGGAACGTGGCTGATGTATTCAAGAGGGAAAATAGATTTCTCTTGAAACGAAGCTTGAAATCATAGATAAACATGAAAAAGGAGTCCGTGTGGTCAATTTGTGTAAGGAGTATGGGAAGAATGCATCAACCATCAGTACAATTCTCAAAAAGAAGGCCATGTTGAAGAATGTTAAACCAGCAAAAGGGGGTTACTATTTTATCTAAGGAAAGATCAGGACTCAATGATGAGATGGAGAGGTAGGTAGGTATGGAGAGGTAATAGGTAGTCGTATTGTGGATCAAGTCGAAAGAGATCAACAGCGGTGGGAGTACAGCCAAGCAGCAGAGGACAAGTGCTCAAAATTAGGGAAATGAAATAAAACAGTTTAAAAAAAAAATTAAATAAATTAAATTAAAAAAAAATAGTAGTGTAAGTTAATGTTAAATGCTATTCTTAAGTTCAGACGCACTTACTATATTGTTTGACTTATTGTTTATTCTCGTTTTATTATTTGTTATTGTATTAATGTTACTGTCTAATAAAAATTACATGTTTATCTTAAATATATTACGTCAAAAATACATGTTTGTGTCAGGTTATGAGTTTGGGAGGGGGTTGGAACGGATTAATTGATTTTCTATTGTTCCCTATGGGAATATTTGTTTCATTTAACGAACGTTTCCACTTATGAGCTTGCCCTCGCAACGGATTAATTTCGTAAGTTGAGGTACCTGTGTGTGTGTGTGTGTGTGTGTATATGTATATGATTCCATTAATGCATTTGCTGAACCACTGAATTACACTAGGGTCATGGGGAGCCAGAGTTGGCTGAAGGTGGGATACATCCTAAACATCTTGCCACACCATCGCAAGGCTGACGCACCCACACGCAACTATGCACTCTCTCACTTGCATCTAGGGGCAATCTGGAACAGTCACTTAGCTTAATGTGCACATCTTTGGCTGTGAGAGGAAATACCTGCAGTAAATCCAGCGGCAAGTGGAGAACACGCAAATGCCACACAGAAATGCCCTCATCAAGCTCGGGAGTTGAACCCAAGACCTTGTAATAAAAGTGAGCAGCAGTCCATGTGAGGTTCTGCTAAGAATCTCAGTACTTTATCTTTTGCCTGAATTGGCTCCTTTCAATTTTTATACTTCTTTGAATATATGTTTTAAACTCTAAATAGCAAACACAAATCAGTCAAAGAGGTAACAGAGGATGCTGTCAGTACAGTGTACCAAGAAATAGTGTAGCAGATTGTTTATTACTACCGTGAGGATTTTCCCGTCATTATTACGGTGGTCTAGTGGTATAGGGCGCTGGATCGCTGATCCAAAGGTTGGGGGTTCGAGTCCCACTCTCCACAAGGTTGTCACTGTCCCCCCCCCAGTGCGGCTAACTGGGTTATCAAAGGCGGGCCATGTCTCTCACTGTCTATGGTGAGAGGCATGTAAAAGAACCATTGCTGACTTTCGTAAAGAGTAGCTGCAAAGTCGTCAGCGTGTTTCTGTCCCTTGCTGAAAAGGGTTGTGACAGGAAGGGCATCCGACGTAAAAACCTCTGCCAAATCAAACGTGCGAATCAGATGATTCGCTGTGGCGACTCCCGAGTAAAAGGGAAAAAGCCGAAAGGAAGACAGACAATTACAGAATATCTTGAATATTACGTACATGTGTTAGCCCTGTGATTGGACTGGTAAACTTCCTTCACCCAGAGCCTCACCATGACCCTGATGGAATTAAGCAGTTCGGCACATGAATGGACAGATGTGTGATGTTTTTAGGCTGTGTATGTGTTTTTAAGGAATAAATAATTCTGTACTGTAATATCACCAGTCATATCATTTCCAGTTTGATTCATGCGGCACGGTCATCGGTTTTCTCAGCACCGTCTTTTCTCAAGCCACATTTATTCGAATTTAATGACCCTCCGCCTTCCCCTGATCATTGTCTGGAATGAATCATGTGATGAGTCAAGACTGCTTTCTTTTTATTTATGTCTGCATATGTCTCTGGGGAAATGGCCCCATTTAATGAGTCGACTGCTTTTAAGGTGAGTCTGTAAACAATTCAGTGAGCAGTAAAGCTCCTCTAACCCACCGAGACAAACCAGCTCATACATCAAGGCACTGGAAATATCTCTCCTCTCTCTCGTTCTGTACACCGATCTCTTCAAATGGCGCTTCCTGAAAACAAAGATCGGATCATGGATTGTCTGTGTTCTTCCTTTGGGGTGTGCATTTGTGTGGTATGGGACAGAGACAGACAGTGTGCGCAAGTCTGGGTCATGGTAAACCCCCATCACTCATGTTGCAACAAGTAAACTCATGTAGGCATAACATGTGGACACAGTGGGGACGTGTCCCCACCATGTACTGATGTTCACATATTTGTTTCCTGAAAAGTTCTTGAGAGCTGGTAGATCTTTTGTGTAGTGTATCATGACAGAAACTGCTGAAACTGTTTTTTTTTTTTTGGACTTCAGTTACACACACAATGAATTTTTTTATTTCACTGTATTTATTTGATGGACGCAGTGCGGTGGCATGGTGGTTAGCACTTCCGCCTCATAGCTAGAATGTCTGGGTTCGATTCCTAACTTGGGAGTATTGTTTAGGTATGAGTGTGAATATGAATGGTTGTGTGCCTACTTTTGTATTGAGATGTGAACGTAAACAGCAAACACTCAAAAGTGTTGCATACCGACCTTAATGCTAAAAGTAAATCAGAGTCCTGCGTCTCACTGAAGGAATAACAGAGAAAATATATCAGGGTTGTAACTGTTCTGAAAAGGGCTCGGGGTACCAAAAGTCCAGAATTCACTTCTAAAGCATTACCTCTCGTACATTAAACTTTAATGATTAAAGGATTAAAAGTGGGGCTGGTCACAGCTGTGGTGAATAATGTATGGGGGAGGAGGGGTCATTTCCTTTGCTGCTATATTTAAAAACATCCTCAGTTCCTGTGGTAGCAGTTGTTGGATGGGCCAAGCAGGAAGGACATCATTTCCAGTAACTGCCATGACTACGGTTCAAGTTTATAATCCCATTTACTCTCTCTCTCTGTGTGTGTGTGTGTGTGTGTGTGTGTGTGTGTGGGTACTGATCAAAGCATATAGGCTTATACCTGAGATGATGCTCTTCTGTTGACTTTGGTCACTCTCCTCAAGGTTCTGAATGAACTCAACACTGTAATTATGTAAGTAATAAATAGTAGTGACATCAGGAGAGGTGTTGTGTACATCAGTGTTTATGTTGAGATTAGAAATGAGAGATCATGCCTTGTAGGGTTACATGTGGGTTATCATGTAGATGGTGGTTTAGTTGTGTAAATAAGGCTTTTGAAACGTGTTCGTGTTGTTCAACATATTTTAAACAGATCGAATGTACAATATAGATGCAGTCGGCATTAAGGGAAACGCCCACAAAACGTCACATCTGTTTTGTAATGAGGGGGGAAAACAAACCACGAACCAAAGTGTAAACGATCTACTGTTTATATTCTTCCCAATTCAAGCCCAAGTGTTAATGAGCCCTGCATTGGCTGCAGTGATATTAATAACATCACCATCTTTATTATTTCTCCTGAAATCATTTCCCTTCTTCTGTTTCTTAACACAGGCATGAGATTTTTTTGCTTTTTCTGACCTCCAGAGGCTATTTTTTAAATAATTTTCCAAATCCGTTAAAATATTTGGGGGGGGGTGGTGGTGGGGGGAAAAGGGTTGAACTCCTGCCCCTCCAAAGGTGATGAAGTTCTCGTGTTATGATGTTTCAACAAACATGTATGTTTCATTAGAGGCTTAGTGTTAAACAGGAAGTTCTCACAGTGAAGTCTCATCTTTTGGAGAGCGAATTGTGATCTATGTTAGATATTTCTAGGTTCTTTTTATTATCACTTTAATTATTGTAGAAATAATTAAGTATTAACTTCGTTTGAACACTGAAATTGAGGAATAGTACAAGAATAAAGAAAACACATGTAAAATATCACTATATCAGCGGGTACTTACAATTCTTAAGATATTTTGATGTGATTTATTCTAAAAAAGTGAATTCTTCCATAACATTATAAATGCTCCAAAGCTTATTTTTAAATGCGTGTAATACCTGCATTTAGTATTCCATTTTTCTTGGACCCCCCCCAACCTCCGCTTTTTTCATTCATAGCCAATCGCATGCCTGTTAACACTTGAGACTTTTCCACTTTCTACCCATTGCTACTGTGCTGCCCACTTATCTCACATGCACAAAATCGTTCCTCCGGTCACGCTGTCATGTTGTTGTTGTTGTTGTTGTTATTATTATTATTGTAAACCATACAAAACCAAAAAAAAATGAACAGCAGCTGAATAAGAGACACTAAGCCCATGAAATTAACTGATAACGGAAGTTGTAACTCGTCAGATCTTCAATAGTGAATGGGGAACTTTAAGTTTCATCTTATTCAAACATAAACTTTTTTTATACATTAAGAATTTTGGATTAATAGTATAAAAACATTTGAATTATACCAGATTTTTGATCATATAACAAATACATAAAGAACATGTACCAGATTTTTGTACAATATACCAGGGCGAAAAAAAAAAAAAAAAAAGGGGAACTATTTAAAAATTCAATAAAACCAAGAGTGATGGAAGAAAAATATTTTATTCATTGTAATTGAAACTATACAACATGCCACCGAAGAAACAATGATGGAATTTTCATTTTTTTAAAAATTACTTCCTGTAGATGGCGTCCTCCTGTACGAATGCATTCTTGAAATCTGCTGTTGAGATTCCTCATTGACAGCTGCAGCATCTCTGCTGGGATACTGTGAATTTCTTTCTGAATTCTGTTTTAACTCATCCAGAGTTCTTGGTCGAGTCGTGTACACTTTACTCTTGAGAGAGCCCCACAAGAAAAGAAATCACGAACGGACAACTCTGGCGATCCAAGAGGTTACGTACAAGAACGTTACCGAATCTTGAGATCACACGGTTATCCGAACAATTCTCACACAACCGCCAATGATTGCCGTGCAGTGTGTGATGTCACTCCATTCTGTTGAAACCGGGTTTCTTGAACATGTGGAAAATTGTTCAATTCAGGTGTAATGAAGGATTGTAACATCTCCACGTAACGAACAGCACCATGACTTCCTAAGTTGTAAAAACGTCGGAACTCCCTCTGCGCAGCTGTCAAACTATCACCGTTCTTATAAAACATTTTTATGGCTAACGTATGCTGTTGTTCGTTCCACTGGTCCATGGTTACTAAAATGGCGGAGTGTTTACTTGTTCAAGGTCTCTGTCTCGCAGTGCTGCCACTTGCTCATGTCTGCCAATATGCACTTCAAAAATTCCCATTTTTTTGGGTCTTCCTGTGTAACAAATACACAGTTCAGTGTGGTGGTAATAGCTGAGGTTTGCAGCTGATATCATGTGATGAGTCACAACACTGGTAGAGCCGCTGAGCTTAAAAAAAAAACAAAACAAAAAAAAACACGATGGGACCACCACCAGGGACCTAAAGATTTTTTTTTTTCAGGCTGCTGTATGTGCGTTAGCACAATGTGAGGAGTAAGGTGTATGGAAATCACTTAACGATGGTAGTCTAATTACTGTTAATGCTGCTCACATAGTTCTGTTCAGTTCAGTCATCCTATCTACAGTAAATGTGATGCTGTCTCTCACCAGGTGATTCAACCAGGTAGCAAAAGATATCCATGAATGATACTCTAGGCCATTGAGAGAAATCATTTATTCAGGTTTTTTTTAACCTATAGACAACTATCTAATCCTATTCCCTTCCGTCTGTTAATGGGACCATAGATGCAGAGACACAAGGAAACAATGTAAGGGACAAAGAAGTGTGTTTTAAATGAAATGAGATATTGTTTCCTTTAAAGCAACAGTTGAAGCGACGTCTGCTTCTGAGAACAGAGACACAGATGACCTTTTGTGTAAAAGCGGATGACATCAGACAAGAGTCAGGTTATTTATATTTTCTTGTAGTTCTTTGGAGAAGGCTGATCTCATGTATCTCACTTCTCGCCCTTGAAATACACAAATACAATAGAATTGGGCTGGTCGGCAAAGATGGTGGAACAGAAGAATGTTCAGCTCACGCGATGATCGAAAAGCCAAGAGACAAAAAAATGAAGGTTTTGAGAAGCACCCAGTGTGAAGAGCGTGGGATTGAGGAAATGTTTTATTTGTAAGATCTGATAATGACAGTGTTCACTTCTGACCTCCATAAAAGTGGCTGATGTCATAAGAGAGGCAAGGTATTCATGCGCTGGGGAGCAGCTCTTCCAGGAAGGCTGCTCTTATGCATCCTCGCACAGATAAGAGATTCAGGACAGCCGGCAAAGATAGCGGACCAGAAGAACTTCTGATTCAAGTAAGGAAGCGAGGAAACATATACAGGCTTTGAGATGTAACCTACAAGGATCTATTGTTTGTTTTCCTGTCAAGGAAAACACATGACACATAACATGGTAGTAAGGACACCCTACTTCACTGCCTCACTTCCACTAAGTTACACTGTTTATGCTCTAAAGAAGGTTAGTATGTCCACAGTATTTAAGACTGGCTTGATTGGCATTTGTTTTGTGCCAATTTGTGTCAAGCTGCTTACACAACAGCTCGGTCGGTTTGAGATATGGTGACTGTGCTGGCCGCCACAATATTACCAGAATACCAGCTGACTGCTTCCTCTCTACATACTTGTTACATGGTTTGGATTGTTTGGGGTCACTGTTTTGTTGTGGAAGGAAGGTGCTTCCAAGCGGACGCCGTCCATGGGGTATAGTGTTGCTAAATTCTCTCCCTAAACTATTGAATGGTAGAGTATATTTTGCAAACATTTAATTTCATTTCACAAAAGGAACAAATTGAAAGCCCAGTGTTGCCGTGATGTCCATGTTCAGTATACGGTATGTAAATTTCTGATCTAAATTGTAGAAACCTTACAGGTTTCCTCTCCTTGTAGGGAAAACCTGGAGGTCCCCCTAAGGGTGGACCACAAAATCTTTCAAAATCCTATATGTAATAACTAAAATAACATCAGTCAGGTAATTAAGCCCAGCTAGTCAAACCTGGATTTTTCCTCTGTTTACGTCTTTGAAAACAGGCGGCGTGTGTGTAGGTATGGTTTTATTTTTGTCTTTGCTCTGTTTTTTTAGATGATGAATGACTGTTTGTCCCCGGATGATCTGTATTTCCTGTTTATGCTAGCAGAATGAGATATTGGGGGTTGACAAAAATAGACCAGATTAATTAAGGCGCAGAAATGGAGGGGAGCTGCATGCTTTCCATTGGAGTTTCTTTTATGTAAACAATGTCGTGGAATGGAACATCTGCTAAGGAAGTGCTCAATCAGCGTGTGTGAGAACCAGTCTGTTAGAGAGATAACCTCTCGGGGAATCTTCAGAACAAAACACAGTAAAAATTGTATGAACACGGTCGTGCCCTTTATACTGTCTGCCCAGTTCAGTCATCACATGATGAGAGACACCTGCCTTGAGTTCCTTCAGGGATGCTTGCCCTATCAGGGTTCGTGTTTTACGAGGCTTCTATCCCTTGTTATATACCATGTCTCAGTGCAACAATAAAGGCAGTATGGTGAAGCAGTTGGTTAGCATGTTCACTGCGCAGCAAAAAGGTCCTGGGTTCAAGTCCCAGTCTTGGGTATTTCTGTATATCGTTTGCATGTTCTCCCTGTGCATACATGGGTTTCCTCCAGGTACTCTGGTTTCCTCCTACAGTCCAAAGACATGCACAGTAGGCTAATTGGCTGCTCCAAATTTATTGTCCCTTAGCTATGTATAGGAGTATGAATGGATGTGTATGTTCGCCATGCAATGGTCGGGCAAGCTGTAACCCGCCTTCACCCAGCATTGGTTGAAGTATGCTCCAACCCCTGAAACAAGATGTTCTGGAACAACCTGCATTACCTCAAGTTTGTACAGAACAAATCGTTTTTACACTGCCTTTTGCACAGATGCAACTTTCTCTTGGTGCAAGTGTTGTATAAAAGCAGCTCTATACAGATGTGTATTGGTTTTAGTTATGACGAGAAATTTCCAGAGATAAATATATGCAGTGGTACCTCATGTTTCGAAAGACCCAACAAACAAAAAATCCAGGTAACGAAACGCATTTACCTAAAATTTCTGTATCTGGATATGAAAAAAAATCACATTACGAAATGTGCCATAGGGCAGTGGTGGTCTAGTGGTATAGGGCGCTGGATCGCTGATCCAAAGGTTGGGGGTTCGAGTCCCACTCTCCACAAGGTTGTCACTGTACCCCCCAGTGCAGCTAACTGGGTTATCAAAGGCCGGCCATGTCTCCCACTGTCCATGGTGTGAGGCATGTAAAAGAACCATTGCTGACTTTCGACAAGAGTAGGCTGCAAAGTCGTCAGCGTGTTTCTGCCCTGTGATGGCCTGGCGAGCTGTCCAGGGTGTACTCTGCCCTCGCCCGAAGTTGGATGGGATGGGCACCAGCCTCCCCGCGACCCAAACTAGGATTAAGCGGGTACAGAAAATGAACTGATGATGATGAAATGAAATGCGCCATCTCTAAAATTCAAACAATACGCGAGTTGCTCTCCCATTGGCTTTCTCCAAACATCCCGCCCCGTTGCCCTCCCACTGGCTAGGAGGGAGCTGCATCTCCATAATTCCGTGTGCCTTCGACCCATTGTTCGTCACTGAGTTCTAACACACAAAACGGACAGAGTTACTGTTGTTTCATGAGTTTTTCGAGTGTGCTCATTGCAACTTTATTTTTTGGCTCAGGCTTTTAACCTTACATAAACATTGGTAAGATTATAACTCTGCGAAGAAGACATGGTCAACACTCACACACTCGCACTCGCACATGCGGTTGAGTGATATCGCAAAGGAATATGGCCAAACCCGTCTACCATCAGTACGATATTGAAGCAGAAGGAGGCCTTAAAAGGTATACTTTTATCATTCTTAAAGGGTTTAGGGGTAGTATTGGGGGCCTTGGAATGAATCAGGCCTTTTACGTGTAAAATGTGGTTCAACTTACGAAAAAAATCTGGTTACGAAACCACTTCTGGAACGGATTAATTTCGTAAGGTGAGGTACCACTGTACAGGTTTCTGAGATGCTCTGTGCTCATAGGTTCAGACTCATGGACACAGGCCCTTTTATTCTAAATATAACTCGGTGTTGAAATGCTCAGTCCTACTATGATCATGGATAGCCTGGAGCTTATCTCAACCAATGTTAAGTGAAGACACCCTGATCAGCTCGCCAGACCACTGTAGAGCCAACATACACAACCATTCACACTCACACGAGCGGTGATTTGGAACATCTTGTTAGCCTAATGTAAATGTCTTTGGACTGTGTGAGGATATCTCAGACCATAGAGAGAACATGCATTTTACATTTGCAGCATTTGGCAGATGCTCTAATACAGAGAAACAGACAATTATCATTTTTATACAACTTGAGCAATTTAGGGTTAAGGGCCTTTCTCAAAAGACCAACAGTGGTGACATTCGGGATTGAACCTTGGGATTAATAACCCTTCACATTTACCACTAAGCCACCATATGCACCTAGGACCTAACCACTATGTCACCTTGCTGCCAAAAACCAAACACTATCATTGTTTAATAATGATAATAATAATAATAAAAATAATTATGATGATGATGATCCAGTGGTTTGATCAGCAGGAATATTTAAACCTCATTAACACATTCGAGAACACTGGGCCAGTCCGTGTTTAACAACTTTTCTGTATATATAATTCATAGGAATGCAAAGTGACCTGTTTACATACAGCATTGGTACTTTTAGAGAGCAGTAGTCAAGTACAAAGAGTTTGGGATTCATCTGTCGATGAAGAAAACTGCCTGTGAAAGATTACACTTCGGAATGTTGTGGAATCCGAGGAAAACCCCCACCCACCCACCCCACATGCCTGAAAACATGACATTCCAGCTTGACTAATCTCATTAATGACACTGTTTATACCGGAGGTAATGCCTGTCCTCCCTCTCCTCCCACACTTCCTCCAATCATTCCTTACTTCTCTTCCTCCCTCCATCACTCAATCTTTTAACCACACCCATTCTCCTGCACTTCTATCCTTATCTTTATCACCCTTGACCCGCCATCATTTATAGTTCAGCCCTTGAATAGAGGATTCCATAGTTCAGGGGTGTCGCACTTATTTTCAGTGAGGGCCATATCACAAAATTTCTAGGTTACCAAGGGTGGACTATTCACAGACCATCCATTTGGGGGAAAAAGGCCATTAAATGAAATCTGCATGACAAAATGATTTTAGTTTCATCAGTTCAGTTCATTTACTGTAACCGCTTAATCCTAATTAGGGTCGCAGAGAGGCTGGTGCCCATCTCAGCCGACTCCGGGCGAGGGCAGAGTACACCCTGGACAGCTCGCCAGGCCATCGCAGGGCGGAAACACGCTGACGGCTTTGCAGCCTACTCTTGTCGAAAGTCAGCAATGGTTCTTCTACATGCCTCAAACCGTAGACAGTGAGAGACATGGCCGGCCTTTGATAACCCAGTCAGCTGCACTGGAGGTGATTTGTTTAGGCATATGTTCTTTTCTTCACCTTCCTTTTCTGATGAGACACAATCTTTCTTGAGTCATGAATGACTAGCTGTTGATTTGAAGTAGGTTGCTGCCACCTAGTGGAATGATGATGAATTAGTGTTCATGGTAGTAGTTAATGCAATGAATGTACGATAATCATATTCTTGAAAAGCTCTCGTGGGCCACATAAAATGTATTAGTAGGTTGGATTTTGACACCTGTGTTGTAGTTATTGTTTTCTGCTCAGATCCAAACATCATACTTGTCAAACTCTTTGTCACCTTGTTGTTGTTATTGTTGTCCTGGAAAGTTGGCTCTGTAAATCCCACTCGTTCATTATTGATCAGAGTCACATGAAGCTCGGCAGACTTGTTATTATGGAAAATGGCTACAATTCCATGGAGGCTGATTTTGGATTTTCAAACCGGAAAAGGAATTATGAGATTGTAACTGAAAACATGCAAGATCCAACTGCCACACCAATAATTCTGTAGTGTTGGGTTTTTCAATTTTCAACCAGGATATAGAATGTGAGGTCATAGTCATGAAATTTTAAGGTCCTACTTCAGTTTTTGATTTTGATAAACTGTATTAATCCTGCAAGGAAAACTATTGCCCCTGCATTTAACGCGTTCAAAGTGAGCACACACACAAAATCACTGAACACACACCCGGAGTAGTGGGCTGTCACCCACATTGAGGTACCCAGAGAGCAAGTTAAGGGATAGGTTCCTTACTTATAGACACTTCAGCAATGAAGTTGGACCCCTGGGATTTTTAAGTATTGAGACAAATTTGGCACGTTACCTCTGAAAGCAACTATGGTTGTGACAATTTTCGCATGTCACCATCACCTCTTGTGCATCATCATACTCAAAATTTTATTTATATATATATATATATATATATATATATATATATATATATATATATAAATACATACATATACACAGGGCTCCCTCACTACTTCGCGCATCCATTTTCATCACACCCTCTGTCCTGCATTTTTGGGTCTGGCTGAATGTTCCTGGCGTCACAGGAAGGGCTAGAAGATTCTGTGACACCATGAATATTCAGCCGGACCCAAAAATTCTGGAGACAGAGTGTGATGGAAATGATGGAAAGGCACTAGAGTACGGGGAAATAGTAGTCACTGTTAGAGATGCAGATAAACATGGAAATCATCATACACTAAGGGAACTGGTTGAGCACAGAGCTGAGACCCAGAGAGGGAAGAGGGACAATCTTCTAGCACCGGGAGGAGCGCTCTGCTTGTCTTTATAGCCCGTGATTAAGTGGAATCAAGTGTGTATGTTTAGCGCTCCACCCGCGTTTGACAGCCATGCCCCTCTCCAGCATGCATTCAGAGAGAAAGAGAGTGTTAGAGCCACCAAAACCAGAGTCGCTCACAACACAGACCATAACCTAGTGTACTGTATTCAATAATTTTTTCACTTAATTTGCGGACCTATGGTACCGTTAACTTTTGTTCAAAAGACGATGGAATGGATTAAAACCATTTACATTATTTGTAATAGGAAAAGCGGATTCGGAATTCGACCAGTCGTCTGGAACGAATCCCCCCCCCCTCCCTCCCCACTATAAATAGTGTCATTTGTCTATAGAATTGTTATAAGTAATCCTCTGCATAACACTGTATCCTTATTAACGTTATGGAATACAAAAAAAGGAAGAAATACAGATCAACTTCCAACAAAGAATAACTTATTTTCTTAGCACTGTCGTCATCCAGCATGACAGAGATCAGGTAGTATTAGTTCCTCTGCTTTGGTGTGGAGTTTTTTTGCACTGAGCAATTTGGCACGCCACCTTATATAATGCTAAGAGAGCTCGCTGGTTTGCGGAAGTAGCATTCACAAAGCGGGATGATTGTTAGCAATATTCGGCACGTTTTTTTGCTGAAAAAAAAGTCAGGCGGCTTATCAGCATGATCGGGGTGTAATGCCTTTAAGTGACGCCTTAATTTATTTGGCTTCATGCTGTCCGCTGCCAATGTTTTCAGACACAGTAAATACACCAGTCTTTCCTCGTTTCTCACCATAGTCACAGTAAAGCCAAGTGCTACATACGCTTCGTCATACTTCCTTGACTCCGCTTTCGGGAAACTTTTGTTTCTCTCACTGTCTCTGTCTCTCTCCACCTCTCTTTCTGTCCCTGTTAAAAAAAAATCATGATGGGTTTATTAACTTCACTTCATATTTTACCATTGAGCTATTTCTTTCTGGGCACACTCTGACAGTGAGGGAGCCACTGCCACCTACTGTACTGGATGTACAATTACACTTTATTCTAGTACGGCAAAAAAACAAAGCATGTTCCCTAGGGTCACCCCCACCCCCAGTATCGCACCGTGCCGCCCCACTATTTGAGAACCACTGCTTTGGCGTGAGGGAAAGGAAGCCTCTGATTGGTGAGCATGGCTGTCTCACACACCAATGTCATATAATTAACCGATAGGTCAGATTCAAGACTTGCAACAATAACTGCAGTCATTGTGGTTTGTACACTGTATTTATACAGATTTTTATTTTATTGTTTTGGTTAAATTTGATAATTTGTTCAACTCTTAATTTAAACCAAAAATGAACCAGAAGTCCAGTAGCTAAAAAATCAGTTTTCCCAGCGGGTTACTGACAGCATCTGTGGCATTTTAGGAGCGATGAGTATCATAGAGGGGCCCCTTGCTTTACATTCAACGGAGACTCAGGACACATGCGCATGCACACACACACACACACACACACACACACACACACACTATCCTGTTATCCCTACACTGCTCTGTATTTAACCTAACATGACATCAGGCAGTGTAAAACATCTGGAATGTTTAATGCTGTTTGTAGACTGGGTATTTTATGCCACTCTGCACACATCTTACAGAAATTAGAGTTTGCCTTGGTTGAATTTAGAAACTTACTTCAACAAATGAGAGTTTTTGTTTTTTAAAATAAAAGTATGTAATATCTAATTTTCCCCAAATAAATATTTACACACACCTCCTGCCAAGCCAATGTGAAGTTTAACTTTAAAGCATGCTGGAGCCTAATCTCACACAATGATGAAACTCCAGTCAGCTTGCTATGCCTGGGCAATTCTTACTGTCCCCGTAAAACCCAGAGTAAAAAGTGAAAATTGTAAGGACACAGAACTCGAAGCATGAAGGAGAAGGAGGGAGAACACAAGATTTTTCAGGAAATGAGCATAAGTGTTGGCCCAGGAGATGGAATCTGGCGTGTTTGTTCTGGCATAATGCTCCCCTGCTGCAGGCCCCCCGACCCAGCAAGAGGAAAACACACAGGGAAGAAAACTGCAGGAAAGACTTACACGGGGAAAAGGGAAGCTTGAGAGAGTTGGTGAAAAATAGATGGTGTGAGGCAGGATGAAGAAGGGATGATGTAGTGAGGAGAAAGGCATTAATGGAGAACACTGCTGAAAATTAATGTCTAAACTTTTTTATTTTTTCTGTGTGCAGAATTGTAGATCAATAGCTGCTGCAGTAGTGATTTTATTGGTGATTAAAATTGAATCAGATGGCGACATCAAGGCCCATGTTATCATGAAGAATTTTGGCTTTAAACATTTTCAGAAATTCAGGAGTTTGTTCCTAAGCATATGAATCTTGTGTGTGTGTGTGTGTGTGCACGTGTGTGTGTGTGTGTGTGTGTGTGTGTGTATATATATATATATATATATATACACACAAACCGGATTCCCAAAAAGTTGGGACACTATACAAACTGTGAATAAAAACTGAATGCAATGATGTTGAAGTGCCAAATTTCAATATTTTATTCTGAATAGAATACAGATGACAGGGTCAAAAGTTTAAACTGAGAAAATGCATCATTTTAAGTGGAAAAATATGTTGATTTTAAATTTCATGGTGTTAACAAAATAGTGTCTGTCACAAACAAACAAAAAAAAAAGTTATCCACAAAGGGTGCACCTTATCACCACACAGTAGCACGCACTATTGCTATTTGTGCAGATTTCATAAATGCTTGTGGTGCAAAATATTCTTAGGCAAATGTAAATATGTAAAATGTTTAAAGAATCTAATAATTTTAGCTAAAACAAAAATTGTAAGTAGTAGCTAACAAAGGCTGCCAGTCTTTAGTGGAAATAAGAATACTTTATTGATCTCAGCGGAAGTTGTATAAGAATGAGATGAGAGATTTCCTTTCAGCTTTTCCCTTTATCAGGGGTCGCCACAGCGAATGATTCGCACGTTTGATTTGGCATAGGTTTTTACGTCGGCTGCCCTTCCTGACACAACCCTTTAGCAAGGGACAGAAACATGCTGACGACTTTGCAGCTACTCTTTACGAAAGTCAGCAATGGTTCTTTTATACGGCTCTTACCTTAGACAGTGAGAGACATGGCCCGCCTTTGATAACCCAGTTAGCTACACTGGGTGGGGGGACAGTGACACCCTTGTGAGGACTCGAACCCCCAACCTCAGGATCATCAATCCAGCGCCCTAGACCACCACTGCCCTAAATAGTATAAAAATATAAATGTATAAAGTACAGAAAGTAGAAATAAACTTAAAGGAGTGGTGTCATAACTATTTTTTGTAAATAGCCTAATTATCATGAATGATATTATCAAATTAGATATAATGATTCATGGACATGAAAATTTACTGATGAAAGAACATTGGATGAATTGGAGGTCATACATTAAGTTTGTTAGAGGTTTAAAACGCAATCTCAATCTTTTGATATTAAAAGGTCAATGTTGTAATGCAGTCCATTCGCTCCATACTGGGCTGAAAAACTCTGTTGCAGTGTGAGTGTGAGTCTTTGCATGTGTAGTTTCAGATTTAAACTGAGACATTTGGAAAGTCGATATTATAATGGCGCCCACCTCACAACACAAAAACACACCACAATGTACTGTATGCAGGCAACTTTTTCTTTTCTTCATCAAATTTAAAATATTTCATTAAGTACTAAATTGCACTTTCTTGGAATCTCCTATGCAAATATGCAAGATTATGCAGACGCTCCCCGACTTACATTCATCCGTTTTACGTTTTTTCGACTTTACCCCCCCCCCAAAAAAAAAAAAAAAAAAAAAAAAGTCAAATTTTGAGTTCAGATGTACCTACGTAGTATGCTGACATAATGATGCAATGACACTGCAAAGAAAGAACTCTCCGCTTTGCTGGGATTCACATCAGTGCAGGCTGTGTTCTAAATGAGTTCAACGGCACCCTTGTGCACTTGAAAGACCGAAAGTCTGTATAACCCACAGCAAGTACACTACTTTCGGTATTGAGCGCCTCACATATTGTAAGCGTTGATTGACTGTTTTAAGCTTCATGTAAAGTAACTCGGTATAAATAAGTGACTTATTTGAAATTAATGTTGATATTATTTGATATATTTGATATTATTTTACAATGTTATGTTTATAACAATTGATTTAGGGGTGTTTTATGAGATACGGTAATGGTATTTATGGATGTATAGTACAGTATGAGCGTCATATGTCACACTTCATACGTCACTGTAACAACTTGCGTTCGGCCATCCGGAACCAATTAAAAACGTAAGTCGGGGAGCGTCTGTATACAGTGTGTCATACGAGCGTAACACAACAGAATCTGATAATCACTCTCACGCATATACAGCATATTTAAACACACCAAAGTCAGTGGACTGAGATCTTCTGGCCTCTCAACCCTTTTCCTGTGGCCAAACAAACAGCGCAGCACAGGAGCGGATGTGTTCATGGGGGTTGGAGAGAAACCTTTGCGATGGGCCATTACATAAGCATGTGCACACACTGAGAGCTTGTTCGAACTACTTAACATGAGCAAATCACTGCTTTATTTCATGTATAAGGAATGTCAGAGGTCACCACAATGTTCAGTACTTCGGGTATAACCCCTTTCCCGACACCCTACACACCCAATCCCCCACTCAACGCTCAGCAGAATGTGTGATTACCCCCCCACATCCATCCATCCATCTATCTAGTTTATCTGTCACTGTGCGGAATCATTTCCTCTTACCCGCTTTCCCAGCACACCACTCCCTTCCCTTCATCTTCTACATGGAGAGCGGAATCAAACAAGAGTGGAAGGAAATAGTAGCAGGCCTGAATCTGAGCACTGGTGTGCGTGTACATGTGTGTAGGAGATAGGAGATGGGATCGTCCCATATTCCTTAAATATGTTACTGTTCCTCATTGCAGGCCAGCTCACCCTGTCTTCCAGCCCCATCCTCTGATTTGGTGAGTTAATTTTATTTTCTTATATTGTAGTATCAATGCTTTGTGCCCGCTGGAGCTGTGATGGGTTTCACACCCACAGAAAACCTGACTGGGATGATGTGACTAAAATGAATAAATGAATATTGCATTATAAAAGTTCTGTCCAGTGATTAGACCAATCACTTGCTTTATTTCATTTAATTTAAGTGTGATTTAATTGGTCTAAGTGTGAGACTGGTGTTGTAGTGGTTAGGGTGCATGGTTCATGATTGAGATGTTGTGAGTTGGAATTCCATCAGAACCTTGTGCAGGATCTCAAGCACAAGTCGTCAACAGAGAATTAACAAGGTCTCTCTGCCATTTCATTCAAATGTATGTCCACCTGGCAAAAATGGGTACTGTGAAGGTAACTTGTACTGGACCTGCATTCCATCCAGAAAGAGAGAAATTCCTAATTGTTTCATGCTATGGAAAGTGAGAAGTTACAGCCTGATGAGAGTAGGCTTGTGCATATTTAAAAAAAGACTTTCTCTAAGGTTTTTGAAAATTGAGGTCAATATAAAGACACATTTATTTTCTGTTTGTTGTGTGTATTGTACTTAATCCTACTTTACATCGACAGCAACGGAGGGGAACATCTTCAAGACACATTCAGCATCTGGTAAGAACGATTTTTTCAGTTCACTGTCTGTCATCCATAATGTGTTCTTACAACCAGATACAGTACACAGCAACCATATACAGTATGTGGAGAACACGAATTACAAATAATAATATTATAAAAATAAGTCCGACTCTCCACAAGGTTGTTACTGTCCCCTCCAGTGCAGCTAACTGGGTTATCAAAGGCGCGGGCCATGTCTCTCACTGTCTATGGTGAGAGGCATGTAAAAGAACTATTGCTGACTTTCGTAAAGAGTAGGCTGCAAAGTCGTCAGCGTGTTTCTGCCCCTTGCTAAAAAAGGGTTGTGACAGGAAGGGCATCCGACGTAAAAACCTCTGCCAAATCAAATGTGCGAATCAGATGATTCGCTGTGGCAACTCCCGAGTGTTAAAAAAAAAAAAAAAAAAAAAAGCCGAAAGGAAGACAGACGATGATATAAAAATAAGGCACTACCCAAGTGAGAGACCGGACCCGATCGAAGAGAAGTATAAAGGCCTTATGCACAACTGGGCACAAAGAGGGTAGTGAGTGAAGGCACTGCCTAAAGGTGGAGCTCTCAATAGATATCTCTATTGATAGATGTTTGATGACTCGGACTTATCAGAGTACCACGGCACTTAAAGGGCTGAATCAACTTCAGGAAATAAATAAATAAATAATTCACAATGACTCCCACCTTCATTTGTATCACTTGTCATTTTTTGTTACATGATCCGTTTAACTACTTCATTTTCCGTGATGCTGTTCATGTTTGGTGTTCTTTTGCTTTCGGAAAATTTATCTGTCTACTTGAGCTAGATTGCTAACACCAGCCTTGGACGCCTATCAATAGAGAGATCTATTGCTTTATGTGGTGCCTAAATCTGTATATTATTAATAATGGCATCTATGCTTCTTTTTCTCAGGGCTCAACCAAATCACTGACTTACAGCAAACCGAGAAGTACTTTACCCAGGTAAACATTCCTTCTTCAGTTCAAGAGTAATCTCAAGAGTTATCGCTGTGCAACATAGTAAGACAGTAAGCATTCTTTAACAGCATACCTGAATGAGCCTTCAGGCAATTACACTTTAAAAAAAAAAAAGACATCCTGCACCAGAAATTTATGGGGTTTTATCTGTGGAACGAAACTGCTAAAGCTCACGGAGTTAATCTGTTTTGGCGTTGAATGTGGAGTAACATGCAGAGAGTCGTTGCTCAAGCATGTGACTAAGCACTTGGTTATTTCCGCTGGAACAGACTGACAGATTGGATGTTTCATATCAAAACCAGTTGTAGATTACTTGTGCACCAGTTCAACACGAGAATACTGTTTGTAATTTTTGTGAGCTGGATGCATAATATTTTTCCAACTCCCTCATCAAACGCTGTCTCTTTTCCTCCACTTTCCCAACCTGCGGCTTCTTGCCAAAGTTACTGTAACAGATTTTCAAAACTAAACATGTTAAATCTGCCTCTTCAGGAGTCTGAGTGTGGATCGGGTAATGGACCGGGTGATGGAGCGCCACTACGACTTTGACCTTACCTACATCACCGAGCGTATCATCTCGGTCTTCTTCCCCCCTCTGCTGGATGAGCAGCGTTATTGCCTTAATCTCAAAGAAGTGGCAGCAATGCTCAAATCCAAACATCAGGACAAGTTTTTGGTCAGTAATTATGGCTGTACACCTCAGCCCAAAGTGAAACACGTGCACAAATAATTAATACCTCATCTGTTCTGTACAGTTACTAAACCTCTCTGAGAGAAGGAATGACATCACACGGCTTAACCCCAAGGTAGAATTTTTATTACACATTTTGAAAAAAATATCGATTATATCTGTTCTGATGAAACTGAGCTCATTTTTTTATCCCCATAACCCTCTCGGTCTCTCATTTTTAGGTCCATAATTTTGGTTGGCCAGACCTGCATGCACCCCCGCTGGACAAAATCTGCTCTATGTGCAAGGCCATGGAGACATGGTTAAACTCTGACCCGCAACATGTCGTGGTCCTGCACTGCAAGGTCAGAGGCTACAACTGTCTGTGAAAAAGTTCACTTAGGGTGACATGGTTCATGTATTTCCATACAACATTATTTTCAGTTAGGTAAGAATATATATATAGACAGGCGCTCCCCAGCTTGCGAACGAGTTAGGTTCCAGCTGGCCATTCGTTAGATGAATTAGTTTGTAAGTCGTTACGTTCCCCTCTAAAGAATGCCCTGTATGTTTAAACCTTGTATAAGTAACCTATATGAGTTTGTACTGTATACAATCTCTCTGTCTCTCTCTCTCTGAGTTATTAAATAACTGACCGCACGGTGTAATCATGCTCTTGAGCGCAGTCTAATTGAAAGCATAGACTATCACCCCCCCCTCTCTCTCTCTCTCTCTCACACACACACACACAGGCGACACTACAACTGGACAATTGAACTGATCAGCTTCTGGTTGCCCTTGGAAGGTGCACCGGAGAACTAATCGAACTTCAACATGAAGATAATCTGATGAATTTATTTATTTACCCGAAGTTTGTGTAATGCTTCCTGGATAATTCTGTTTGATTGGTGGATTATTTGTGAATCATTCCCCAATATGATTCATGGTTTGTGTCTCACTCAGTGTCTGACCCGACTCGACTCAACCTGCTGCCCACACGCCTGAAGCTTTAAAGTCTTGATAGTGTTAAATCATGAATAGCACAAATCATTGTTAATGACACCATTCCTCTCGTGACACCACAGTAAACGTCATCCTGCACATCAAAACCACTCGGCATCGCCAAGGCACACCATTTAACCCACTGGTCCCAGTCCCAGATAACGAATGAATCTGTTTCGGATCTTGAGGTGCAAGACGTGCTGACCTCTGAGAGCAGTGTGTGCACATTACCGGCTCATAGGTGGAAAGTTCATACTAGTGGGGGACATGAAATTAAACACTTAAAAAACTTTTAACCTTTCTCTCTCTCGCTCGCTCTGTCTCTCTCTCTCTCTCTCCATAGTCATCACATTATTAATATCATTATGTCACGTGTTTAAACTCCTGGATCCTCTCAAGCACAGCACAGCGGATCTGATCAGATTTACAGAGAGTTTCACTCTTACCCAGTTCATTATAATACTGGAGTCAGTTTGTTTCTTCTTTGAAACTTTTGGCAGGAGTTCAGAAATGTATTGTTCTGCTTCTCTTCCTGGACCATGTCAGCCACGCCCCCCTCTGGAGCCTAGTATTAAGTGTATCTCAGGATAATGTTTAATCATATTTCATAATTATGTTTACTGTATGTTCTATCTTTCTATAGATTTTATTACTACTTGTTCTTCAATTTTATTTCGCTTTCACTCTCGACCTTGGATCGGATGTTCGTAAAACGATTGTTCGTTAGTGGGGGAGCGTCTTTAATTCATTTTGACATTTTAGCTCAAGTATTTTGTGCTTCATTTTACAAGTGTCAGTAATTTGGAAACCTGTAACCATAATTTCAGTGCATGAATGTGGTATTTGAAGGAGCCCATTCACTAGTGAATATCTGATGTGTTTTTATTTTCTGTTATCAGTTGACTCTGGCTGAATATAAAAGTTTCAAGTTTCCTGGTGGGAACCCCCCCCCATGTCATTATCTTCTTCCCCCCCATCACGGAATGTTCAACAGAGTGGCAGTTATAGAAATGGTTTCTGTCTGTCAAATTTGTTAGTTCAATAACTTTGGATGGAAATGGTCAACAAATTCAGTGTATAGATTTCTCAAGGGGCAAATAAGGTGATCATGTATATGGGTCATATTGACCTTGTTGTAAGGGTACTTCCTGCTAATGTGATAACTTTGAAGGGAAATCACCAAATTTGGTGGATGGGTTCATACAAGGTCTTATTTGGGTTTCTACATGGGTACCCAATGACATTGTTTTGTGGTCACAACAAGCAACTTGGTGTAATGGGTTCCATCTATCCAATGATATAGTGTGATAATTTTGCAAGGAAATGACATAGTTTTACCAAATTTGATGAACGGGTCCCCCATGGGCGCATAGGATGGGATTGAATGTAGAGTGCTTTGACTTTATTTCAAGGTCACTTTTTACATTTTGGAGTAATTAGGTAGTCCTGAACTTCACATCTTGTTTTGGTTCTCTGTCTCTTTACATGTATGATAATTTTCCAACCCCGATTTGTAGAAAGTGGAAAAGTCTGAGGTTCGGTGTTCTGCTGTCTTGCTCACCTTAAGATGGCGATGTTTACAAATAGCATGCAGGGGTCACTAACACTCGCATAAAAAATTAAGCAAATGATTTCTGAAAAGACATTGTGGCTGATTTCATTTTATTTTACCTGGGGACTGAATTGAAACTGTTAATAATAATAATAGTATGTAACTTTTATTGTATTTATTTAGTCCTGTTTTTGAACCTCATTATTTCTTTCAACATGCAGGGGAATAAAGGAAAGACAGGAGTCATCATTGCTGCATATATGCACTACAGCAAGATATCAGCTGGGTGAGAGTCTCTGTTCTCCACACAAATCCATACGAGAGTATGTAACATATATAGAACATCCAGTGGAAAGAGGTTGCAATTAAATCAAGTAATGTCATACTGTGTTCTAGAATAATCAAGAAAGTATGGATAGTTTAATATCAACTTTATATTAATTTCAACACACCAATCATCAGCAGAATGTTAAACCCTTTAATCCTGATAATGGCATAACATTTCTTAGTGGCTTCACTTTAAGAGGATCCTGGGTTTGAGCTCCAGGCTGGGTGAGAGTGTTTCTGTGAGGCTCATCAGGGTTTCCTCTGGGTAATCCAGTTTCTTCCTATAGTCCACATACATGCACTTAAGGTTAATTAGCTGTTCCAAATTTACCCCAGGTGTGTTTGTGTGTGTGTGTGTGTGTGTGTGTGTGTGTGTGTTGCCCTCAAAATGGCCTGTTGAGCTGTTCAGGGTGTACCCAGCTTTTGCCAGGAGTTGGCTGATAGTCTCCAGGTTCATTGTGACCCTAAGAGGATTATGTATTTCGGCAACTGAGTGAATTAAATAGAAAATCAGAATGCTGTCCAAAACAAAACAAATCAGAAAAGTAACTTTTCTTAAGTACATTTACACATGAGATTATCCACTGAACCAAGCCATAGACAATAAATTAATGAGACCTCCATTACAACTGACAGAAATGCAAGTTGTTTTTTGGCTGTTGATTCACGTATATCTGGAGAACAGATGAGTGATCAGTCCGATCTGCACCTGGAAAGTTCTCTGGCAGTGAGAACAGGGAATAGTGGCAGTAGATAGAGATCTGTTGGCGCTGTTCTTCCTGGCCTGTCTATGTTGCTTTGCTATAGCAATCCTGTTCACTTCATAGGTACAGGCACCGCTGTGAACAGGAGAGCACCATCCAGATCGGTCTTGCGTTAGCTGCTCCCACATGTCATTGCTGATGCTGAAGGCCTTGAGCGAGGCTTTAAGGGTGTCCTTGAAGTGCCTTTTCTGGCCTTCCTGGGAGTGTTTTCCTTGTACCAGTTTGCCATACATCAGTTTCTTTGGGAGCTGATGGTCTGGCGTGTGAACCACGTGTCCTGCCCAGTGGAGCTGTGACTGCATCGGGAAAGTATGGATGCTGAGCAGGCCAGCACGAGTGAGGACCTCCGTGTTTGGGACCTTATCTTGCCACTTTATGGCAAAGTTTACTGAGGCAGGTCATGCGGAAGTGGTTCAGCTTCCTGGCATGGTACTGGCACATGTTCCATGTTTCAAAACCATAGAGCAGTGTGGTGAGAACTCTGGCCCAGTACACTTTGATCTTCGTCTCTAGAGTGATGCTTCTCCTATTCCACACGTTCTTGTAGAGTCTGCCAAAAGTATTAAACTTTGGCGATTTTGGCATTCACGTCATCATCAATCACAGTATTTCTGGAGAGCATGCTGCCAAGGTATGTGAACTTGTCTACGAAGTTCAGTCTCTGCCCATTGATAGTGATGTTTGGTTTAGCGTATGGCTTTCCTAAAGATGGATGATGTAGTACTTCAGTCTTCTTCATACTGATGGTTAGGCCAAAGTTGTTGCAGGCATCAGAAAACTTGTGAACATGTGTTGCATGTCAGCTTCAGAAGCAGCTTTAAGGGCACAGTCGTCAGCAAACAAAGTCATTGATGGTGTTGGATTGAACCTTGGTGTTTGCATGAAACCTCCTGAGGTTGAAGATTGATCCATCAAAGAGATATCTGATGTCGATGCCTGTGTCCGTGTCTCTGAAGGGATCCATCAGCATGGCTGAGAACATAAGGCTGAACAGTGTCGGTGTGAGAACACACACTGGCTTCACCCCACTGGAGACAAGAAATGGGTCTGATGATTCTCCGTTGTCTTGAACTCGTGCCAACATGCCATCGTGCAGTTGACGTATGATGATGATGATGAATTTTTTTGGGACAACCGTACTTCGCCAAGATTCGGCAAAGGCCCTCTCTGCTATCAGTGTCAAAGGCCTTGGTCAGATCGATATAGATGGAGTACAGGTCAACATTTTATTCCTGACATTTCTCTTGGAGCTGTCTAGCAACAAATGCCATGTCGATAGTCCTTTCTTTCCGGAAGCCACACTGGCTTTCAGGTGGAAGACCTTGCTCAAAGTGAGCAATGAGGCGGTTGAGTAGAACTCTTTCCAGTGTCCTGTCTGTGATGGGCAGAAGAGAGATTCTACGATGGTTGTCCCAGGCCTGTCAGTTTCCCTTACGTTTAGGGGCTTTGATGCACTGAGGACGTCTTTTGGGGTTGATGCGGATGTTACGGTTGGGGACAATGAGGCAGTGGACGGTCCACAGCGTTCCACGCCATACATGGCTTTGGTGACTCGTACGTCTGGCTTGTCTCTCTTCCTGACGATGACGAAGTCAATTAGATACCAATGCTTCGAGCAAGGGTGCATCCATGAAGTCCTGTTATGGGTAGGGAGGTATCAGAAGGCCATGTTCAGCACAGGTCTGGAGGAGCAGCAAGCCATTGCTGTTGCCCATGCTTCCCAATCACTCCCTCCCAATAAGCACTGTCACAACCAACTCTCACATTGAAATTGCCAAGGACAATAAACTTGTCAGCGTTTGGTACAGCGGTGATGACTGCGTTCAAGTCTTCTATGGAACTTGTCCTTGATCTCGTCTGGGTCGGTCATGGTGGGAACATAGACGCTGATGATGGTGGCAAACTTCTCACCACGGGGAAGAGAGTGTCATTGTCATAAGGTGATTGTTCACTCCTTTTGGGAGACAAGTCAACTTGTCTACAAGCAATGATTTCACTGCAAACCTGACGCCAGCCTCATGTCTCTCATCAGGTTCCCATCCATTCAAGAAGGTGTAGCTTGAACCTCTCTCACACAATTCGCCCTCTCCATCCATTCTGGTTTTACGTAGGGTAGCGCTGTCGATGTTGTATCTGTCGAGTTCACTAGCGAGGAGTGCTGTGCATCCTTGGGGCCTGTGCGAGTCATCGCTATCGATCAATGTTCGAATGTTCCATGAAGCAAGGTTTAATGGCGTTGTCCTTCTTTTCTTCCTTTGATTTGGACTGCAAGAGTAGGGTCCCGCCAGCCGCGGTATGCTGGCTATATGGTAAGTGTAAGTGCAGTAGGCAATGTTTAGGACACCTTTTGTAGTCCCTTCTTCATTCCAGGAAGGTAAATAGTGCATTCCTCAAGAGGGCTGCTCAGTCGCTGAGACTGCTGTCAGACTCCATCGCTGCTCCATTCAGTAAAGAATGACCGAATGGCCTGAGCCGCCTGTGTGCAGGTCTACAGCTATGACTACCAGTGTACCCACACCTGTTGCTTCGTTGCTCGCCTCTTACCACAGGGCTTTGGTTGATAATGGCGGGATGGGATAAGAGATGACTGATCACTTGCATGATAATTTAAATTTAAGTGAGGAAGAGTTGTGCGCCATCACCCTCCACCCTCTGGTACGAAATCACCTGAATCCAGTGGCAAGACTAGGTCAAGACGGCTGGAGATGGTGACTGATTCAGTAGATGACCAATGACATCTTACATGTTTTGCCACGCCCTGTGCACTTCACGGCACATTTCTGATAATAGCCTTTCTGCCCGTTGAACCATGTGGTTTTCATCCGCACAGTCCGCCGAATCCAGGCTTCACATGCAAGGTAGACAGACAGACCCTACGGTTGCAGATCTATGACCAGCAACACGGCAGCTATTTTTGCAGCATGCTTGCAAGGTAGCAGAGACATCGTGAGGGCGGGAATGTCCAGCTGCCTGTACAAGCCTAGAAGAGTTTGCCCACTGCCCGTGGTGGAGGAGTACAATATTAGCAATGTTCTGAAAATTCAGTAGTTGTATCTCTTCAAAATTTTTCAAATTTTCTTTCTCGAACGAACAAACAAATCAAACCTGGACTGTAATTGGCTTTTCAAAATTGTGTATTTTTTTTCCATTGATGACAGTTGCCCTGTCTATGTCTACCCTAATATGTTTTGAAGCAATGTATGTATATTTACTTGATATGTTTGCTTTACAGGGCAGATCAGGCTCTCAGCACGCTGGCCATGAGGAAATTCTGTGAAGACAAAGTGTCGGCTTCTCTCCAGCCATCACAGAACAGGTGTTTGTTTTCCTCCTCTCTTTTTATCTTGTTCTGAACATTACTGATGTTCTGTTGCAATGTTTCTTCCTAAAATTAGTCTAATTGGCTGCTCCGAATTGCCCCTCAGTGTGAATGGAATTGTGAATGGTTGTGTGTGCTGCACTGCAATAACTTAGCAACTGGTTTAGGGTGTGCCCTGCCTTTGCCCAGACTCAGCTAAGATGACCCAAGTAGGATTAAGCAATCTTGCAAAAATGTAAACACGTGACCATCATATTTATGTGCTTTTGAACAGCTTATTCTAAATTCATCACACCTTTTATAATAACCTTCACTGTGCTCTACCCTGAAGCCTTTTTAGTAGATTTTTGAGCAATTTGTGGGTAGTGGGGATCATTTAGCTATAAGCATTAGTGCGACATAGCACTGTTTGCCGGGCAAGGGGCATTCCATTTCATCCCAAATCATTTCAAGGGTAAGATCAGGTCTTCGTTCTGTTCTTTCACTCCAACTCTCTTTCTCTCACACACGCATACGCACACACACGCATACATACATACATACACACACACACACGGAGGCATGCGTGTACACATATACACATACATGCACACACATCCACACATGTGCATACATATACACACACACACACACACAAACGCACGCATACACAGACACACGTGCGTGGACACACACGTGTGCGCACATCCACAAACACACACACACACACACACACACACACACACACACGTACCCATATTCTGATCCAGATGATGAACTTTCAGCCAATCACAGTGATTGAAGTTAACAAGAAGTTATTTTGAACTTTGACATTTGATTGTCCAGCAGGCTATAATCAATTATGTTATTGCAGTGATTATTTTCTCTCTTCAGGTATATATATTACTTTGGTGGACTTCTATCAGGGGCCATAAAGATGAACAGCAGTCCTCTTTTCCTCCACCAGGTTCTAATTCCCACCATCCCTAAGTTTCATCCTGATGGGGGTGAGTGTATGGCCTAATCCTTTGCTGGATGTGGTGTGTGTGTGTGTGTGTGTGTGTGTGCGCGCGTGCGTGTTCACGGTGAGAGGTGACACTGATTTTTCAGTGTCTGCGCCTCATGAAAATGGCCTCTCACAGAGTGTGTTTGTTTTTAATGTGTTGCAGTGGAGCATTTAACACACTCCTGCATCATTCTACCCTAAAGTTCCTAATCTTTATCTCTCACTGTCTTGTGTCGTGGGTCTTCTGTCCACAGGGTACATGCCCTTCTTGAAGATCTATCAGTCCATGCAGCTGGTTTATACCTCAGGAATATAGTGAGTCATATTCAAATTAAACATGTTAGTCTTAACCGAATCATTAGCATGTGCAGGTGTTGATGCTGTCTCTGTATTTTCTGCAGTGATTTGCAAGGATCGACTGGCAGAAAACTCTGTGTGACCATCGAGCCTGCACTGTTGCTGAAAGGAGACATTATGGTACGTAGCTTTATCCCATAAAACTCACCATAACAGGATCGCATCCCTTTAGTTTAAAGATGGGGTTAGTAATCTGTAAAACAAAAAAAAAGGAAGTAGCATCTCTTCAGGGACCCCTTCCAAAGCCACGCCCTTCTCCACACGCACAAGCTCTCCTCTGACTGTAGGTCCATGCACAGTAGAATCACACATGAGCAGGGAGATATGGGAACAGTTCATTGGATATTTCTCGGTGTGTAAAGATAATTTCAACTAATGTGACAGGTTTGTATATACAACTACAAATGTCAAACTCCAGCTTTAACCCCTAAGAGACACAAACCCTTAATGTTCACGGTTGTCTTCCTTCTTAGTGAAGCTGAATAAGAACTTGGCATGTCTGTCCCACCTTCGTTCTCTGTAGGTGAAATGTTATCATAGACGACTTCAGGCGACTGAGAGAGACACACTGTTCAGACTCCAGTTTCACACCTGCACCATCCATGGAGCACAGCTTTGGTTTGGGAAAGGAGAACTCGATGAAGCTTGCTCAGGTACAAAAACACTTAAATACAGCCATCCTGGACATTTCAATTCCCTATCTTCTCATTTTCTCTGCATATTCTGCGGTTTCATCATGATTAAGACGAAATGCTAAAACCTATCAAAATATTCTGTGTGAGTTTTCGGGAGGATTCCCAGGAGAACTTTTTGTCATTTGTAAAAACATCTGTGGCTGGTTTTAATTTCTCAAGTTGAGAGAAATCATAAGATCTACTCCTCACATCCACTCTCAGTGGATAACACCTGTATACCACAGCTGGCTAACTGCGATGACATGCTCCCAATATATCCTCTCCCGGCTCTGTAGCAGGACTGTGGACTAAAATCCAGCTGCTTGTCCACTTTACTATATCCATATTATGTGCCACTATTTTCCTCACTATGGTGGTGAAGGTTTATCCCTACAGTCTTTTAGCTTTGTCTCATGTCTTCATAGTGACTTTATTAATATCTTACTTCACTCATTAGATGACAGATTTCCCCCTGATGCCACTGTGGAGTTTGTCTTTTCCTCTGGTCCTGAGAAAATTAAAGGTATTTTGATCACATTAAAATTTTGTCATAATTACACTGTTTTCCAAATAAAAAAATTCTACAGTTGATTTTTTTTTTTTTTCATTTTTTAAAAATTTATTACATAAAATTTGAAATTCTATTTATCTTCTTTGCTCTTTTTATTGTCAAAAAACTCACTGAACCCCAACAGAACTTGAATGCAGTGTTACATTACAAAGTTAACTGTGCCACAAATGCATTCAGCAATTCACTCATTTTATGAAATGCTTAATCCAACTAGGGTTTCAGGGAGGCTGGAGCCTATTTCAGTCAATTTCTGTGCGCAGGTGGGGTACACCACAAACAGCTTTCCAGACTATCAGAGGGTCAACAAACAAACACATACAATCATTCATCCACACCTAGGGGCAACTGCTAATTAGCCTAATGTGTATAGGTGGAAACTAGAGTACCTGGAAGAAACTTGCACATGCGGTAGGAAAACATGCACAGTAGACCAATAAACGCACCTGCCGAGTCCAAGACTCAAACATTCCTTCTGTGCGGCAGATGTGCTCATCACTATATCACCAATCACTACTGTAGTGATCCAGTATAAGCTGAAAAATAGTTAGCAAATAGGCTAAGATAGTACAGGTATACCTCGAGTTAAGTCGTTCTCGATTATATGTCGGTTTTCAAAAAAGTATAGAAAAATAAAATAAGTTTAATAAACAAAGCTTAATAAAATAGATCTTATTTGTTATGGTCTGTGCTGGCTGGAGGCGTTAACTCTCTCTTCATTCATTGCAAGCACTGGCGAGGGGCGTGGCTGCAACCTGCAGGCGAGGTCCAGAGAGCGCACCTGTTTCCAGTCAGCAATTAGCAATCGGCGAGTTATAAATAGGAGCGGCGCGCTTCCCTCCAATGTCAGAAGATTGTCCTTCCCAGTGATTCCGTTTCCCTGCTATCTCTCTGACTCCTGGTATCCTGCTTCGTGCTCGACCAGTTTCCATCGATTAATTATTTCCAGTGATTTAGATTTTCCAAAGTGCAAAATAAAATCGTTGAATCTTCTTACATGGTCTCCTGCATCTTTGAGTCCGACGCATATGCTCCAGGCGCAACATTTATTAACCATATTGAAAATTGCATTCATGAATAAAGTACAGAACGAGGAATGGTTGTTTTCTGTTTAGTCTAGACAAGTAAATTTGGTGTGGCCTAGCCTAGGCTAGCATAGAGACAAGCTAATTCGATTTAAGTCGTTTTTCGACTTAAGTCGTCTCTCCTGGAACCAATTAACGACGTTGGGTGAGGTATATCTGTAATTTGCTTGTTTGTGTAAAAATACATTTTGAACAAAATCGTATCGTTGGACAAAACTCAGTAATACACAAATAATTTTTAAAAATTCTGTAAAACAGGATCAGTGGGTGAAGCTACAGGTGTACTTGTTCAAGTTTCCAGAATATAAAGTAATTGTGTTTATTATGGTTTAGGACGAGAATACCAGCGGAATGACCCAGCAGTCACAGTTGACTATAATACAGCTGATCAAGTGGTGCGCTGGGATTCTTATGAGAACTTGAACTTGAGACATGAAGACAGTCAAGACGGTACAAAAATGTTTTGCTTTTTTAACCTTTTGTGTAGATTTTGTACTTGTTAAGTTTTAAAATCACTTATGTTGTCATACTTTAGATATTGCACATACTCGAGGTCCTCTGGATGGCAGTTTGTATGCTCAGGTGAAAAAGCGCCGTGCTGCCCAATCCTCAGTTTCTCCTACCAATGGAAGTCCTGGTCAAATGTCTGATGAGAGACATGGTCACATCCTGTCACTCAGTACCGACTCTGGGCATTCATCAGCTCCACCTGAACACCTTGAAGATTCACCAAGACGTCCACCACCTACACAACAAGAACGTGAGGAGCTGGAACGACTTCTTGGAGGGATTGAGGGTGAAAGAAGTGGAGATCGTGAACGGGAGACAGCTATTTTAGATGATGGTGACTCACTTGCTCAAGAAAATACTGGGTCGTTGCATTTGGCTCGTTCATGTTCCTGCCGCATGGGATACAAATCGCAGCGTTGCTCTGAAATCCATCATTTGCCTAACGGTTATTGCATGGACCACTCGGCTCCAGGCACCAACCACACAAGAGGACCTTCGCCAAACATGCTAGGGCTGTGCCAGCACCACAGCGGTCACACTCACCAGTCGCTCCCACCTCCAGACCTACTATGGGACCGACAGCAAGGATCTCAACATTACCTTCATGGTCCTACTAGGCATGTATGCCCTTACCCATCCCAGGATCTCTGCCCTCACCCTCACACACTTTCTTCTAGTGGACGACTGTTGTGCCGATCGGATGAATACCTCTCCTATGTCCAGCCGCAACACAACCACCCACATCACCCGAAAGCAGCTGGAACCTACCATGACGTGATGCTTGTAGATGGCCTTCTACCTCCTCCAAGCTGCCCTTGCCGAGATTGTTACTTGAGGCGAGAGGACTTTCACACTTTACGGCTCGACAGAGGCGAAGGATTGCACTGGGAAAGGGAGGAGCTACCTCGAGATGGTGGCTTAAGACGAAGCAGGGGACCTGAAGGTTCAAGGCGGTCAGACCTGCACTGGGAGCAAGAGGCAGGGTTACGTCGGGGTCGAGAGGTCTCACTTCATTGGGACAGGGACAGAGAGGCTGAGTTACAGTGGGAGAGAGAAGCTGAGTACTGGCACCGAAGAACTGCCTTATCTCCATATGGACCCCCAGGTCATGAGCCTGCTTTCACCTTTGACCCATTGCCTCAGGGTCACCCAGCATTTCCTGAACCATCAAGATCACATCATGCCCACCTGGATGCAAAATATAGCAGTGGCTCTAGCAGTTACCAGCCATCTCACCAGATGTGCCCCTGTTCACCCTACCAGCCCTCACCTTCTGAGAGCCGTGGTTATGCTTCAGGCTACCAGTCAGACTCTACTTCTCCACTCCCTCAAAGTTTTTCCTCTTGCTACAGCCATACAGATCCCCACCAGCAGCACTACACCTCCAACACACACTCAGGTCAGACACTGCAGAGCTCCTTCACCACAAACATGGTAAAAACATTTCATTATAATACCTATTTGAAGCAAATAGGGTGTTCCATTCTGTTTAGAGCTAAATAGTCGATGTCCCAGAGCTGGTTTATATTATTGAACTTATCTTTAACTTATTCTTATTTATTAATACATTTCAGTGGTAAACTATGAAATGTAAAAGTATTGGTTTTCTTTTAAGAATATCTTCATAAATCTATGTTTAGGAATTCATGTTAAAGGATATACTTTTATTTCTTTTTGTCAGATGGTTCTGGAGTTCCGGGTGAGAATATAGGATGGCGGGACCATATTACCCATGGTTCCTTGAGGCGGTTGCATCATGAAGCACATGGACCATGCTCCACCCCTTCTGATATGTCCGGACCATCCACTCCAGCCCACACCAGCAGCCCACTTCGTACGCAAGAAAGGTGAATAAGCTTTTGGTTTAGAATAGTCCTTCTCAAAAAAATTAGCATATTGTGACAAAGTTCATCATTTTCTGTAATGTACTGATAAAAATTAAACTTTCATATATTTTAGATTCATTGCACACCAACTGAAATATTTCAGGTCTTTTATTGTTTTAATACTGATGATTTTGGCATACAGCTCATGAAAACCCAAAATTCCTATCTCAAAAAATTAGCATATCATGTTCAGGTAGTCTAAACGAGCTATTAACCGAATCATCTGAATCAACCAATTAACTCTAAACACCTGCAAAAGATTCCTGAGGCTTTTAAAAACTCCCAGCCTGGTTCATTACTCAAAACCGCAATCATGGGTAAGACTGCCGACCTGACTGCTGTCCAGAAGGACATCATTGACACCCTCAAGCAAGAGGGTAAGACACAGAAAGAAATCTCTGAGCGAATAGGCTGTTCCCAGAGTGCTCTATCAAGCCACCTCAGTGGGACGTCTGTGGGAAGGAAAAAGTGTGGCAGAAAACGCTGCACAACCAGAAGAGGTGACCGGACCCTGAGGAAGATTGTGGAGAAGGGCCGATTCCAGACATTGGGGGACCTGTGGAAGCAGTGGACTGGGCTACAGATGCCGCATTACCCAGGTCAAGCCACTTTTGAACCAGAAACCGCGGCAGAAGGGCCTGACCTGGGCTACAGAGAAGCAGCACTGGACTGTTGCTTAGCGGTCCAAAGTACTTTTTTCGGATGAAAGCAAATTTTGCATGTCATTCGGAAATCAAGGTGCCAGAGTCTGGAGGAATACTGGGGAGAAGGAACTGCCAAAATGCCTGAAGTCCAGTATCAAGTACCCACAGTCAGTGATGGTCTGAGGTCCCATGTCAGCTGTTGGTGTTGGTCCACTGTGTTTTATCAAGGGCAGGGTCAATGCAGCTAGCTATCAGGAGATTTTGGAGCACTTCATGCTTCCATCTGCTGAAAAACTTTATGGAGATGAAGATTTTCATTTTTCAGCACGACCTGGCACCTGCTCACAGTGCCAAAACCATTGGTAAATGGTTTACTGATCATGGTATTACTGTGCTCAATTGGCCTGCCAACTCTCCTGACCTGAAGCCCATAGAGAATCTGTGGGATATTGTGAAGAGAAAGTTGAGAGACACCAGACCCAACACTGTGGATGAGCTTAAGGCCGCTATCAAAGCATCCTGGGCCTCCATAACACCTCAGCAGTGCCACAGGCTGATTGCCTCCATGCCACGCCCGCATTCAAGCAGTCATTTCTGCAAAAGGATCCCGACCAAGTATTGAGTGCATAACTGAACATAATTATTTGAAGGTTGACTTTCTTTGTATTAAAAACACTTTTTTATTGGTCGGATGAAATATGGTAATTTTTTGAGATAGGAATTTTGGGTTTTCTTGAGCTGTATGCCAAAATCATCAGTATTAAAACAATAAAAGACCTGAAATATTTCAGTTGGTGTGCAATGAATCTAAAATATATGTAAGTTTAATTTTTCAGTACATTACAGAAAATAATGAACTTTAATACAATATGCTAATTTTTTGAGAAGGACTAGTATATGTAGTTGATAAATTTATTTCTAATAATGAAATTGGTAATAGCAATAACTTATCTTAAGGTGTTGAATTATAGAATTTTGAAAGTATAGTTGCTGACATATTTTATCCTAGTAGTTTTATAAAGATCTGAAGAACCTAACCTGATATAATTTTCAGCCCTAGCCTGAGTGCACGGCATCAGGATGCACGATCATCAGAGATGAGGGCAGACAGCACCACAATCCAGGAGAGAACAAACCCATCTTACCATCAAAATCTCATAAGTGCTGGGCCAGAGCCTAATCGTGTTGGAAGTTCATGCACAGAGCCTCCTAAGACATGCATATCTACCCGAGAGAAATACTGCAACCTTCCTCAGCAGAGCTCTGCACATTCCGTGTCATTGTCGCAGCATCTCTCACCGCATTCCTTATCTCTGGAGCAGGTTTCCTCACATTCTTCCTCACCTCCTTATCAATTCTCCACTTACTGCCCACCTCCACAGAACTCGGTGCCCTGCCCACCTCCACAGAACTCGGCGCACTGCCCACCTCCACACAACTCGGCGCACTGCCCACCTCCACACAACTCGGCGCCCTGCCCACCTCCACACAACTCGGCGCGCTGCCCGTCTCCTCCACACAACTCGGCGCGCTGCCCGTCTCCTCCACACAGCTCGGCGCGCTGCCCGTCTCCTCCACACAGCTCGGCGCGCTGCCCGTCTCCTCCACACAGCTCGGCGCGCTGCCCGTCTCCTCCACACAGCTCGGCGCGCTGCCCGTCTCCTCCACAGAGCTCGGCGCGCTGCCCGTCTCCTCCTCCACACAGCTCGGCGCTGCCGTCTCCTCTCCACAGAGCTCGGCGCGCTGCCCGTCTCCTCCACAGAGCTCGGCGCGCTGCCCGTCTCCTCCACAGAGCTCGGCGCGCTGCCCGTCTCCTCCCCAGAGCTCGGCGCGCTGCCCGTCTCCTCCCCAGAGCTCGGCGCGCTGCCCGTCTCCTCCCCAGAGCTCGGCGCTGCCCGTCTCCTCTCCCCAGAGCTCGGCGCTGCCGTCTCCTCCCCAGAGCTCGGCGCGCTGCCCGTCTCCTCCACAGAGCTCGGCGCGCTGCCCGTCTCCTCCCCAGAGCTCGGCGCGCTGCCCGTCTCCTCCCCAGAGCTCGGCGCGCTGCCCGTCTCCTCCCCAGAGCTCGGCGCGCTGCCCGTCTCCTCCCCAGAGCTCGGCGCGCTGCCCGTCTCCTCCCCAGAGCTCGGCGCGCTGCCCGTCTCCTCCCCAGAGCTCGGCGCGCTGCCCGTCTCCTCCCCAGAGCTCGGCGCGCTGCCCGTCTCCTCCCCAGAGCTCCGCACACCACTCTCTTGCTCAGCCGAACTCCGTGCATTCTGACCCTGTAATACCACCAGCTACCACTACCCCACAACCCTCAGTGATATCAACACATTCTGCTCCAGCATCTCCAACTAAGTCAAACCAACAGAAGAGCCCCAGTCAGCCAATCAAGGAATCCAGTTTGCCTCTCGTCACTTCTCAGTCAATCCAAAATGAGACTGTTTTACCATCTGCTTCTCCTCACTCACCACACATTCACCAAATATCAGAGTCTGTTTCAAGTCAGCCTCACAGAAATGGAGTGGTGAAGGGTTCTTCTCCCATTTCATCTCAACCTCATCTGGGCAGCCTAAATGGCTCTTCCTCTCCTGAACCCACTGTTCCAGGCTTTGCAACTCTGGGCAGGAAGCTGATGTTAGACACAGGAACCTCCCCAATTGGAGAACTTGATAGTAGTTGCAGTGTGTCTGATGCTTACTCAGCTTCCACCTTTAACCATTCTTCAACCAGTTACTCCACATGTGACAACAATGCCACTCAGCCTCCACTGCCAGAAAAAACACGTCAGAGTTCCCTGCCTGGTTCACCTAGTGGGAGGTCAGGGACATTAAGGGGGTCCACGAGTCATTTCACCTCTGGCCAGCACCATGTTACGTTTTCACCACTGGTAGGAGCAGCGACAGTACTCAGTGGGCAGAATGATGGGCTAGCAGAGAGTGAAGCAGGCAGCAGGGTCAGTGTAAAGTTTGTGCAAGACAGCTCCCGTTTTTGGTACAAGCCTGGAATCTCCCGAGAACAAGGTTAGTAACGTGGCGCAAGGCATCAGAGGATATTTCGTATTTTATAGATGGAACCACTAAATTTGTTTTTCATTAAATTTAAGTTGGGCATGAACGGTGCAGTAGTGGTTAGCATATCTGCCTCATAGCAAGAAAGTCCTGAATTCAAGTATCGACCACGGCGATGGCATTTCTTTATGGAGTTTGCATGTTCTCCCCGTGCTCACAGGGATTTCCTCCCACAGTTCAACCATAGTCAGAACAGGGTAATTGACTGTTCCAAAGTGTGAATCTCATTGTGTATTGGCCCTGTATTGGATTAGTGAGCCGTTCAGTGTGCACCCTGCCTTTGTGCATAGTTGGCGGAGATGACATCCCCTTGATCCCAGTATATTGTTAAGTGCAAATTCATAAAAAATGATGGATGTGTAAATAAGTGTTTATGAATTCATAGTTATCTATAGCAACTGTGAACAAAACAAATTTTTTTCAAAATTCTTTCACTCTGACTGATTTTTGCTCATTTATTTATTCATTCATTTGTCAAACCACTGAATCCAATTATGGTTACGGAGAGTCTCAGTGGACTCTGGGCTTAAGACATGAATAGCTTCTCAATCCATTGCAGGGTCAAAAAACACAGCCATTCACATTTGTACCGAGGGGAAATTCGAAACAGGCCATTAGAGCATAATGTCGATGTATTAGGACTATTAGAGGTAACCAGTGTACCTTGAGGAAAGCCACTGAAGCACAGGGAGAACATGCAAACTCCTTGTAAAACCACTCTCACCAAGCCTGAAATTTGAACACAAATTGGACCTGCTTGCTGTGAAGTAGATGTGCTCCCTTGTTACATCCGATTTTCATAACGCGAGTCTTAACTGAAATGTCATACTTCAGTGTTTTTCTTGACCTCCCCCTTCCATTTACAGCCATTGCAGCTTTGAAGGAAAAGGAGCCTGGTGCATTCCTCATCAGAGATAGTAACTCCTTCCATGGGGCCTATGGTTTGGCCCTAAAAGTGGCCTCACCCCCGACCAACATCAACAACCATTCCAGTAAAGGTACAGCATTAATTGTACAATGTAGGCAATTTCACTACTTCGTCATTCCTAATCATGTACAGTGGAGCCTCGGTACTCGAACTTAATCCGTTCAAGACAGCTGCTCAGATTTTGATTTGTTCGGATACCCAATCTGCTTTTTCCATTACAAATAATGTAAATGGTCTCAATCCGTTCCGTCATCTTTTGAACAGAAGTTAATGGTACCGTAACTCATACCATAGGTCCTCAAATTAATGATTGAGTACAGCACACTGTTGTGGTCTGTGCTGGGAGACTCTTTAACTGCACTGTAGATTTTTATGGTCTCTTACAAATGAGTTGCGTTGAAATTAGAGTTGGAGAGGGGCATGGCAAAGTGCCAAACAAACACACATGATTTCATTTAATCACGGACTATAAAGACTAGCAGCTCCCGGTCTCTCTCTCTCTCACACACACACACACACACACACACACGGTCTCTCACTCACTCACACACACTCTCTAGAGAAAGTGTGTTTGTGAGAGAGTGTGTGTGTGAAATGCGTATTGGAGAGGGGCGTGGCAAAGTGCTAAACAAACACACCTGATTCCATTTAATCACGGGCTATTTTCTGTGCTTTAAATTTTAGTGTGTTATGGTCTCTCTCTCTCTCTCAAAGGAGTTGCGTGTTGAAATGCATGGTGGAGAGGAGCGTGGTTCTCACAAGCCGGTGGAGTGTTAAACACACGCACACCTAACTCCATTTAATCACGGGCTTTAAAGACTAGCAGCGCCATTCCTGGTGATAGAAGATTGTCCCATTTCACTGTGATCTCTCTGGCTCTCAGCTCCACCAGATCCCGCTTTAGTTTGATTTCCGTGTTTCTCCGCATCTCTATTACAGTACGATTTCCCCGTTTCATCTATGAAAACGGTTGCACTTTAGTGTCCACAGGGATGGCATTAGAGCACAGGCACTATAGCACTAGAAACGGGAAATCAAACTAAAGGTGGAGCTGAGTCCCAGAAAGGGACAGTCTTATAGCACCGGAAATGGCGCTGCTAGTCTTTAAAGCCCGTGATTAAATGGAATTAAGTGTGTGTGTTTAGCACTCCACCAGCTTGTGAGAACCACGCCCCTCTCCACCACGCAATTCTTTTGAGAGAGAGGCTAAAATTAAACACTAAAATTAAAATAAAACTTTAAACCTTTGTGGTGGTGAGCAGTTGGCATACATAAATGTTGGAGAAGAAGAGAGAAGTAGATTCCCTTCCATAACAGCATCAGGCAAATCGGCCAGAGTTTTTTTTTTTTTTTTTTTTTCCTCTTGCTACCATTTTGCATGGATGACTCTTCTTCAAAATGTTCCTTTCTTTTCTTGAACATTTCTAACGTGGCTTGTTTCTGCCTTCTTTTCAAAACCTTACGGAAGTGGCTCATGACCTCATAGTTAAAGATGTTCACAGCACTGCTAGTGCTTTAGCTTACATACATACATACATTCTCTTCATCTTCGTTTAGGCGGTTATGCCTATAAGCTGATCTGTGGGTTTTCTGTTCAGAACTCTAAATGGTATTTCTTGTTGGAGGTGGTATATGGCGTGAGTGATTAGATAGCTTTAGCGCTAGCTTTAGTACTGTATCAACAACTTCCAGACTTCCCCAGGACCGCTTTTAGGGTGATACATAGTATCAAAAACTTCTGTACTTTCCCAAGACAGCTTTATTAGGGTCATACATAAAGCACCGGCCTGATGAGCCACTAGGCTGGGGGGGGGGGGGGCCCAAACAGACATTACATAGTATCAACAATTTCCGGATTTCAGGAAGTCATGCACTTTTCCTCCTCGGTCTCGTTTTTTCTCACACCTTTCTCGAGTTTGACTTCCGGTTTTTGTTTGGTTTCCTGGACAGAAGAATTCACATATTTTTTGTTCAGATTCCGATTTGTTCAGACTCTAGAGCGTTCGGATTCCGAGGCTCCACTGTATGTAGCTGCCCTATCACAAGAGGCAGCATTGAATTAGATTAACGAGAGGAGTCAACTTATGCATGCAAAACCAGAGTGTATTCTTAGATACATTTTATGTCCATCTGACAGTTTGGAAGCAAAGTCTAGATTTGTTTCTAACATCCCCAGTGACAATTATGTTTTGGTATATCCACTGTACAGTTCAATTTAAAATCCTAGCAAAGTTAATTTTAAGTGTCATTTTCCAAACGGATTTATCCTTTATTAGGGTTGTGGGGAGGCTGACTGTGGGAGAAGGCAGGGTTCACCCTGAACAGCTCACCAGATCATTGCAAGCCTAACACAGAACTGTTACACTCACACCTAGGGGCAGTATGGAACAGCCAATTACCCTAACATGCATGTTTTTGGAACACTACTACACCTGGGATGGTCTTGACAACAAGTCTACCTCTGTATACTCAACAGTATAAATGAGTACCATTTAGTTGGTGCCTTCCTTGGGCTTGACCCTTTCATACCTACTCCAACGGGTACAAGTTGAGTACTCAAAAGATTTTGTTAAATTAAAGGTGAAAAGGAGAAAACCTGAAGGAAGCCCACTGAAGCATGCAGTGAACATGACAACTCCTCTCAGAAATGCCAAGCCAGGACTTGAACCCAGGACCTTATGTGGCAGATGTGCTAACCATTACGCCATCGTGCCATCCACCATAGCATTTTGTCAACTGATGTCAGCTGATTGGGTCTTTTTTTTTTAAGTTTCTTTTGGTTTCTATTCACAGTCTAAAAACATGCATGTTAGACCAAGTGGCAACTCTTAATTTGCTATAGGTGTAAATATGATTGTGTAGCTGGAATTTGCTCCTGCTTTCTCAATGCCCATAATTTATCATATCGGTATGTGCACTGCTCTCATGTACATCTGTATTTAAACAGAATATGTTATACAGTGTTTACTTTTTATTTACTGAGTAGTTGGAGACCCTATGGAACAGCTGGTGAGGCATTTCCTAATCGAAACTGGACCACGGGGGGTGAAAATCAAAGGCTGTCAAAATGAGCGCCACTTTGGTGAGTAATATATTGTATAGTTACAAACAGAAATTGTGTAAAGTACATTTACAGTACTCGCACAAACAGCTTTACAGCATCTGAATTAGATTTGCAGACCAAAACAAAACATTTATAGCACTCCGTCAAATAATAGCGAACAACAAATTCTGTGTGTCTGTGTTTCACAGGGAGTTTGTCAGCACTAGTGTACCAGCATTCCATTACACCCATCTCTCTGCCATGTGCACTACGCATCCCTGACAAGGGTAAACACTCACACCATACATTAATGAGGTTTGATGGAACTGTTGTCAACACAGCAATACACAACTATGGGTCCAATTCTAACCTCTGCTTTATCCCTGACATTAAAAAAAGCTGTGGTCTAACAGTTCTGTTTATATCTATGTAAGGATAACATTTATGAAATGTAATCGTCAGAAGCCACTCATTAAGGTTGTAAATGAACTACTGCTGAACTCTGATCAGGATGTTATGTCCTAGCTTGTGTTAACCGTCCTTAGTGCAGCTTTTGGCATTGTCAACCACACTATTCTCTTTGATAGATTAGAAAATATTGTTGAAGTTATGGGAACAGCCCTGTCCTGATTTAGGTTTTATTTTACTGATTGTGATGTTATGTGATTGTACCTGTAAATTCCCTCTACCATTGCTCTGTATGTACTAATGTTAGGTTTGGTGTTCTGCAAAGTTCTGTTTTAGGACCTTATTTTTTTCCAATTTCCCTATTTTACTATCTTTGAGTAGTACTATTTGTAAACGTGTTATTAACTTCCAATGTTACACTGATGACACACAGTTGTATATTTCAGCAAAGCCAGATCAACAACACCTGTTGCATAATCTCAAGGAATGTCTAAAGCACATTAGACATTGGATGCTTGATAACGTCTTATTAAATTCTGATTAGACAGAAGCACTTAAGCTTGGACCTCAGGCAACTATAAATTTTGATTACGTCGTAACTCTGGATGGTCTTTTAGTTTTGTCATATGCAGAGCCTGTTGTGATTATCGACCCTAATCTTTTATTTGAAGCTCATGTAAACAACATAACTCGGAAGAGAAATTCCCAGAAATATTTCCAGCATTACTTTATTATTGTTTCCACTAATATAAAGAATGTTTTCATGTTTTTGTTCCCTCAGTAGTAGATGTTATCTGCAACACACTGATTCCCAATACAATTTAACACTAAATATAAAATACTACTACTGTTTTTTTTTTTTGTTTGTTTTTAATCTGATGTTACGTGAATGAGTCTGGAGGAGTTTTTCTTTGCCACCATCAGCATAAGCGTGGTCATTAGTGATACATTGTTTATGATGTAAAGTTTTTGGCTGTATAGATTTGAATGTTTAAATTCTTCACCGGCATTGTTTACTATATGTGAGGTGCTCCACCGAAAGTAGGCGCTTGTCGCACAGACCAGAAAAGTACAAATGGTCCATTTTTATTGAAATTTGGATTTTTTCATAAACTATTAAAACGAGTATTTAACTCTCATTTGCTAACATGAACTCGACTAAAATTCACCAAAAATGTCTTCCCCCCCCCCATTTTTCTGGCAAATAACCTCATAAAACTAGATAGAAACAGTAGCAAAACGTACTGGTTTTCGTTGCAATTATTCACCGAGTTCGGTAGAAAACACACTATAATTCGTACACCTCAAGAACGGCCGTGAAGTATTCTTTCCATTTTGGATACTGTTTTGATATTAAAATGAGCTTCCATGCTGTTTCAGCAAATAAAATAAAGGTTATAAAGATGATATGCTCGTAAACAGTGAAGGCTAGTTGCTAAGGAATATCTGAAATGAGCACACTGATTGGTCAGCTCGGGCTTGCACATGTGCAGTGCCCGTTACATGTTAACTTACGGTGTTAACTTCTGGTTTACTACATGCTGAATTTATCTCCGACTTTCTCTTCAGTAACAGTCATTAAGTTTATTTATAAGATTGTGAATACATATAATTTCTGGAAAAGGAGAGCGAAATGTCATCTGTGATGTCTAGCAGCATTAGTATAGATGCTAAATGTCACGTGAGAATTGGGCTTTGAAGATGCCGGAATGCTTCGCATTCTTGAAGATTTTTTCGCCGGTGAGTATTTTTCTCTGCATGAAAAATTTGATTATGCAATTTTTTTGATTATTTTATGTGTGTAATCTTGTCTGGATTGGACATGCTGGATCGTGGGTTGTTTAATTTTGTACGAAAATTGGTCAAGACCTGAAAAATACTTAAATGTTTCATTCCTTTTACAGATGAACAAACTGATGATGATGCCAGCTGTGTTGATGATGGTTTGATGTTGATGAAGAAGAGGCATCTGTTAATAAAAGTGTGCATGAGGCAGTTTATTGTGTTTGTGATGTGTTCCTTTCTGTTGAATAGGATATAGATTAAGATAATAATGATGAAGGCAGAGTTGATGAAGCTTACTTGTATAAAGAGATCAGAGAGTTTTGTTATATCAATGCAGCCATGAGGTGGGGGGGGGGCACTAACCAGTGTCTCTCCCCCTCATGCCGGTCCCAAGCCCGGAGAAATGCAGAGGGTTGTGTCAGGAAGGGCATCCGACGTAAAACCAATGCCAAACATTTATGATGCAAATCAGAAGTACTACCCCCATACCGGATCGGTCGAGGCCCGGGTTAACAACGACCGCCATCAGTGCTGTCAATCAACAGGGTGCTGATGGAAATTGGACTACTGTTGGTCGAAGACGTCGAAGAAGGAGAGGTGGGAGGCGTGTCCGTAGGCAGAGAGAGAAAAGGAAAGGCATGAGTCTAAGACTGAGAGTGGGGACTTTGAATGTTGGAACTATGCAAAGAAAAGGTAGAGAGCTCGCTGACATGATGCAGAGGAGGAAGGTGGACATACTGTGTGTTCAGGAGACCAGGTGGAAAGGGAGCAAAGCTAAAAGCTTAGGAGCAGGGTTTAAGCTATTTTATCACGGTGTGGATGGGAAGAGAAATGGAGTAGGAGTCATCTTGAAGGAGGAGTTTGTCAGGAATGTTATAGAAGTGAAAAGGGTATCAGACAGAGTGATGAGTCTCAAGTTAGAAATTGAAGGTGTCATGCTCAATGTTGTTAGTGCTTATGCCCCACAGGCAGGATGTGAGCTAGAAGAGAAGGAGAGATTCTGGAGTGACTTAGATGAAGTGATGCAGAGTACCGCCAGAGGTGAAAGAGTGGTCATTGGTGCAGACTTCAATGGACATGTTGGTGCAGGCAACAGAGGGGACGAGGAGGTGATGGGCAGGTTTGGTATCCAGGACAGAAACGCAGAAGGACAGATGTTGATAGATTTTGCAAAAAGGATGGAAATGGCTGTGGTGAATACTTTCTTCCAGAAGAAACAGGAGCATAGGGTGACTTATAAAAGCGGAGGTAGGAGCACACAGGTAGACTACATCTTGTGTAGGCGATGTAATTTGAAGGAAGTCAGTGACTGCAAAGTCATAGTGGGTGAGAGTGTTGCCAAACAACATAGGATGGTGGTGTGCAGGATGACTCTGATGGTGAAAAAGGCAAAAGCAGAGCAGAAGACAAAGTGGTGGAAGCTGAAAAAGGAAGAGTGTCGTGTTGTCTTCAAGGAGGAGTTGAAACAGGCTTTGGGTGGCCAGGAAGTGCTTCCAAATGACTGGACAACCACAGCAAATGTGATCAGGGACACAGGTAGGAGAGTACTTGGTCCTCTGGAAAGAAAGTAGATAAGGAGACTTGGTGGTGGAATGAGGAAGTGCAGGAGTGTGTACAAAGGAAGAGATTAGCTAAGAAGAAGTGGGACATTGAGAGGACCGAAGAGAGTAAACAGGAGTACAGGGAGACACAGCGTAAGGCGAAAGTAGCAGTGGCTAAGGCCAAACAGAGGGCGTATGATGACTTGTATGATAGATTGGATAGTAAAGAGGGAGAAAATGATCTATACAGGTTGGCACAGCAGAGAAATAGAGATGGGAAGGATGTGCAGCAAGTTAGATTGATAAAGGACAGAGAGGGAAATGTATTGACTGATGACAGAAGTGTGCTGGGAAGATGGAAAGAGTACTTTGAAGAGCTGATGAATGAGGAAAATGAGAGAGAGAAAAAAGAGTAGAAGAGGTGACCATTGAGGAGCAGGATGTAGCAAAGATCAGTAAGGGTGAAGTGAGAAGGGCATTGAAGAGGATGAAGAATGGAAAGGCAGTTGGTCCTGATGACATACCTGTGGAGATATGGAAGTGTCTAGGAGAGGTAGCAGTAGATTTTCTGACAAGAACATTCAACAAGGTACTAGAGAGTGAGCAGATGCCGGAGGAGTGGAGGAGAAGTGTGCTGGTGCCCATTTTTAAGAACAAGGGAGACGTGCAGAGTTGCAGCAACTACAGAGGGATAAAGTTGATGAGCCATACGATGAAGTTATGGGAAGGAATAGTGGAAGCTAGACTAAGGGCAGAGGTCAGCATTTGTGAACAACAGTTTGGTTTCATGCCAAGAAAGTGCACCACAGATGCAATGTTTGCTTTGAGGATGTTAATAGAGAAGTACAGAGAAGGTGAGAGGGAGCTACATTGTGCCTTTGTGGATCTGGAAAAAGCATATGACAGGGTGCCAAGAGAAGAACTGTGGTATTGCATGAGGAAGTCTGGAGTGGCAGAGAAGTATGTTAGAGTGGTGCAGGACATGTATGAGAGATGTAAGACAGTGGTGAGGTGTGCTGTCGGTGTGACCGACAAATTCAAGGTGGAGGTGGAACTGCATCAAGGGTCAGCTCTGAGCCCCTTCTTGTTTGCTATGGTGATGGACAGGCTGACAGACGAGGTGAGACAAGAATCTCCATGGACTATGATGTTTGCAGATGACATTGTGATCTGTAGTGAGAGCAGAGAACAAGTGCAAGAAAATCTAGAGAGGTGGAGGTATGCCCTGGAAAGGAGAGGAATGAAGGTTAGCCTCAGAAAATCAGAATACGTGTGTAAATGAGAAGGACCTAGGAGGAACGGTGATGTTACAGAGAGCAGAGATAACGAAGGTGGAGGATTTTAAGTACTTAGGTTCAACAATCCAGAGCAATGGAGAGTGTGGAAAAGAGGTGAAGAAGCGTGTGCAGGCAGGCTGGAATGGTTGGAGAAAAGTGTCCGGTGTGATGTGCGATAGGAGAGTGTCAGCAAGAATGAAGGGAAAAGTGTACAAGACGGTGGTGAGGCCAGCGATGTTGTATGGCTTAGAAACAGTGGCGCTGAGGAAAAGGCAGGAGGCAGAGCTGGAGGTAGCGGAGATGAAAATGTTGAGGTTCTCTCTGGGAGTAACGAGGATGGATAGGATCAGAAATGAGTATGTCAGAGGGACAGTCCATGTAAGATGTTTTGGAGACAAAGTCAGAGAGGCTAGATTGAGATGGTTTGGACATGGACAGAGGAGGGATAGTGAGTATATTGGCAGTAGGATGCTGAGGTTTGAACTACCAGGCAGAAGGCCCAGAGGAAGACCAAAGAAGAGATTTATGGATGTGGTGAAAGAAGACATGAAGGTCGTTGGAGTCAGAAAAGAAGATGCGGAGGACAGGGTGAGGTGGAGGCGGATGATTTGCTGTGGCGACCCCTGAAGGGAGCAGCCGAAAGTAAAAGAAGAAGAAGAGTTTTGTTATATCGTTTTCTTAATTTGAGTGTGAGTGATTGAACATGACCTTTTTTTTTTTAATCAGTATCATTTGAAGGCATTTAAACCTTTTATATAATGTTTGAAAAGATACATACTGATCTTTTTGGAATAAACAGAAATGGGGGGGAAAATTGTGGGTTTTTTGTTCATTTTTTTGGGGGGTTACCACGTTGACTGATGGGTTTAAAAGGGGCTTGTCAGATTAAAATGAGGATGATTTCTCTTATCATCTCTTCCTCAAACTTTTCCAAGACATGTTTTCTAAAAGTTTATATGGCTGAAGTGCATACACATGTTTGGTTGCTAAGGACTAATGATCTTGGAAGAAGTGCAATCTTTGTGCTCATTTTTCTCTAAAACGTCTTTTGAAATTTTTAGTTGAATGCTGACAAAAGAAATGGCATAGCTGGGTTGGTTTTCAAGGTATTGACAAACTTTTTGCTGCGTTTTGCAGCTTTGGGTCTGCTCTATCTGACTGTGTAAAAAAATCTAATTTTTCATTTTTGGATGCAACAGCCTACTTTCGGTGGAGTGGCTCACATATTAAGCTGCTTTGCAATAATGTTAAGTCAAAATGTCAATCCAAAGACATGCACATTAGGCTAATTGGCTGTTTCAAATTGCCATTGTGTGTGTGTGTGTGTGTGTGTGTGTGTGTGGGCCCTGAAATGGACTCACAGACTGTTCAGTGTGACCATACAAGAGATGGCTGAAAAAGGCTCCAACATAATGTTAAGATGTGTCCTTGTAGTACGTTATTCCCTGTCTTTACACCATTAAGCTATTAATCTCTTTAAACATTTAAGATCTAACCAACAACCCCACCCCCCAGATCCCATAACGGAGAGCCAGGAAGTGCGGCCTGTCAGTAACATGAGCACAGCAGCCGACTTACTGAAACAGGGAGCAGGTGAGCGCTCTCACATCTGAACCATCTTCAGTTCTTCTTGTTTCCTCCTCTTTTACTGTTTTCCAGCGCCTTCTTTCTCTTGTTCTCATTTGATCCTGATGTTATTTTTTGAGTGTTCCTTTTCCATTCTGTTATTCTTTTTTCTTCCTTGTTCATCGTGTCAGCTGACAGGACATTTGGAAGGAAACCTAGGGATCACTGTCTGTTCTGTTGTTATGCGTCTTGTCTGTGTCACTGTCGTCGTCAGTAATCAAATTACTTGGAAATTTTTCAACTCCACCCAAAACCAGGCAACTCAGTTTTAACCAAAATTTCACAGAATCTTATGTACAGTACTATTACACGTTCCATTTTATTTTTGTGTTAAATTAATTTTGTTAATGCTTCCCATACTGAAACACACTTTTTTTTTTTTTTTTTTTTTTTTTTTTTTGTAATATAATGTTTTTTTTTTTTTTACTGTTCACGTAAATAAGCAGCACAGGAGACACAAGCCTTCTCTGAAAAACTCACATTTAAGTCATTAGTATCTCCTTTGTTTTAATTATTTTCCTGTTATCCTTGTTTTTACCATTTGTCCTCTATTTGTCACCTTTTTTTTTTTCCTCTCGTCTGTTTTTTCCATCTTGTGTGAATTTTTCTTTCTTTCTCCTTCTCTCATACGGTATTTCTCTTTCCTCAGCGTGTAATGTGCTGTACCTGAACTCTGTAGAGACCGAGTCTCTGACAGGACCCCAGGCAGTAGCTAAAGCAACAGGCGTGATGATGTCACTCAGCCCTCGGCCCTCAGCCACTGTGGTGCACTTCAAGGTGTCGACGCAGGGCATCACTTTGACGGACAGTCAGCGCCGGTACACGAACTATCACATTACCGACCATCACTTTTCATTTGTTTGTGTTTTCACTATTGAACAGTTTTCATTCATTGTTCAGCACATCCGCACATGCACTTTATAACTAAAATGTGTTATCACGTTGTTTTATTAGTGTTAAGTTATTTGTTTTTCGCTGATCCAGGGTGTTCTTCAGGAGGCACTACCCCATTAACAGTGTGACTTTTAGCAGTATAGATCCACAGGACAGGCGGTGAGTGTGCACCGAACACGCTGTTCACGCTCCTATTCACATCAGTATCAGTACCATTGATGGAGGATAAATGTGCACGACTGTATTAAACTGCTGTCATTTCTGATAAATATATTCGTTACTTGTATATAACCGTCCAGGCATTTGGTACTTTAACTTTTATATCCATACATGGACCATGCCGCTTTCTAAACTTGTTATTAATTGCGTAACCCTCTTTCAGATGATTTTGTGTCAGGACTGTGGGATGAAATGTTAATTTCCAGGTTGTGCATGAAACTGCAGGCTGCTCTGTGTGTGCATTAGTGTTGGAGGGTTTCTGAGCACTAGGTGGGCGGTATTACCCAGAGGCACTCTTGAGGCGAAGACCTTCCGAGGGGTTTTAGTGTGGCTCGAACAGGGATTTGAACCCAAAACCTCTAGATCGTGAGCCCAGCACCTAAAACCCTTCAAACCTTCTACCTCCTACCTAGCAACAGAGACAACGATCAAGGGCTCCGCTTTTCAGCCTATATATATATATATATATATATATATATATATATATATATATATATATATACACACACATATATATATACACACATATATATATACACACATATATATATATACACATATATATATACACATATATATATATACACATATATATATATACACACACACACACACACACACGTATATATATCAATATCATCATCATCTTCTTCCGATTAGTCCAGGGTCGGGTCGCGGGGGCAGCAGCAACCTTAGCAAAGAGGTCCAGACATCCCTCTCCCGAGCTACTTCCTCCAACTCTCCCGGGGGGACACCGAGGCGGTCCCAGACAAGCCGAGAGACATAGTCCCTCCAGCGTGTTCTAGGTCGACCCCGGGGTCTCTTCCCGGTTGGACATGCCCGAAACACCACACCAGGGAGGCGTCCGGGGGGCATTCTGACCAGATG